>JARYHS010013630.1:80685373-81130352 GCA_031002005.1 Vandiemenella viatica
CCGGAACCGTTCAGGCGCCGGGGAGGGGAGGATATGATGATTAAAAGTGGTCGACCTATGGTATTTTCATATTTCGAACAATGCGTTTTAAAAATTCATTGGAATTCATTAGAATATACTAGAATGTTCTTAAGCATACTAAAATGTTCTAGAATGCTCTCCCATCGTGCAAAATAGTGGCTGCATGTCGGTAGGTGCGAAGCTATGGGAGATAGGTGGTTGGAAGTGGTCGATCAAGGGGATTTTCATATTTCGAACAAAGTGTTCTAAAAATATCTTTGGAATTTTATAAAATCTACTGGAATGATATTGAAAGAATTTGAAAGTTCTATAATACGCAACGTTTTCAGCTCTTGCAGCCATTAACAAATATAAATAATTTAAATGGAACATATTAAGTACGTAAACCGATTTTGACGGGACCGTCACTGGCGAGCTGCTGATTTTGCAGACACTAACATAGCTACTTGTTATCCTGGAAATATTTATGGTTCCGTGCAAAAACATAATAACCCTAAAAATTCTTGACAAACATGAACCAAGTCAAGGGCACTAGCTAATAAACAATAACTGTTATGGGCTTTAAGACTATCAATTTCTGGCCATTTTCCCAACCGTTTTGAGATATTTGCAAAAACCGGAACCGATGCCGTGTAAATTTTCCTCATGGGTAGGGGTGGGGGGTAATGGGTAATGGGTTTTGTAAACCCAATATCGACAATATTTTTCCCATTGTTTTACATTATACACGTAGAATACAGTTCGAATAAAATCTTTGGTTTTATACATAGAAAATACATTATATACAACTGGTGGCGTTTTCGTGACTTTATGCTAATATATAAAAAAAAAGTTACCGTTACTGACACGCAGCTATGCTCAAGATATACACTTCCGTTTATTTGTTTTTTTTTTTAATTTTTTATCTGCTTAACGTCTCTCTAACAGCGAGGTCTTTAGAGATGGGGAAGGAATGGGGGGGGGGGGGCAAGGAATGGGAAGGAATTCGGCAATGGCCTTTTGAAGGAAGTATCCAGGCATTTGCCTGGAGTGATTTGGGAAACCATGGAAAACCCAAATCTGGATGCCCGGACGGGGATTTGAACCGCCATCCTCCCGAATGCGAGGCCAGAACGCTAACCGTTACACCACCAAGCTCGGTCTCTTCCGTTTATAAATGTATTTCAAAACAAAAATGGTTTATTTGGGAATTTTAAATAATAGATCTGATGGGTTCAAATAGTTCCTAAGAATAATGTTTTTAACAAAGTATTAATAGATTATACACTGAAGAGCCAAAGAGACTGGTATAGGCATGCGTATGCAAACACAAAGATATGTAAACACTCAGAGTATGGCACTGCGGTCGGCAACGCCTATATAAGACAACAAGTGTCTGATGCAGACGTTAGATCGGTTACTGCTGCTACAATGGCAGGTTATCACGATTTAAGTGAGTTTGAACGTGGTGTTATAGTCGGCGCACGATAGATCAGACAAAGCATCTCCGAGGTAGCGATGAGGTGGGGATTTCCCCGTACGACCATTTCACGAGTGCATCGTGAATATCGGGAATCCGGTAAAACATCAAATTTCCAACATCAATGCGGCCGGAAAAAGATCCTGCAAGAACGGGACCAACGATGACTGAAGAGAATCGTTCAACGCGACAGAAGTGAAACCCTTCTGCAATTTGCTGCGTATTTCAATACTGGGCCATCAACAAGTGTCAGCGCGTGAACCATTCAACGAAACATCATCGATATGGGCTTTCGGAGCCGAAGGCCCTCTCGTGTACACTTGGTGAGTGCATGACACAAAGCTTTACGCCTCGCTTGGGCCCGTTAACATCGACATTGGACTGTTGATGATTCTAAACATGTTGCCTGGTCTGAGGAGTCTCGATTCCAATTGTATCGAGCGTATGGACGTGTACCGGTATGGACACAAACTCATTAATTCATGGACCTTGCAAGTCAGCAGGGCACTGTTTACTGGTGGAGGCTCTGTAATGGTGTGGGGCGTGTGCAGTTGGCGTGACTTGGGATCCCTGATACGTCTAGATACGACTCTGACAGGTGACACTTACGTACGCATCCTGGCTGATCACCTGCATCCATTCATGTCCATTGTGTATTCCGACGGACTTGGGAAATTCCAGCAGGACAATGCGACACTCCACTCTTCCAGAATTGCTACAGAGCGGCACCAGGAACACTCTTCTGAGTTTAAACTTCTCCGATGGCCACCAAACTCCCCAGACAAGAACATTATTGAGCATATCTGGGATGCTTTGCAACATGCCGTTCAGAAGAGATCTCCACCCCCTGATACTCTTACGGATTTATGGACATCCCTGCAGGATGCATGGTGTCAATTCCCTCCAGCACTACTTCAGACATTAGTCGAGTCCACGCACGTCGTGTTGCGTCACTTCTGCGTGCTTCCGGAGGCCCTGCACCATATTACGCCGGTGTACCAGTGTCTTTGGATCTTCAGTGTAGCTTCCCCCCCCCCCCCCACCGTTTACGATAGTTGCCATAGATATTTCTCTTGACTTTCAAATTATGAAATAATTTTTTCCTGCTTTAGGGCACGTCAACATCGAGGTTATTAGCGCTTATGAAATAAGAAAGGATTTTTTTGAACAAGAAACAAGTAATCATAATTAATAGAATTATTTAATAACTGAAAATTGAAAAATAAAAAAATTTATTCCATTATTTTCAGGTGCAATTTATTACTCCCCACTATTTTAACAGTACTTGATGCATTGAACAAAGAATTAAATCAGTAAAAGGAAAGTATGACTTGACATCTACGAGTTTGTTAATCTGCTAATATTCCTTGGCAATAAAGAATATTAGGTTGCTCCCGATAAGTTAAACCAAATTAATGACAAGTATAGGCGTTAGAAAGGAACCTTTGACCTTTGGATTCCCCAGAAACTCGTAAACCAATGCTGGCCTGTCAGTGGCAGTGTAATATGGAGTAATACTCTGACCCCCCGTAGGTCTCACCTTGTTGCATGCCCGGCGTGGGTGGCGAAGTGGCGGGAGGGCAAGCCCCGCAGCCAATAATTAAACTGCTCTCCAGAGCAGGCGGGGCTCAAGGACGCAAAGCGAATTATGGACGGCGCTCCGCAGACACGCACGAGATGCGCAGAGGGGTGCAGGGAGAACACGCTGGGTCACACGGAGGCGATTAATATCATTTTGTGACTGGGAGCTACTAGAAAATTATCTTTTAACGCAGCGGACAGCGTATTTATGGTCTACTGAAAGAGAAGTTTCATACCTCGAAGTTTTCTCATACTTTCAGCAGGATATTGAGCTCGAAAAAATATAAATGCGTAATAAACCACATAGTAATTCTTACTGCTTTCGCACCAACTAATATCTAGTAAGGATTTTTAAAAAAAAATTAATCTATGAGAATTCATTTATGTTGGAAGCATATTGCGAATTTTCACGTTAATTTCATAATTAAATTTTCATATAATTATCATGCTGTTTACTTGACGCAAAACAAACGAGATGAGAATATAACAGCAATTAAGCAGCATCGGAATTCCCAATTTCGCTAACACAACACCGCATAAATATACAAGAAATGCTCGTTTAAAGATATAAGATTAAGAGAGCGCATCTATTTGCATTTTAATGAAAGGAAAGCCATGAAAATCTTAACTTCCATTTCCGATAAAACAAAGAATACAACGTGTTTTTGTCTATTAGCGTGAAATAGAATATTTTATCGTAACAAAATACAATAGGACGTAAATTACGCCCACAGCAATGCAATATCTGGCAAAATCGGAGAATACTGGTATAATCCTCATATAATACCGGTTTAATCTTATTTTCGGTTAAATTCTGAATTATATATGGAATTTTTAATTTAATACTTTATAAGTTATTAAACCTTTTTCATCGCATGTGGATTATTTCTATGCAGACAGAGAACACCGTGCACTATTTTTGTATATCGTTCAATGTGACATTGCAATACGGCGCAATATGTTTAATAGTCTGAAACTCTTAAATGCTTTAATTATTATCTAATTTTTCTTTTACATTCATATAGTATGGTACACAGCGTCTGTTCACTTCTGCTCTCTCATGTTAAGACAAATAAGACATTATGCTAGAATCAGCCTCATATGTGAACACTTGAAAATAGTTTTTTTTTCAGTTCAATAGTCTATGTCAATTTCTTCTGGATAAAAATAAAACTCTCAAGATAATAAATCCTGAAGATAATTTTGAAAGAAACATTTCATTTGAAGGCCATAAATAAATCTCTATAAACTGCCACTTACGAAGTATGGAACAAGATTATAATAATAAGATAGACAAACAAGTGTAAAAGAAGAATTTTAAAAATATGTTTTTATATAAATCAACCTGTTGAAGAGAATGTTTTAAGCTTCTGTCACTTCTTACTTTTGTCTGATTATAATTTGAGGGCCTAGTAATACCACATAATGTTATTTTAGTAACAGTGATGTAGGACGAAATGCAGTAGGGAGATATTTATACGGAAACGAAAGATAAATTATAACCCAACACTCACCAAAATTAATTATAAGCCACAAATCATTTGTTGTTGCTATTCTTCAACATTGGAGAATATTTGATATAATTTATCTTCCCATAAACATAAAATTTAGTTTCATTGTACAAATTCGCTTTGATAATAATATAACAAACCATAGTGTTTCACAAGCATTTTTTGTGCAAAAAATATAAAGCTCCGACATACGGACTGTCATAAGTGGTAAAGGTGTTTATTTAAACCAAAACTAAGAATGGATACTTCCTTTTTATTTTAATGACTGAATTCCAGATGGCAGTTGTTATTTCCGCAGCCAACTCAAGATCGCCAAATTTATTGTTGAACGGCAGAAGAGTATTAATATTGTAACATTTATTCAAAATTTGACAGACTATTCATCAGAATTACAAGAAAAGTCACTAGATCGAATGATTTCAAATGTTATCAGTAAACCAAATCGAACTCAGATCTAAGATTTCACTTTACATTGGCAAAATATTTCTGATACACACAGCATTCATATGGGTATTAAGATCAGATTGCTACTAATTGCTGTTTACAAAATATAACATTATTAACAAAATTTTCAGAAAGTAGACCATGCTACTACAAATTTACATACAGACAAGTTAAATTTCCATCGATTTATCAAAATGAAGTTTTATGACTAGGGAATTTAAGTAAAATTTCTGATATTTGCCGTACTGACAGATTTTGTCAATCTTGAAGTATTTTTTTCTTTAGGAATTTATTTTTGATTACTTTTCAAGTAACATCATTCTTCTCAGCAAGAATCCGTAACTAGTGAAAAAATCTTTAGGGTTTAATAACTATGGTATTTGTTCAAATGATATGTAGAAAAGCGAAAAGTTTATTAAAAGATCATTTTGATGACTTTAAGGAGTTAATTCATTCCTCAGGTAGCAGGTACTGTGAAGCAATGGAGCCTATTTTTGGGGAGCAGAATGGTCGGTACGTATTGCCGGCTTTGCGTCTTTTCTTTCTATCAGCAACAGCGCTATCAGTGTCCACAAATCACCGTATCGCATGCAGGAGGTGCTTCTGACAGGCGGTGATATATGGGCTTGGCTGTAACGTCCAGTGGCAGTAGATGTGTGGACCATCTGCACAAAAAGCGCCATAATGGTAATCACTTAATCCACTATGTTCAACTGCTACCCTGAAAATTGTGTAACACACACGCGTACGATTAACAGTATAGTTTTCTAATTAATTTCACGCTTCTCGTTTTAAAATTTAATCGTTCTATTAAGATTTGATGTGTAATAAGTTTCCGTAAATTACGAGTTTTTCTTGAACATATCGTATACAATGTACTGTTATAAAATTACTGTTCGTAATTTGAGATACCATTAATACCGCATTATTCAGTAATTGCAGCCTAACCTTTGACCTTAGAGCAGACAACAAACAACAATTACAGTATTCTCTGCTTACAGAAAGCAGCCTCCACAGTGAAAACGATAAGTGGCATAGTAAGGTTTCTTTGAATTAATTTACTTTATCATTTACTTTTTATAAATAAAAATATTCAAAGTGTTATGATACACCAAGTAATCTGTGAGCGACATTCCTGAATTTTAATTAATGTTCTATGGAAATCAGCTATACAATACAGTCGCAGTTCAATGAAGGTTCGGCACTGTATGAAGGCACTGTCATTGTGGATACCATTTGCATAGTCTACAAAACCAGTAATTAGGTTTCCACCTTTAAAAGTTTTAACTGTGGATCAGGAAAACTAAAAGGACATCTGGGATGATATATCCTTTCCGCCTCGGAAATTCAGTTTTACTAAATATTAAGATTAGATTTTTCACAACAATCATTTTATTTTTACAATATCTACCTCCGTATTGATTCAGAAACAGTGACGTGCTCCCTTCTATTAAGGAACAGTTTGATTTTTATCTTTTGTAACAAAACTACACCGAAGAGAAAGAAGGAGATGACTTAATTTGTTACTAGACGATTTTATGAATGTATTTCTTCGACAAATTCTGAGAAAACCATTGAAAGTTGAAATAACCCTGCGTAAGGTTTACCTTTACATTTCATCGAATAATTTCCCTGAAAGTGTTAAATTGCCATTTATTTTAGATGAAAGGAACTTGCCATTATGTATCTGAAGCTGCATAATATTTCAGAGTCACTGTATTTTTACGATATATCACGTTATGAGAGGAAAATCCTTCAATTTCTTGATATATCGAGCCTATGATGTAATAAGCGTATATAATATAGCCCGTTTCGCATCTTGGATTATATCAAAAATGTTGAACGACAGTTTCGTATCCGCTGGTTAAAATAAGTCGTTACTTTACGTTAGGTAATTCATCTCAAGATTTACACAACATTTATATCAAAAACTGCATGAATCTTTTACAGATCCTTTTCGTTTTGAGTAAACATTAAATTAAAATAGATTTCCCTTCTCAGCTATAACATCGTTACAAACGCTCTTCTTTTTCTAATGTCGGCGATATTCCTCATATCCCAATCGAGTTTACAGGCTAGCCAACTTAAATATTGGCACTCGTATGCCTAACCCGTCTACCTTGTATATTAACACATTATTTTACGTATATTATTTAACTTTATTAGTTGTCTTGTTATCACTTAAATACAACGTCAAAACAAAGCAAAAATAAACATTTATTTTCATTCTTCAGCTATATGTTAGTGCTTTGTTAACAGATTTTTGTCTGAAAAATTCCAAAATAAAGAGTTATCAATAACAGGTTTCATTTTGAACTACATGTTTCTAAATATTTTTAATTTTATACAGTGACAGTGAAAGGATTGATTGAATCTGCATCTATAACAATATTCGCTATTTTTTTTTACTTGTATTAATATTTCACAATTGAATGCTTTCAAAAATATAATAGAAAATAGGAAGCGTTTCCGTCACGTTACTTGATTGAACTTTGACGCACGCATTTTAAGTACTCGTGCAACCAGTGATTATATCTAATATGCATCTGGAAGCTGGAACAGTTAGAGATTGCGCAGAAGTTCACAAACAACATTCAGATTTAAGAACTTCTCATTCAGGATATTTTTTAGGAACATTGTTTCAGAAAATTACACTTTGTGACTAAAATTGATATTAATACATTCTTAATGTTATTACTTATAACAATTTAGTAGCTTGAAATGTGGCTGTGTTGAGGCGAGTGGTGGTATTCGGTTTTGCGTGTTGCGGGTGGCGGCGGTTGCAGTCGTGTTGGTAGAGGACAACGTTTGCGCTCTGTTAGTGCGACGGGCCGCCCTACAAATCGGATAAGCGCGAACTCTCCTGGGATTGTGGCCGGAGAGCGTGGGACGGGAGAAACGCGCAGTACCTGCCTCCTGAGGCACCTAATAAACGCTTCTCGCAGAAACGAAACACTTCTGTACCCTCTTAGATGAAACAACAATAAAGCAAACTTAGTGGAATCCTTTTTTCGTGCGCTAACGTCCAAAATAATTAAAGTCTAACATAATAAATTCATTGTGGCATATCTTACTATCTTGATTCGTGTCACATAATAGAGAAAGAAGTAAGTACCGCCTCATCAGTCTCCGAGAGTGGTGCGGTTTTTTAATAGCTTTATTCATTTATTAGCCATTGGCTAGCCTTCAGTCAATATTCCAATAGAAAATTTAAATAAATTGAAATGAGAATCAATAATTCACCCTTAATAAACACTATGATGATCAGTTACAGCTTTATACATTGTAGCTTTGATAATAGAATAAGAATTCAGCAAAGTACCTCTATCTTTGTAACGAAAAGGTAGGTAAGGTGCTCAAAGATCTGTAAATTTGATATGACGCTATAAAACAATTTTCAATTTTCGGAAGGAATGTTTCTTAGACTAGTGGTGTTAGAAAGTGTATTTACCGTAATCTTGTAACTTCTTCTTTTCTGTGAAACACTGAAATGGTTAGGTAAAAAATTTCTTTCATTCCCTCGAGTAAACGTACTTATTTCTTTTTATATAAAACTCAGTAAATTGGGGAATGAGTAAAATGCTCCGCTGGTTTAGAGGAGCTAAGCGTTATAAACGCTAAGCAACAAGAAACGATGCACAGCTCTTATCTACCCACAACAATTAAACATCACTATAATCGCGAATAGATGAGTTTTTGTATTTATCTCTGATAAGTGATGAGCAAACAATTTTTTATATTTTATTTTATATAACGTGATCTAATTATGAGCTTTTGTTGTTATTTTGCGGCAACTATAGTTTAATTTTAATAACCGTAGCAATGTTTGGTGTTTATCTTGTGACAGAGCAAAAGAGTGAACATTAACGTAATATCTTTGATTAGCGTGGACCTGGGTGCAGCGTCACGTCCTGCTGTCACATCGCTATCTCCTCTCAGACCTCTCTCGGCGTTTCATGGCTGCAGCGCATTGTTTACACGAGTGAGCGTTTCAGGGCGATATAGTGTTTCCTCGATCTTCTCAGCTGCTTTGAATTAAAATAATCCTTCTTACGGCTCGAGATAAAATTGTTTGCTGTCCGGTTTTGTGTTATCCGTTAGAATTACGTAGTATTTTGTTTCATAAAAACGCCTTTCCAAACCGAATGTACAAAGCAAAACGTTCATGGAATTTGATCTGAGAGTCTTTCACGCATTTGTCAATATCACTCGCTCACGTCATGTCGTCAAGTATTAACGTTTCAGGCCATTAATCAATTTGCTGCGTGCCATTCATTAATCATTCATCGGAACCAAAAGAACCCTGCGACCAACGTTTGTATTGTGTCAGTTGTAATAACAGAGAGCTGTACTTTACAATGCGTTTAAATAAAAATTCGCCAATTTCGGTAACATCGAAACAATTTTAAAAAATTGTCTCCTTTATTAAACGTAAAAACTAGGTAGCTATTGGAGCTAACAGTTATTTCAAAACAAATTCTTTGTTTTTAAAAACACAAATCGATAAAACTAAAAATATTTTCAATATATTTTACCGAAAATAAATGATAATACCCTGTTTATAAAATACAACCTTCCTCTAAAAGTTTTTCAATTAAAAATAATGTTTTACTTGTGAGAAATTGTTTTTGAACCAAATTAGTGAGAAGATTATAACGCAAAGCCTCATCCTTTTGCAAAGCTAAATGCTTCTCTGGCAGTTTCTTTGGGAACAACATAATATCTTTTAACATAATGGATACTGTCACTTTGAAATGTCAGATAAGTTGTTCCACATAACTTATCTGGCTGATAACACGGATTTCGGAAGAAAAGATCATGTGAAACACAGCTGGCCCTATTTACACACTACGTAATGAAAGTTATCGATGCAGGTTCACAAGTAGATGCCATTTTTTAGATTTCCAGAAAGCCTTTGACTCTGTGCCACACAACCACCTTTTAGCGAAGCTTCGAGCGTACGGTATATCGGATCAGCTTTGTGAATGGATAAAGGATTTTCTAACTGGTTGGTCGTAGTATGTTGTCGTTGAAGGAGAAAGTTCTTCTAATCTAGATGTTACATCGGGTGTACCTCAAGGAAGTGTAATACGACCACTTCTTTTCTTAATTTTTATAAACGATCTCGGTGACAAAGTGAAAAGCCTTTTTAGATTGTTTGCTGATGATGCGGTTATTTATAGGGAAGTAAGAAATTTGGCCGATTGCTTAGAAATTCAGCACGATCTGGATGTTATTTTGGCTTGGTGCGCTGAGTGGCAACTTACTGTAAATTGTAAAAAGTGCAAGAAAATGAGCATAACTAACAAAAAGAATCCAGTTGTTCAGAAATACGAGTTAAACAATACAGTTATTGATATGGTCGATTCTATGAAATATTTGGGAGTAGCAGTACAAAGGAACATGAAATGGGAACATACACATTAATTCGTTAGTAGGTAGAGCAAATTCTAGGCTGCGATTCATAGGTCGAATCTTGAAAAATTGTAATGAACAAACAAAGGAGATAGCGTACAAATCTCTTGTGCGTCCACATTTAGATTATTGTTGTGCCATTTGGGACCCGTTTCGTAAGGGGTTGATCGAAAGTATAGAGAAAGTACAGAGAAGAGCCGCTCGATTCGTGACCACTTGCTACAGTCGTTATGAAAGCGTCACAGAACTGATTAGTAGACTAGGTTGGGAGTCTCTGGTAGATAGGCGACACACGTTTCGTTTAAACTTATTGGTAAACATGCGTACTCCCACTTTCACCTTTGAGTGTAGTGAAATACTTCTTCCACCAACCTATTTGAGTCGGAAGGACAGGAAAGATAAAATTGAGAAATAAGGTGCCGGACTGATTCTTATATGAATTCTTTTTTCCCTCGTACCATTAGGGATTGGAATGTACAGCAAAGAGATTAGCTTTGGTGCTTAGCACCCTCTGCCACCCACAATTTTGTGAATTGCAGAGTATATATGTATATGTAGATGTAGATGTAGATGTTGCAAAGTTGACGAGATAGAATTATCTTAAACAAATATTTTGTTTCTTGAATGCAAAGGGGTACTAACTATGGATGTTGCTTATGTAACGATAGCGTTGCACACCCAAATAGATGAGGAGTGCATCATTTAAAAGAAAGTGGAATATCGCTGAAAGGCGAGGTAGTGAGAAAGACACTGGTTGGCCAGGACAGTCACGTGAGGAAAAAGAGTGTCGTGATTGGCCGAGAGACGAGAAGCGGCGGAAATAATAGTGAAGGTCGAGTAGAACATGTGCTCGAGAGTTAGCCGGTTGTGCGAAAATGTTCGCCGAGTATGAGTATTCGGTTATGTGCCGTCCATATTTTAGGCTACACTGAATAGGAACGTTAATCATGTGCGCTGAAGAAACTGTAGTTCGATGTGCTAATCTGCAATCTTGAATATTGAGGACAGTCCCATACGGCAATGATCATGTCTGGTGCCGACATTCTATGTATTTCGATTGAATAAACTGTGCAATAAATGCAGTTTTTTAGTTCGGGACTTGAGTGTTATTGATGAGCATCATCAAACCATTTTAAATCGTTATTTTAAATCATTACACTTATTCCTACAGCAGAATTTAATTGTCTGTTTTAAGTCGTTACTCTGATCTATAAACTTCGATGTTCTTAGGTGGAACTCCATGATCCGTTTGTCGATTGCAAGACTGTATTGAAAAATTCTTACCTCCTCAGTATAGTGCAGCATTAATTCTTCATAATCATGACATCAAAATTAAACATTCTCTTTACGTATTCAATTTTTCTTACAATTTTAGATATAGTTTTTGTAAAATTTTTAATCATATTCTGAGATGGATACCTTCTCAGTTTACGTAAGCACATCACTCATACTGTATTTAATCTGGACTAATGATGATAATGCTTAGATATTTTTCTTTAAAAAAATACGGAAATTTGAGACACCTATTGAAGAAAGTTCATGTTAACTAATTCTACTAATATTTTTCTAAATAGCAACAAGAAAAACGTATATTTTCAAATCCACACGCTTTGAACATTCTTTAACTGATTGTGCATCTGCTTTGTTGTGTGTTTACATGGTTATTACCAGAAAAAAATTGAATTCGGCTATTTTCTTGATATGACATACCTATACAAGTAGACAAACATATAACATCACATTTCTTATAAATGAAAATATGAGTGTGAAGCAACAAGAAATTTTGATACTGCGGTAATGAAACATCAGACACAAGTATCCATAAGTGAATTAATACGTTCACAATGACAAATCTCAAGAATGAATCTCACTGTCGTCATCTGATAACATCGACAGCAAAAAGAATCCCTTAACCAAGGAATACTTCAGCTACACGTGTAATGACGTACGAAATAGAAAAGCTACTGAAGAACTGATATTACATTCCGAATAAATTATATTTTAAATCTAAATGGCTCTCGTATAATTCACAGGTAATGTCAGCAGGAAACAATGCAAAACAGCAACTCTTATAGTTCACGAAAAACTCAGTTTATTTCAGTTTGTACTGCTATAAAGTAAAATAGTGGTTATGCTTCAGCTACAAAAGTGTTCTACTAATACAGAACGCACTATTCTCTAGTGTAGTGGAAAGCATACGGGCCATTTTAGCGCAATAAAGAATACAGGACATATAAATTAATCTACGCTAAAAAAAAATGCAGCTTATCAGTCAGTACACCACTGTAAAGAAAATATAACATACAAATTAAATTTACCTAAAAAAATGCTAAACTTAAATAAGAGATACCAGATTGATAACGGAACTATTTTGCGAGAAAATGATTAAATATTTGTACTCTCAAATGCACGGCAATTTTCTAAACTCATTTTTTCACACTTTTTATTAAAAGACTTCTAAGAACTGAAGAAAGTTGTTATACTAAAGAATTTAAGCACCTAGAATTCTTTAAATTTAAAGTACAAGTAAAGTACACGAAAGGTTTCTAAATCTAAAATCTGAAATAGATTTATATGGCATAAATCTGTGAACATAAATGTCCAATATACTACAGTTTTATATTTACTGCTTCAGTTGAATCAAAATGTACTGTGACAATTGCAAGCAGATTTTTGACTGACACACATTAACCTAAATTGCGAGTGAGTAAATAATTTTCCTTCATAGCTATAGTAGAAGACAGGGCTAAACTTGAAAGACACATGAATCACAAGCCGTTAAAATAACTATTTAAACCCTCCGAGTTTATTCGTTATGGACTAATATCTCAAGAAAACACGGGAGAATTTCGAAAACTGACGTTTCAAAAATATTGGTAAAATAAGAGTAAAAATCACAGAGAGATGACTGGCGTTATTAAAGAAGATTAACTAGAAGAAGCAAAAACTGTAAACTAGTATGAATTGGCTTCTGGCAACAAATGACATTCGTATTACTGGTCTGCTATTCAATATCATCACATGATTATGATGGAAATTTTAAATATCAACAATGAATATTCTATAATATGACCCAAAAAAAACTGTATCACCTTATGAAGCGTTTGTTTCAGCGTAGTAACATAATTCCTTGATATTAAACACAAATGGAACCTGCAGCAAAAACTTTAGTGCTTCAGGTTGTTTGCCTGTATAAGCAGAAACAAGGTGGATGGTAGAAAATGGACGTGTTTATACAAAGCATTTTAACAGACAAGCTATTTTTACATTCTAATTTGCCTTTCAGTCTATAGCGTTGATTTTTTTCCACCCAGTTTAATTTTCTTTAACAGTACATTAATCTTATAACCTGTAGAGCTGTACGTTTTGTACTACACTGAGTGACTTAATGATATTATATTACTTTTACACTGACTTAGAATAAATATAAAATAGTAACATATTGATGTGACAAGTGTTAGGTGAAGAGAAGGGATTAATTGCTTTCTGCACTATTTCAGGAGAATTATTATAATCGTTAGCTAGAATAGCTTATGGTGTAGAATAGATTCCATATTTTAGCACATTATCTCAGTAAAGATTTCAGTTTGTGGTTATTAGGTATTTACGTCAAGATGTTTAAGGTTTACATTGTAACTGACAGCTTGATAGTGCTCAATTCGTTGAAGAGTGTAGATCTCTACGATAGTTCTTTTAAGACATGGTCAAATGCTTTATTGGTTCATCGTTAATACGAAACATAAAAAATTCAAAAGTTCGAAATACGACAAGGCTTGCAATTTGTAAGCAAAATTAATCGACTATTAAATATTGCAAAGCTTGCGATTTTATAACGCTTCGTAGCTATGATTACACCTTTAGACTTTAGATCCACCTCACATCCAAGAAAAAGGGGTGGGGGGAACGGAGATAAATCAAAACTTTGTTTCTCAGTGACAACAATTTTTCCAAAATAATTTTAAAAGAGATACCTATCAACCTGTGTATAATTTTTATCGCACTACTTTCATTTTCTGAATGTGATTGTTTCAATAGTTATAGATTAAAACGAGAGAAAAAGCAATTCCAGTCCATGGGGTCTCTCGTAAGATTTTAAAATTAACATTGTTTCGTTGCTAATTCTTCATAATGTTACTCTAGCAATAAATTTGATAGTTTGTCAATTCTTCCTCTCCACAAAACTGAAAATACCGTGAACAACACTGGAGAAAGTTGTGACAAATTACTCACTGCGGGTAAAACACACTAAGCGTGGTGAGCTAGAGCAAGGCTCTGGCCTGGCATTGAAAAGGACGCGGGTTCGAATCCCTGTCTGCCTATCCAGATTTTGGTCTTCCAATGTTTCCCGAAATCACTTCAGTCGCTTTCCGGTAAGTTCATCCTAAAGAGCATGACGGAATTCCTTCCAGTTTCCCGTCCCCAATACTCTACCGCCTTTAATGACCACAACGTCAACGAAATTTAAAGACCGATCGTGCTTGGCGAATGATTAACGTCCTCGCATTCGGGTGGACGTGGGTTCGAATCCCCGTCCGGCCATCCAGATTTGGGTTTTCAATGGTTTTTCCCCAAAATCACTCTAGGCGAATGACGGGATGACTTTTTAAAAAGAAGGCTATGACCGAATTCCTTCCCGTTACTTGTCCCCAGTCCTTTAGCGCCTCTAATGACTTCTACGAGGTGTAAGGCCACAAAAAATTTAAAGCACTTACCTAAAAAAAACCAGATAAAGCAGAAACGTGGAAGGTCATAGATATTTGTCGTTCAATTAGCGAGAGAAAAAGACATTGGAAAGAGAATTTATCTATAATTCACGAGATAAGACTGACAACTATAACAGGTTACAATGCTTAATGAGCCTTGCTCATTGAAATACACTGAAGTGCCAAATGCCATAGGATAGGAAGATACAAACATCTAGATGGCCGTAGCACCACGGAAAAATGCCAGTGCCGGGGCCTTCATTTAAACTCTCGTGAATGGTATCTGGGACTAGACGCGTGGGGCATTATAGCGTTTCATTTCGGAAATCCACTGTATTAAGAGTGTGCCGTGAATATGTAATTTCCGTCATTACATCCGGCCATGCACAACGCAGTGGCCTGCTAACTCTACTTAATGATAAAGACATCAAGAAAAGAGATTTCTGCGTCGAGGAGTCAGTGCTGACAGACAGGTTGCACTGTGCCACAGCACAGCGGAACACTCAAGTGAGACGTACGACAGACATGTCAGTGCGGACAGAGCAGCGAAATCTGGCGTTGAAAGGAGTGGCCCTGCTAGCAGAACGCCATCACCTACAGCACCTGTCCTTGGCAAGCGGTCATATAACTGAAATAAGGTTGCGTGGTCAGATGAGTCATGATTTCAGTTGTTAAAGAGTTGACGTTACGTTGTCAGATAGGCACAATGAAAGCTGTTAGTGGCTCCATACTGGTATGTGTTGAGTTTACATGGATGGACTTTGACGTGTGGTCAAACTGAACCGACCACTGACCGGAAATATTTATTCGCAGACATTCATGGCCATCTTGTTTCCAAACAACGATAGACTTTTTCAAAATCTTTCACGGTTAGTTAGAAGGACTTTCTAGACAGTTCCCGCGAATGGTTTTGCCACTTAGATCACTTGACATGAATACAATCGA
Organism: Vandiemenella viatica; assembly: GCA_031002005.1. Classification (NCBI taxonomy): domain Eukaryota; kingdom Metazoa; phylum Arthropoda; class Insecta; order Orthoptera; family Morabidae; genus Vandiemenella; species Vandiemenella viatica. Next base: position 80,701,453 of record JARYHS010013630.1, read on the forward strand.
ACATATTTGGGACATGATTGAAAGCTCATTTCGCGGAGAACGTCCTGAATATATCTCCAGAGGGCTTCCGACGACTTGTTGAGTAAATGTCACGTCAGGTTGCTGTACTTCGCCGGCAAAATGTGTCTAACACGATATTAGAAGGTATCCCATGACTTTTCACACTTCAGTGTGGTTGTAACGTGGCAACAGAACAAACGAAATAAAACATATTTGTACCACTTCTGACAAGTCATCCCCCACGAGTGATTTTTAATTAATTGTGTCTGTTTCTGTTTATAAATAATTATACTAATGTTAGTTAATTAACTTGTTGTATCGTATGAATCCAAAAGCCGTAATATATGAAGTCCTTGGAGAATAAGTTAGTATCGATAAGCAGTATTAAGATCTCTGGTGGAATGTATTGTAAACAGCTGAATGCAGAACGTCACGAGCCGACCCGATTGTAGTAAAGCAATGGTCGGCAACCGGTGTGCCGCGGCACACAGGGAAAGAAAAGTGTGCCGCGAAAATTTACCCATTATAAGGAATTAATTGTCAAGTTTTTTTATTATTTATATTTTAGTTTCATGTTCCGCGAGTTGTTACGTATTATCGTATTCTAAGAAATTAAATGTTATTTATTTACTCACAGTTGCTGTTAGTTTTGTTTATTCATTTTTGAATTTTCTTTATTCTTCGCCTCTACTGCTGCGCTTTGATGTTCTGTTATATTTACAGCATGAACTGTGTATGTGCTTTTCTCTCATTCTAAACTGCTTGGATTAGCAGGACTTTCCAAGCCTTATATTATTTTATTACGTAGTCGGTACTTCTCCAAAAATACTTTTTTTCTCTACCGTTCCACCGATGCATTGTTAGATATCACTGTAAAAACAATCGGCATGGTATATGTGACTTCTCTGAAGTGTATAAATCCCGCTTCTTACAATTACTCCAGTTCCATCATAGCTGTGCTCTGAAGTGGTCCGAAAACTGTGTTAGTAATTGGTAGTGTCCGACCGAAGGTCATTTTGTGGCCGAAGCCGAAGGTTATCCCAAGAGCCGAATGTTCGGCTCTTGGGATAACCTTCGGCTTGACACGAAGTATATATGACATGCAAATACTGAACAGTTATTTTGTTTTACATGTAGTATTGTTGACATAAATTGCATCTTTGCAATAATTACAAAAAAAGTTTTTAATATTTATTTATTAGAATAAAATAAAACAGTAATATAGTGCCAAACCAGGATTTGAACAATGCAATTTAGCAAAAATATACAGTCCAGTCACATTAATGTGACCACCTCTCAAAAACCAGAATAACCACCTTTGGCAGAGTGGACCGCTGCGAGGCGTGCAGGAAGAGAGTCAATTAGGTTTCTGAAGGTGTTCACTGGGATGTTGAGCCATGCCAACTCCAGTGCAATGGCCAGCTGCGCTAGATTACGTGGTTGAGGATCCATGGCGCGAACAACCCGATTGAGGTGGTCCCACAGATTCTCGATTGGGTTTAAATCCGAAGAGTTTGCTGGCAAAGGTAGTAAGGTAAACTCATCCTGGTGCTCTTCAAACCACGCACATATATCTCGCACTGTCCTGCTGGTAGATGTCATCATTCTGAGGAAAAATTATTCGCATGTAGGGGTGGACATGGTCCGCAAGGACAGATACGTACTTGTGCTGATCCATCGTGCCTTCCACAATGATGAGTTCACCCAGTGAATGCCAGGAAAACATTCCCCAAACCATAATGCTCCCTCCTCCACCTTGGATCCTTCCGGCAATTGTTGCAGGGTGTTTGCTTATTCAGACGTTTCACGCCGTATGCGCCAACGTCTATCTGTCCGATGGAGCATAAAACTCAATTCATCGGAAAAAGCCACCTGTCGCCACTCTGTGAACGTCGGTACTGGTGTGCAAATTCCAGCCTTCTTCGCCGATGAACAGCAGTCAGCATAGGTGCATTAACCAGACGTCTGCTGCGGGAGCCCATGCGCAGCAACGTTCGCTGAACCGTTGTTGAGGATACACTCTTGGTAGCCCCTTGGTTCATCTGGGCGGTCAATTGCTCAACAGTTGCACGTCTATTTGCCCGAACGCATCTCCGTAGCCTTCGTTCGCTTCTGTCATCTATAGGTCGTGGTGCACCACATGTTCCACGCCGCTGATTTTGAATAGTGCCATTTTGCCATGCACGGTATACTTTCACCACGCCGGCACGTGAACAGTTCACAAAATTAGCCGTTTCCGAAATGCTTCCACCCTTGGCCCGAAAGCCAATAATCATACCCTTTTGGAGGTCGGATAAATCGCTACGTTTCTGCTTTACGCCAACGATTGAAATGCTTTCCGATGCCCTAGGACATCCTTTATATACACTCCACTGTAATGTGCTGCACCTGCCTTCTGTGATTGCTTATTTCACGTTGACGTCGAAAGTAGGCGGTGGTCAGATTAATGTGACTGGACTGTGTAAATGCAGTTATTTTTATTTAGCAATAATAAAAATAAACTATAAAATCTAACAGTAACAGCCCGAATTAAATCGGAATAATTTGTCTCGTGGTTTAAATTAATAATTAATTTTTTGAATTTTAGCTTTGGTAAATCAAATACATGTTAGTTTAAGTATAGTAATACTATCGTTTTTTTAAAAAACAATAAAAACAAGTTTCATTCTTCTTGCTAACATAAATTATTCTACCTTTAAAATAAGATATTCTGCTGTACAAATAAGCATCACATATTAAAATTTCGGTTAAAACCGAATCGATACCAATATTTTTAAAGTAGTTTCACGTATACAGATAAATTAAAAATGTACTAAATATAATCAAAACAAAAAGTACATCGGCACTAATAAAATAAGATTTAATAATCAAAGCCTAACAGCCTGATGTTATAAGCTAAAACTAATACTTTTTTGCATATTACTAAGTCTGATAACTATATATAAGAACTATCATGAATGCGACAGGTTTCTTTCTCCTGTAACAAGAAACATTCTCCACTTGAATAATTACTGATTTTTTAAAATTAATTTCGTATGGTGAATCGCAATATTTTTCAGTTGGTGCATCGATTACATACTGTTAGCTCTAAGTGAATAAAATAAATACATACCGTGAACGAAAGAAAATCAGATACGCTCACTCACTTTCGATTAGAATTAAAAATAACCTAAGTGAATGAAAATAATTCACAAGTAAATTTCCTGTTGTAATGAAATTTCCAAGGGTGTATAGAAGAATTGTGGAGTCAAGAAACCATATTCTGAAAGCTGACTCTGCCGTTTTGTTCAGGTGAGCCGACAGCTAATGAGTGTGCTCCGGTGCCACACCCTCTTTTATAGCGCTGTCTCGACTGCGCTGCTCGTCACCGGTTCTCTATTTCTGATCGTCGGAATTTGACGAGCTAGCGCTATAAAGAAGGGGTGCGGCACCTGAGCTGACTGGTTAGCTATACAGCACACAAGGATTCTACCTAAGAAAACGACGAAATATCATGTTTTAAAAAACACAATGCTGTAGTCAATCTGTCTGATTTCATTGTAACCGTACGCTAGGAAAGAATTTATGGTTGCTGATGGAGGATCAGTAGCAGTTGTGGCGCGTTGCTCACCTGTCGAGCGAGATAGCGGCGAGCGTGAAGGCGCTGGAGGCGACGGTGACGTTGGCGACGAAGTTGCTGGCGGAGCAGTATGCGGCGCCGAACGGCCAGTCCGAGTTGAGCATGAAGGCGAAGTTGAAGGCGCAGTTGAGCAGCGCCATCAGCAGGTCCGCCACGCTCAGGTTCACCAGGAAGTAGTTGGTCACCGTGCGCATGCGCCGGTGGGCTGCACGCAATGAGAACACTCAGTCAGTCACTTACAAATAACCGGCTAATCTGACTAATCAACACAGCAAACACCAGGACTGGAGCATTTTGCGTAGGTCCACAAGCACTTCAGGAAGACCACCTGTAATTTAGAATTTTGCAGGCTGATGAAACTGGAATAAGGCACATTATTCAACGCCGATGCGAAGCTTTTGAACAAAAAACGGTAACAAAACACACAAAAAACACAAAAAAAAGCAAAGAGAGTATTTTGAAACTTAGATATTGAATTTCTTGTCACAGAATTAAGCTGAACCCATTTATGTCAACAGCGCTGCGATTTCACACATTCGAATACACTGGCAGAAACTAGGACCCGTTGTAGATATATATAGGTTCATACCCAAAAGAAGCGATAAAAAATTGAAATGGATCAGGCTAAATTTAGTATTAATATTTTGTCCATGATGGATTGGTGTAAATCCACGACTGTGGTATCAAATTTGGGTTGATATTGAAAGCAGCAATTAGTCACAATGTTATTATGATGTTTATTTTTTTTTAAATTAAATATTAAATTTAGTATCTTTAGATTATTAGATACAGTTGTCAGTAAGAAGTGCGCCCACCTAGAGCACCAATACAATGTAATATACCCTCCGCCACACACTTTTAGTGAATCGCGGAGTAATAATAATAATAAATTCGTGGATCGTTGCCGGCACTGAATCAACAAGTGTTGGGATGTCTTCTTCGGGTATGCCTCTTTACGCCTGCATGTCTTGTGCAGTTGGTTGCTGCACAGTTTACGCTCAGTAATCATGTGATCTAATGTGTCTACTCTTGGCATCCCAGACATACTGTATTGGGTACAAATCTTGGGACCGTGCAGTCCAAATTTTTATCGCAACCCGTTCCAAGGCTTGTGTTGCGATGGCCGCAGTATGAATACAGGCATCATCCTGTTGGAATTTGCGATTTGGATAGTGGACATAAAGGGTATCACAATAGGGTACAACACCCCATCCACATAGTGGTGGGCTGTCATTGTGCTTTCAACTACTACCAACTAAGTCCTGCCGTCGAAACTGACTGCCGGCAAATCATGGCACCAGTGACTGCACCTGTTTGACGTTCTGAAATCACCAGGGGGGTTGTGGAGAAACATGTTCTCGAATATCACTATGCCACAGACAGTATCTAGACTCATCTTCAAACCCAAATGTACGCCATTCACGGGTCCATTTCTACTTTGTATTGCACCAGGTTAGACAATGCTGGCGATAAATCAGGTTAATGGAAGACATTGCATAGGGGTCAGAAAGGGTAACCAAGCTTGAAGCAATTGGTTTCAGATCGTATGGGGGAGGACTCACCCAGTAACCACAGCTTGGATCTGATCTGCAGTCACCCGCACAATTTGGCGGTCTTCAAGTGCTGTTGTCCTTCTGTATGGACATGTGCCCACTCTAGGAGTACTAGAGCCTTCATTCATCTGCTGTGTGATAAGTCTGTATACTTACATTTCACTGTGGCCAATCCTTCGGGAGATTTCACGACAGATAATGCACCCATTTTAAACACCCCAATTTTCTGACCACTCTCACAGTTAGAAGTTTGGGTGTAGAGAGTCGTCACTCTTTGCCTTGGCATACTTTTGTCAACATGAACAAGTGGACGAAAAATTGTCATGTTACACCACATTGTTCACCACTTATACGCTAAAAAACACAGGAATTCTTCATGGTAAATAGCCATGTAATTCTCATACTATTACGTGCATGTAAAGCTTTCGATTTTTAATCATTTAATAATCTTCATGATGGGATACTTGGGGCCAAATTTCATTCATTTATCACAACTACGTCTGGTTGTTAGGATTTTGATATCCGCCAGTGTAGTTCGCTCTGTCATATCTATAGTCCAACAAAACATTATGTTATGTCTGTTCTTCGCCATTTATACTTGTTTGATGGAAAATCTCCACTGCTGACATAACGATGTAAATTGGTGGTCATGAAAAAGGACGATTATCACCCCATCCGTTGCCTAAGTGCAGCGGCTGTTGACAATACCTAGGTTGCAGTTTGACAATATTTTTGTCTAAAATTATAGCAGTACAATATAACCCGGCCTCAAGGTGTAGATTTTGCGGCTGAATTGTAATTCCCATTTCATCCTATTTCAACGGAAACAGGAACTCCTCAGGACTTTTTTTAATTATTCACCTTCCTTTCCTCGAAAAGTTACAAACTCTGGGGCACCTGAGTAGACAATAAAAGGCTATTGACGGCTCAAAAGCCTCCTTAAAGCGCAATGAGGTTGACTGCTTAAAATCAAGTGGCAGGAACTTCCTACCGTTCCACCTTACCTAAAATAGTGTGGGGCAAAAGAGTTACCTCTCATATCACCCAAGATGGTTCGGTAACCTTAAAAAAAGGAGCTATAGTTCAAAAGAACACGTGATGAACCACCCAAGGCGAATACTACGAGCCTCTTTCACAAAGCTGCCTTCACCCGATCTACCGTAACTTTCAAATTCTAAAGAAACACGAGAACACAATACAGTACTTTCAAGTTCTTTTGATACGAGTACTGTGGAATAAAACCATCCTTTTTTTAATACTATAAATTTAGGTAATTTATAGTCGTAGGATTAAAAAACAATTAAAACCTTATTTTAATTAATATAGGTAAAATACTATGAAATTTTAAATTTTTCATCAGAGATTGTTCCTTTTGTAATTAAGGATTTACTGATGCACAGCATCGACCAATTAATAAGTTGCGAATATTTAGTATTAATGATTAATTCATATGATGAACATTGCAGTAGTTAACAATTCATTATTCAGAGATTATATGGCACACAATCTGTTAATAACAATATAACTAAAAAATTAAATATCAAAATTTTTCTTCACGAATGTGTCAGATACTTAATGCATAGGTGGTACCGTTGCCCTATAATCAACGAGGTTCGAGAAAGCAGCAGTCTTCGTAGCCCGGCCATCTGCTTGGCAGAAAAACAATTGGGAGATATATTGGCTAGAACTGCCAAATGCAAGTGCCCTTGTGTTACTATTTCAATTGTTAAAAAATAGTGTTACTTCAGCTATTGCAAACACTGCAACTTCATTCTGCTCACGTCTGATCTGAGGCAAAAATAATATCTAAGAAACTTTATTATCTGACATGACCAATAACAAGCACATAAATTGACCAAAGTAAGTTGTGTATACCAATATAAAAAAAAAATGCTGGTACTTGATATATATGTTAGCATATAAAATACAGTTCAGTAATATGAACAAAAATTTTATTAAAATAGTGTAAAAACAAATTTTTATATTATTCAATTAAAAACTCATTATGTTTGGCACCATTTTGTAGTAACACCCTTTTTCCCTTGCTTTAATTTATTATAATTAAATTTTTAATAATAAAAAATCAGTTCTATCAATGACAATAGGTTATTCTAGAATGAAAAATCTTATGTATACAAAAATGGTATTTATTATACCCTCGCGGCAAAAAAAAAGAGAAGATTTTATCAACTTCTGTTAAATGTCATCTGTTACTTTATTTTTTTAATAATCATGAAAGCAATATTTGGCACTTTTTATTTGCTCCCAAGTTAACAAACAATGTCACCATATTAAGGTTAACTTTCATACATCAAAAGAAACATGAAATTATATCAAAGTCTCAAACATATTAAAGCACCTAAAATCATGAGTTGTGGTACGCACAAAGTGGCATTCTTTCAATTCAGGCTAGCATTATAACCTGGTTTTAGAATCAGCAAGGAGATTTAGCTGGAATCTCGTGGCGATTAAGTTTTGAAAACGGTAACCAGAGCATTATGGCTATCCGGAGATGACGTTACCAATTTCTGCGTGTTTTCTGGATTCGCATCTTGAAAGTTTATCCCGTCGAAACTTAACGGACTGGATTCCATTGGGAACGTAAGACATTGTTCTTGCCTCCTTAATTTATTATTAGCTCAATGTCAGCGGCTCAGAACTTGATCTCCTTGGCATACGAGGTGATTTAACCATTGTTAATTACAGAATTATTCAGACTCCTACAGTTAGATATACAGTGTATTCACTTCGTTAACTGTCAATCGATTTCCCTCGCGTTCACGCATCCATTGCGACGCTCCCACCTTCTAAAACAGAATACTCCATTTTACCAGTCATGGCACCATCAAGATTTTATTCTCCTCGTGGGTTGACCTTAATTTTCTCCTCGTCTCTCTGTGTTATATATACTCAGAATTACTCGCCTCTTACTCCAGTTTGCGTTCAGGGAGAGTCTTATTGCATTTTCAAGCTAAATTCTCTGCGTCGCTTACCAAGCCAGCCAGAACGGCTGAGGGTATTTTTGATACCAGATAGGCTGCTCCTAGCGAGCCGTTTCGAATCGGCTCAGAAAGTCTCAATACCTCACCTCACTTCCTGTCAATTAATTGAGAATGCGCAATATCGAAGAGAACTTACTGTTCTCACTGTGGTTAGTTAACTGGCATTTCCTCTCCATACAGAAGTTATGCCTTTCATTTCCATTTATTACCGGTATATTACCTTTGAATCGTTCGAGAATATTCCCATACTATAATTTGCAATAATTGTCTTTACCGTACTTATTTTTATTAAAATGTATATTGTAGCTGTGGAGACGCATTTTTTCGTGAATATTTTTATTACAATATTTATTGTAACTGTCAACTACTAGAATAAGTGTTAATATCAAAATAGTCCAAGTGTATATCAAGAGCTTCCGCAGCTAATGGCTCTGCTTATTGATAATACAGTGAAACATTTAATTCTACTGTAGACAAAATATCATCTAACTCACTGGTTCAAATCAAATTCAATAATCAAGAGTTCTATTTTACAAGTCCTGTAAAAAGCCAGAAACTATATTAAATTTTTATTTCTGCAGTTCACTGTTATTTAAATTTTCTCAGGAAGAAAGCAAAATGAGTTTCCGCGAATGTTATATTTTTGCAACTACCTAACCATTTATTTTATCTTTGTGAAACCAACCTTGTTTTTATTTCTTTGAGAATTAATTACCATTTTTATGAAACGTACGCTTTCATTCAATATCGGCACCTGTCTTTTAAATCGAGGATTTTAATAACGCTTTTTCGAACAATGCAGTACTCATAAAAGCAGCTAATGAAATGTAAACATAAAACGTAATGAAAATGTATCGGAAACATATAACAGAATTGGCAAGCAGATTCAGGTACATCCCTAACATTTGCGTCTTTGATATAAAAAAAAATATTTCGTAGTGTCTGTAACATGTTAAATAATTTCTATAAATTTCCTTCTTATTCCGCAATTCCGTAAGTTCCAGTTACAGGTTTTGGTATTGCATCTCTGAAGTGAAAGCGTAGTCAAATTACCACTTTCAGTCTGGGTGAAATATCACTTTGCTGTGGTTTACTCAGAAGAAAACAAGCGTAACTCGTGGGCAAAGAATTTCAAAATTTTGTTTTATCCATTTGCAAACTAGTCATTTTCTAATAAAAGTATATAAAAATGAATGCTGTTTGTTTGTTCGTCTTACATGCATTCCTATAACATGTTGAAACTTTTGTGAGTTATTATGTGAACGTCTGCGATAGTTTATGATAAAAAAAATAAAATTCGGCCCGTATCCCACTTTACGCCTCTTAATTTTTGCAAAAGGTGTTTATGCAAACTACAGTTTTGTCTGATTTCGATGGAATTTTGCACATGTATACCTTAAAACAATGAGAAAAATACTGTCTCTATTTGGTTTAGAAAACCGAACCCCTGTCCGCCTGTATACCTCCTTAATTTTTTTCCAACGTTCTTTATACAAATCCACAGTTTTTGTAGAATTATGATGGAACTAGTTATACGTGAACTTTAAAACATACAGAAAAATAGTATCTACATTTGGTTTACAAAACCCCAATCCCTCTTTTCCATTAAACCCCTTAATTTTTGCCAATTATCTTTATACACATCCAAAGTTTTCATCCGATTCTGATGGAACTTTGCACATGTATACTTTAAAACATACAGAAAAATGCACTTGGGTTGCAAAATTCCAAGCCAGCTCCCCCTTTTGCAAACATATTCATTAAAACAAAGAGAAAACTACTGTATACTTCGTTTTTCCAAAAGCATAACCCTCTCCTTCTTTATACCTTCCCCTTATGATTTACACTGTCTGGAAACAAACAGTTTATATCCGATTGTAATGCAACATTGCAAAAGTATACTTTGAAAGAATGAGAAAAATGCTGCCTATATTTGGTTTACAAAAACCAAACCCCTGTCCCCCTGTACACCCCCTTACAATTTGCCAATGTTGTTTCTATAAATCCACTGTTTTTATCTGATTCTTAAGGAACTTTGCACATGTATACTTTAAAACAACCAAAAAATATTGTCTACATTTGGTTTACGAAAGCCTAAAGCCTCTTTCCCTCCCCTCCCCCCCCCTTCCACAACTCTTAACTTCCAAAGTTCTTCAGAAATACTCACAGTTTTCATCCAATTTGGATTGAATTTTGCACACATATACACTAAAACAAAGAGAAAAATACTGTCTACATATGTTTAAAAAAAAACCAACCCCTCTATCCCCTTTACCACATTTAATTTTTTTCTTTAGAAGAAGCTACAGTTTTTATCCATTCTCGATGGAACTTTGCACACATATAGTCTAAAACGAAGAGAAAAATACTATTTACTTTTGGATTATAAAAATTCATCCACTCTGTCCCATCACACTACGTATTATAATTTACACTTGAAACCATTCAGTTATTTGCAAATATCTTGATAACAGTGGGCAACTCCGCTGAAGTGGATATGTTATATTCTGAAAGTCCATAACATTTCCTTTCAAACGGCGTTGGACTCATTCCGATCTGAAAATTGCTGTCCAAGAAATTTGAAATTCATATTTAAAAATTATTTTCAAGCTTTCTACAGTTTTCATACTGTTTTTATCCGATCCAAAGGAACTTTGCCCATATAAGCTTTAAAATAAGCAAAAAAGATGTTTACGTTTATTTTCCAAAATTGTACCCCGCTTTATCCCTCTTAAGACAGATTTACATGTGCAACGTTTATGTGTTTAGCATATATCTCCAAAATGGTAGAGAAATCCCACAAAGTAGATGGTGACGAGGAATGTTTATCATAGCTTTCATATCCAAACTCTAAGCAACGCTACGTCTTCTGCTTTTCCAGAAGCTAGAATAATTATTTTCATATTTAATTTATGCACAAAAATCATTATCTTTCATTTATTTTACATGTGTCTGCTTTACATAGGTGTACCCACCTAGAAAGAAAAATAGTCATTTAAACTCATGCAGGCGAAACTGGAATAATAAATTAATGCGAAGGTGCGATTTTACCTCAGAATTTCTTCACACCTTCTGTAACTACCAGTTTATAGTTATATTTTGAAGTGGACACTCAGCAAATTTCACCTCAAATTCATCATTGTTGATGTAATTAAATCTCAAACGTTTTTCAAAATTCTGTTAACAAGGACATAAAACTTTAGAACTAGCAAAGTTTCTTGAGTCCTTCCTCTCATCTTATTCTGTTTTACTTCAATAAATGGTATTTTATACTACTCTGTACTCTTCTCTCTCTCTGTCATAAACTTCGAATAAGCTAACTTCTTTACATTTAATTCTAAATTTACAGAGGGTTTCTACTCATCTCCCCCTTAATTGTAAACATTCCCTTGGAACCTAGTTAACGCACTCTTTTCGATAAGCTTCCCTAGATGCCATTCTATATCGTCCTCCTCATACACTCTATCAATTTACGTATGCACAAATCGTATTGCATTGGTAACGCTAACATGGCATCCAGTGCTAGGACCGAACTATCACTGCAAGGAACCAATTTCCTTGCAGTGAGTCTCAGATTGTGCAAGTCTTTGCTTCTAAATATATTTCGACTGTAATTCTGCCCCCAGCGTCAGTTATGACTGCAGACCCTCGCATTCATTATCAAATCATGTTCGTGTTCATCTGTAGATTGATCAGCCAGAACATTATCATTACCTAGCTAATAGCCGGTATGTCCACCTTTGGCAAGGATAACAGAGGAAACGTGCCTTGGCATGGAAGGAATGAGGTCGCAGGATGGAGTTGGCACCACATCTCCATACACAAGTCACCTAGTTCCCATAAATTCCGGGGAGGGACCAATGAGCTATGGCGCAACGTTCAATCAAATCCCAAATGTGTTCGACTGGGTTCACATGTGGCGAGTTAGGGGGCCAGCACATCAATCAAAACTCGCCACTGTGTTCCTCGAACCACTCCGTCACACTCCTTGCCTTGTAACATGGCGCATCATCTTTTTGAAAAATACCACTGCTGTTGGAAAACATGGTCGTCATAAAGGGGTGGACGTGATCTGCAACCAGAATATGATACTTATTGGACGTCATGGTGCCTTGCACGAGCTCCACTGGACCCATGGATGCCCATGGGAATGTTCCCCAGAGCATAACTGAACAGCCGCCAGCTTGTCTCCGTCCCGCAGTACAGGTTTCAAGAAGCAGTTCCTCTGGAATACGACGGATTCGAACCCTTCCATTGGTATGATGAAGAAGGTATCGGGATTCATCAGCAATGCTCTGTCACTGCGCTAACGCCCATTTCTGCCGTAGTTGTCGATGTTAACATTGGCACATGCATGGGTCGTCAGCTGCGGAGGCTCATTGTCAGGGTGTTCGGAGTACTATGTGTTCAGACTCATTTGTACTCTGCTCAGAATTAAAGTATGATGTTAGTTCCGCAACCTGTTTTACCAGTCTGCCCAGCCTACTACGTCCGACGTATATTGAAAAGTGTTTTTATTCGACAGCAGGTTTTACTTTCATAAGGTAACAATTTTTTGAGATGTATGAAAAATTAGCTTAGTTATTTCTTAGTGCACCTTCGATTTCATCTAACAATTTGTCTACCTTCTGCTGATTTTTGCAAATTACTGTTACTGATAAATAAGTCACGTCATTGAATGATCAATGATATTTTTAAATCTTCATCATACGAGATAACCTTGTCCCATTCTTTGTTTTTTAAGATCAGAATTTTAGTTTTCTTGTGCTATTATTTCTATATTATATTATTGAGGTTATAAGATATACCAATGCTTTTCGTCTTACTGGTGCATTCCATAGTATGTATCTTGTAACAGTCCAGAGAAATATCTTAATTTCATTAAGCCTTGTAAATCAAATTCCTCTGTATTGTCAGTCGTCTAGCTTATTGTAAAATTTGAACTATCTACGTTTTGAGTGCTGGGAATCTGTAATACAACATTTATATGTTTGTGATAAACATAATGTTCAATATTTTTTTTACACATTTCATTAGAAGAGTCTAACAAACTTATTAAGTCACAACTGGAACATACGTTTCGAAATCTTATAGCATCAATAAAAAAATTCCTTTGGTGCTTAATTACTTAGCACACAGGTGTTTGGTAAAGTTAGTACTTGTATATTGGAAAATAAAAATCTACATATATACCTTTCAATTCACAAAATTGTAGATGGCATACGATGTCTTGCACCAAAACTAATCTCTTTTCTGTGCACTCCAATCCCGAATAGCACAAGGGAACCAATATGGAATTATTCAGCTAGTTATCATTTCCTGAATACTATGTATTGCTCACTTCTTTAAACATTTAAAGACGTTCTTCTTTAGTAACATTATCAGTTCTGTCTGTTACGCGTCATAATTTTTTCTTAGTCAGCGGTGACAATTTTCCTAAATAAATAAGCATCAGAGATCGGAATATTTTTTTTTTTTTTTGTAACTGCTTTACGTCTCTTTTTAACATCGAGGTCTTTAGAGACGGGAAAGGATGGGGGGCAAGGATGGGGGCAAGGAATGGGAAGGAATTCGGCCATGGCCTTTTGAAGGAAGCATCCCGGCATTTGCCTGGAGTGATTTGGGGAAACCATGGAAAACCCAAATCTGGATGCCCGGACGGGGATTCGAACCGCCGTCCTCCCGAATGCGAGGCGAGAACGCTAACCGTTACACCGCCCCGCTCGGTGAATAAATTCCAGTTTGATTCGGTTTTTTAGAAGCTTTGATTGAATACGACTAGTATCAGTGAGAAATATCAACAGAAATGAACTGAAGATAGAGATTTGTGTTTTCTTTCCCACGAATTCTAACGTATCCAGCGAATCCAACCCACTAGGCATGAAATTAAACTGTAGACGTATAGAATGTTCTTTTCTGTTCAGAAACATAGTAATTTAATTTTTATTTTTGTTGAAACATACTGTTTTCGGTTCTGCTACGCCTCACAGACATCCTTGTTGTTTAAACTCTTTACATGCTTAATTCAAGGATATGAATGGTGTACTGTAAATGTGAAAATCTCCTAAATTTTGTACTTGCGTTTACTAGAAGCATCACTGACACGTTTAATAAATTGTAAAGTATTTTTATGTTTATATGAGCAGTAATGTTCATTGAATTTAACCTGTCTTTCAATCATTCAGTTATGGTACACACCTTCAAAATGCGAAGAACCATTCGTGACGTTTCGCGTATTTTTTATCTAATCTACTTTAATGAAATAAGTTGAGCCTGAGACTGCTCACCTCAGTAACGACAACGATCGGTGAATCTCGATAAAACACGAAGTGTTAGTTTCATTTGCTGCCACCATAGAGCTGCTCGACTAACCGGAAATTTTAAACGAATAATTGTATTTGATTTTATTTCGGCTTATATTGCTAAAAGGAGGTGTAAATTTCAAATAAATAATCTAATTTGATTTTATCTGCACTTACATTGTTAAAAGAAATTGTAATGAGATGCTGCTGAAAGAAAATTGTATGTTCCGGAAATAACTACCAAAAAAAAAAAAAAAAAAAAAAAGTAAAATGAGAAGCTGAGCTTAAAAAAAATGCAGTGTATCGTTCGTTTAAAATTACATGTAGCTTTTTGTTTATTTACGGTGACTAGATATAGAAATTCATTTAAGGGGGAGGGCATTCGATATTTACTCTGCATTATCTGTTGTAGATATAACCTAAGAATTTTCTGACAGAAGATAACAAACAGAGAAGTGTATTAAAACATGGAGAAGGTTTACGCGAAAATAAATAATTGAATTTTATTTTCAATCACACTGTCAAAAATAATCGCGATACCAGTTAAAAGGCAATTGACTGTTGTGTAAAAAAATATAATACGACGTTCGTTTAAATCTATGTGTTGCTATTTGTTTATTTACGGCAAATAAATCCATAAATTCATGTAATGATCTATTCTCTATAGCAATTACTAGAACCAGCCGCAACATTACCTAATAATTCTTTGGTAGTGGGTAAGAAACAGGAAATTTTATTAAAAAGCCAGAGAATGTTTATACGATACATAGGTATACATGAAATATATATCAGTGAAAATAATTTGGTTTTGAAATTTCAATTTCCTTAGAAACTTTTTCATAATAACAAAAATTTCAGTCATTTTTAGTGGGCTTTGTGGAAGTAATTACAAGTAGTACAAACTGAGGGCAGAGATGAAAAACACTATAACGCGAGGAGTAGGGAAGCCGGTTCATTTTCTTGGTGCGACTCCGAGCCAATGTATATTTTATGATTCAAAATCTTCCGCGGTCACTGTATGTATTATTTTGGTTCTCCGGGCAGAGCCGCGTAGGTTTATTAAAACCTAACTCCGTCCGGAGAACCAAGATGGTACAATGTGTATTTTGTTTACCTACTATTACCTGAAGAAGCAGCGAAAAAGCGGGGGATAAAACGGAATTTTACGACGTAGAAAGAAATTTTTTATCATAACTAATGATGTGGTTATCAGTGTACACTAAAAATTTGTCAATGGCCACGAACGCTGCTCGTGTAATGGGCTTTGGACTTTACACTAGTTCCTGTAATAAATATCAGCAGCAAAGTTGATCTCGCACTGATACTGTGAGTAATTAAAGAGGGAACCAATCTGGGCTGCGGACTTTTCCAGCTTGTGGCTGAAGTGAGCCGTTTGCGAGTCGACACGCTCTTGGTGTAATAGGGTCCTTCCTGCAGCCAACTTGCTCCCGACTCAGGTAATTAGACTCAGGGCTGAGCGGGAAGTCCGCCACACCGGTCTCTGGGAGGCGATATTGCTCAAGACGACGGGCTGGCTGGGGTTGTAAGTCCCAACCGTACACTTAACGCAAAAACTTCCTAAACTATTAATTTTGCATTCAGCACCGAAACAACTCGAAATTACTATTTTCAAAATTAAAGCACATCTCCTTACTAACTGAAAAACAAGAAAGTTGAATCTAGATGATAGAAGATATTTCTGTTTGACAATATCAAACCATCAGAGATCATCGGTGGTAAGTATTAACTGTAATACTTTCTCGTGAAAAGTTATGTTTGAGGAAACGTCAGACTTCTGTTGTAACTCTAAATGTTCTCCCGATTTTTTGGAAATAAGATTCGATGGGGATATGAAAAGTTTTCAGCCTTGATTATGCTGTCAAAATTACGGCATGCAAAAGATGGATTGAGTCTACTGAAAACAATTAAAATTAATTTTAGGTTTCTGACATGTATTCAGATTATTTTTATGGTTATGATGTATGAATCCTCTCGATGGATTACAATAAAATGATTTTCTCATTCACTGATATTAGGTCCTTTCGCCTGTTCGGTCTTCTTCTATCAAAAGTTTCCGTTGTCTTACTACTCCTCTTCTTACTTTTGGATTGTATTCATGTGTCATTTTTGGAATTCTGTTTCTGTCCATTCTACTTGCATCATGTTTCAAACTTTTTTATAGCTTTGAATTCTATCGTAAATTGAAAATAGTGGAAATTTCCTCTGTTGGCTTACCATGTAATACGATTTTTGCTCTAATTGTTATTTGCCCTGAAATGTTATTACCTTCGTCTTGTGATAGCTAATTTGTATTGGTGTCTCGTGCATACTTGATTTAGCTCATAAAGAGTAAGCCGCCGCCTCTTGTTCAACAATAATAAGATCATCAACAAATGCAAGAGAATTCTTTATCAGTTTATTCTGGTTTGTTCAATTTCTTCCATCCATTCTCTTATGAGACTGTCGATAAATACATATTTAAAAAAATAATGGAAACAAACCGCAGCACAGCATTATCTCCTTAATGGTAGCAATACCACCTGTACTGATTGTTGGATCTTTCATTATAATTTATATGTTGTCTTAACGGCTCCTAATATATCAAATGGTGCAGGTCCTTCTGAGTATAGTCCAGAGGACATCATGTTTCACTTTCGCATTTTTTATTTTATTTTTCTGTCACTGGACAAATCACTTCGTGTGTTTCGCTGTTATATTGTCATATTTTTTTCCTATTATCCTCTTTATACTGCGTTGGTACAAGAGTGTCTTTGACTAAACCATGTTGTTCCTTTTATAACTTCGCATCACTGATTATACTACTGTAAGTCTTTGTATAGATTTGTGGAGTATATTTATAAACAGAGTTTAAGGCACTAATATCTTTGTAATTTGCTGAATTATTAAATTATCCTTTGAAAGTAATAATACATTTACTTTCTTAATAGTCTTTGGTATATTCGTTTTTATCCAGCAATTATTATAAAATAGTCTCAGGTTGAGAAAGAAACCTCCCATTTTATTATTTCTACATAACTGCTTCAGTGCCTAGGGCTTTCATGTTCTTAGGTTTTAAGATCTTAGCTTTATCGAGTGTTACATATAATTCACCATGTATGTATGTATGTATGTATGTTCGTTTGGGCAAACATTAAGCCTTCGTTTTGTCTTGATGATTCTTCTAAAGTTATGATGTATATTCCTTACGGATTTACAGATCTCCTCCTGTGTTGCTTACTTGGATTGTGCCCCAGTTACTGGTAGTGTTTCTTCCATGTTTCTTTATTAGTGTCATTTATATCAGCTCTGTCTTTTTCCCTTTAGTTTAAGTGCCAAATAATTTTACTAGCAAACTCCTGTCTCGCATGTCTATCACCATCGATTCTGTTTACAGACCTGTCCTATCCTAGCTTATGTGCGTTTATAACTATTGTTTTCTGCATTTCTCCCTGTATATTTTCCTTGCTTCTTCAGTTCTCTGCTGCCAGCTTTTCAAACTTGTCCGTTTATTTTCTGTATAGTTGTGACTATTTCTTCATTACAAATTCTTATGTCTTATTTTCTTTTGTATGGACGTTATTTCCCTAAGACTTCTGATTCATGAATGCAATTTTCTACCAATGTCACCATCTTTCTCAGCATAAGACTGGTAATTTGTGAATCCTAGTGCGGATAAGTGATTAATGTTCTATTCCCTTAGCAGATAAATTTTATACCTCAAATGTTTTTAGTGATTTCTCCATATTTTTTTTCCAACTACTGCATAAATTTTATTTTTATCTAACGAGAAATTATCGAACTGTGTGCAGGAGCGTAGTCCGGATTAGCTTCAGGGTTGGCCAAAAACAACACAAAATACTTATTGGAAACAGTTTCACTTGAAAACAAAAATTAAGCACACAGTTAACTTATTTAAGCACCAGTCTGAGAGGGTTCTGGATAAATTTTGACAAAAATTTCTTTTAATATAAAAGTTAGAATTTTATTTTCATATATTTTCCGCTCGACTAAAGGAGGGAGGCAGAGTTTTCTCGACATACAACCGTTTGAAAATCCACCAATAACAACTTTTGGGAAAGGTGTATATTACCAACACTAGCGTTAATTTTTACCAGGATACAAAATAATTTTTTTGCTTATCTTTTACAGGATTATTTGTAAAGTCTCATAAATGTTGATATTCTATTTCGGGTGTATATAGTCAAGTGCCCTCTTTCTGTCTTGAATTTAGTTGTAATGGTTCTTTCTTTCACTTCTTCATATTTGATCAGGTTTTCTTACCATTTACTATTTAACGTAAATCCTTACTCATCACTTGTATTTTATTAGTGCTCGATTCCACTATATATCAAAGAGTGCACCAGTTAAATTTTTGGTTCGTTCGAGTTTTATTTTTGCCTTACGTATTTGTGCTATATTTATTTTCTCCTCCTTAAGCTCCTTTACCAACCCATTTTGCTTAGCAGTCAGGCCTGTGACATTATATGCCCATACAAATAATTGTTCTTTCATGTCTATTCGTTTAATCATTTATTACGATTCTCGTACATCATAACCATAAAAAAACAAACTTATTACATGTTAGAAACTCAAAATTATTTTTAAGTGCATTTCGCAGACTAATCCATCTTATTTTTCTTCCGTAGTCCGTCACCGACATTCCCCTCTACTTTTCTCCTTAGAAGCTTACAAGCTCCACATATATATATATATATACGTTGATGGGGTATCCGTACACGATCAGTACGCACGCAAACTCCTCATTCGTATGAGCGTACTCTAAGGAGAAGAAAGAAAAGTCTATGATACTCCTGTTAGTCACTCCAAGATTGTTTTTCGGTTGCAACCATTTCACTATTTTTACTGTAGTATACTTTGATTACAGGCGTATAATCAAAGGTTGCATTTTTTATTAATGTTGGCTGGATAATCATGAGAAAATTTCTCGTCTATCTATATTATTATAAAATTATAACCGATTGTCTTTCTGTTAAAGCATCACTAAAAAGCTACTGATCCGATTTCACACCAGGCATCTCCCTTTTTAAGTTAGCTATCATAATTATAGTATCCTCTTGAAATTATACATATCATTTAGTCATATAGAAGTTTAGTCGTTCCACATCTGGCACTCATTTTAAGAACCGCCAGCCATGATCATTGCAAGCTTCCTCCTACGTCCGCATTTGATCGGCTCGCTTTACTGAACGGTGCATTCGCTTGGGCGTGCCCACATGTGCACGAGGCTAGAGATCGACAGGTCAACGATACATCACCGCATCGACAGTTTTTCTGTTGTTGCTGCTCACTCAACTGAATTTAGTCCACCGACACTCCACCGTCGCCGACACCGACTGGTTTGTGTTTCTTTTCAACGGTAATGGTGTGGTGTGATGGATGTGCAGAAGCTTATAGAGGAGGTTCGGAAATTTCCAGTCCTCTACTCCCAAATGTCGTTTTAATGATATTGATTGCCTCAGAAAAGTGTCTTTTCTCCTGTGGCCTAACTTTTAGCTTCATCAGAAGATGAGATGAAGTTTATGTCATTCTAAGATATTCGTAAATTTTATTTTCATCATCCATCAGAGGCTATGACCCACAACTCACTGTTACTGAAATTTTTGAACATCTGTTCCCTGAAACAACCACGTGAAAATGATAAAGGGTACTGAAGCGTGTATAGGATCGCGTCCGTCACACGGACA
Organism: Vandiemenella viatica; assembly: GCA_031002005.1. NCBI lineage: Eukaryota > Metazoa > Arthropoda > Insecta > Orthoptera > Morabidae > Vandiemenella > Vandiemenella viatica. The sequence goes on from JARYHS010013630.1 coordinate 80,721,634, forward strand.
AGCTACGGCCAAGGGTGGACTTGAGGAGGACAGGTTGTCACAGGGCCTGCAGAAGGAGCGGTGGCGTGGCGATGACGTGGCAGTCAAGGGTGGCCGGGTAGTAGATTTAAGGCGCTAGAATTTCACTCTAACCCACTCACGTTGGCTGCAATACCCCCACAGCATGCTTTTCGAAAAGATCGTCAACATGAAAATTTACGGCATGACAAAGAGTGGCCGTAAATAGTTTTCCAACCTGGTTTTAGTTATTTCACAACGCTAACAATGGTAAGCGCCCGAGTAAACAACCATTTACTGGGAGATTTCTACAACAAAATTTAAATGTTTTTAATGTTATTTGGAAGTTGTACCATATCTACTTTAAACGCGACTAAAAATAATTTTAATCTTACTTTATGCAGAATAAACTGTTTGTAATGACTGAAAAGACATCGAAATACAATAGATCGTACCAACATATCCAATAGTGCCTTGAGATCAAATACTCTGTTAAAAGCATTTTACAATTATTGTATACATGCACACCCATGTGTTCTATAATAACAACCAATTCACATACTGTCTAAGATTATGGTCGAATAAACTTTTGTAAATCTCACTAAATAATATCATGATATATACAGGTTGTATCAAAAATAATCATCCGATTTTAAAAAATCACAACTATTATGTTATTTGAGATATGTGCGTGAACAACATACTGTTGAAAAGAGCAAACTCTCGAGTTTTACATGGTTCCCGCTAGGTAGCAACAGTGTGCGCCCACTTCAGTTCTAGTATTTTTTTTTTAATCTGCTTAACGTCTCTCTAACAGCGAGGTCTTTAGAGACGGGAAAGGATGGGGGGCAAGGAATGGGAAGGAATTTGGCCATGGCCTTTTGAAGGAAGCATCCCGGCATTTGCCTGGAGTGATTTGGAAAACCATGGAAAACCCAAATCTGGATGCTCGGACGGGGATTCAAACCGTCGTCCTCCCGAATGCGAGGCCAGAACGCTAGCCGTTACACCACCACACTCGGTCAGTTCTAGTAAAAATGGCGTCGGGAGAACAGAAATCTTTTTGTGTTCTACACTTTGCGAAGTGCGAGTCAGTATCAACTGTTCAGCGTGACTTTCGTAGGCTACTAGGTATGGTGTGGATCTTCATACAGCACAGAGCATTAGACGATGGCATAAACAATTCCGACAAACAGGTTGTTTGTGTAAAGACCGCTCGCGAGTATCTGACGCAGTCGTTGAACGCATCCGCCATTCATCCATCACAAGGAGACCGCAGAAATCTTGTGGGGGTTTATAAAAAGACTCTGGTTATGTGCCTCCGTTACCAAAAACAATGAATGAACTGACACATTGCATAACAGCAGCTGTGGAAGCTGTCACTCAAGACATGCTCGCTGTAGTGTGGGAAGAATTTGAATACCGCATTGACACATGCCGTGCATCTCAAGGGGGGGCATACTGAATATCTATGAAAAGGTATGAAATTTTTTTTTTAGTTTCCCTTTCATCAAAAAACAAAATTCATTCTATTTTTTTTTTAGTTTCAGAAATATAAACGTGCCAAATCGGATGTTTCTTTTTTGGTACACCCTGTATAATCAAATTATTTAGCAATGTAGGAACTCTTATATTGTTCATTGGAAGGATTTGTACGTGCAATCAAAAATTATGTTGTTGATTGTTGCAGCTTCACCGTCGCAGTCATACGCTAGAAGACCTCACATTCTCCATTAAAACAACGAAGCACAGAGACTGATGTAATTAGTACGGATTCTGTTTAACGATATTGTAATTTTACCAGTACAACATAAAAACCTTTCGATGAACTCCAGGAATCAGACATGGGGAGCCACATACGATATTCTATCTTTCCATTGAAATCTCTCATCTTTTTTTCGCTTATGCTTTTACGCCTGGGCGACATCAAGAACATAAGAGGAGAGAAAGGGGACAAGGAGCACGAAGGAATTCAACCATGTCCTTTTGAAATAACTCTTCCCGCAATCTCGATAGGCGGGCGTGGATTCTAACCTGCGTTCTCCCGAATGCTAGGCCAGATCGCTACCGCTCACCCGCCAGGCTTGGTTGAATCTTCTACCGTTTTTATCGTAAACGTTCTGAATGATACTGCAGAGATTGCGGTGGAAGACGAAATTTTAACTGTCTAGTGTTGAGCATTTATGCGACTACGTCTTGCTTCTACTAATATTTTCCGCATTAAATCCTGTTGGTAATGTATGGAAGATCTATGGTAGACTGTAGCTTACAACTCTAAAGGTTGGATTGAATTTAATGTTTTCCAATATTGAGCATAGTGTATTTGAATAAGATGTAAACTTTCTTTATATTAGTACTACTAGCTGGTACCCACGACTTCGTTCGTGATTGTAAAGAATTCATATTGACAGCTATAGACATCTTACCACCCTAGTGCACGATGGGAGACTCGATACTACTACCACACACAGGTACCAGTCCTTCTGCGCTATGTAGTTCCGGCAGAAAGGTAAAATTTACGGATACACACAAGTCTTTGGATGAAACACGAAAATATTCATGATCGACAATTTTCAAACACCATATCTCACACACTCCCACAGTTACAGAATTTCGGCCAACGTTGTGAATCGATGGGAGAGACTGTGTTACTACCACACACAAACGCCAGTGATCTGCGATTGATAGTTTTCACTTAAAAGTGATACACCGTGACACATGCGTATTTGGCAGAAATATGAAATTGCCAGCAGGTCGACCATTTGCATCCCCCATATTTTCCACACCTCCATAGCTACAGACATCTAACAACCATAGTACACGACAACAGACACGATTCTACTACCACACATAAACACCAATGCTCTATGCTATGTAGTCGTGGTAGAAAAGTGAAATGTGCGGAGACACATGCCTTTCGTCGAAATACGAAAATATCCTTGGTTGGCCACTTACAACCACCATATCTACCACAGTACCACAGTTTCTGAAATTCGGCCGCTGTTGTGATCGAAAGGTGACTCTGTGCTACTACTACACACAAACGCCAGTTATCTGTGATCTATAGCTTTCGCTGAAAAGAGATACACCATGACACTTTTGTCCTTGGCAGAAGTATGAAATTGCCACAGGTCGATCACTTTCAACCCCCATATCTCCCACACCCCCATAGCTACCGACATCTAACAACCATAGTGCACTACATGAGATACGATTCTACTACCAAACACAAACACCAATGCTCTATGCTATGTAGTTGTGGCAGAAAAGTGACATATGCGGAGACAGTCGAAATACGAAAATATCCTTGGTCGGCCACTTACAACAACCATATCTACCACAGTACCACAGTTTCTGAAATTCGGCCGCTGTTGTGATCGAAAGGTGACTCTGTGCTACTACTACACACAAACGCCAGTTATCTGTGATTGATAGTTTTCGCTGAAAAGTGATACACCATGACACTTTTGTCTTTGGCAGAAGTATGAAATTGCCACAGGTCGATCACTTTCAACCCCCATATCTCCCACACCCCCATAGCTACCGACATCTAACAACCATAGTGCACTACATGAGATACGATTCTACTACCAAACACAAACACCAATGCTCTATGCTATGTAGTTGTGGCAGAAAAGTGACATATACGGAGACAGTCGAAATGCGAAAATATCCTTGGTCGGCCACTTACAACCACCATATCTACCACAGTACCACAGTTTCTGAAATTCGGCCGCTGTTGTGATCGAAAGGTGACTCTGTGCTACTACTACACACAAACGCCAGTTATCTGTGATTGATAGTTTTCGCTGAAAAGTGATACACCATGACACTTTTGTCTTTGGCAGAAGTATGAAACTGCCACACGTCGACCACATTCAACCCCCATTTCTCCCACATCCCCATAGCTACCGACATCTAACAACCATAGTGCACTACATGAGATACGATTCTACTTCCAAACACAAACACCAATGCTCTATGCTATGTAGTTGTGGCAGAAAAGTGACATATGCGGAGACAGTCGAAATACGAAAATATCCTTGGTCGGCCACTTACAACCACCATATCTACCACAGTACCACAGTTTCTGAAATTCTGTCGCTGTTGTGATCGAAAGGTGACTCTGTGCTACTACTACACACAAACGCCAGTTATCTGTGATCTATAGTTTTCGCTGAAAAGTGATACACCATGACACTTTTGTCTTTGGCAGAAGAATGAAATTGCCACAGGTCGATCACTTTCAACCCCCATATCCCCCACACCTTCATAGCTACCGACATCTAACAACCATAGTTCACTACATGAGATACGATTCTACTACCAAACACAACCACCAATTCTCTATGCTATGTAGTTGTGGCAGAAAATTGACATATGTGGAGACAGTCGAAATACGAAAATATCCTTGGTCGGCCACTTACAACCCCCATATCTACCACAGTACCACAATTTCTGAAATTCGGCCGCTGTTGTGATCGAAAGGTGACTCTGTGCTACTACTACACACAAACGCCAGTTATCTGTGATCTATAGTTTTCGCTGAAAAGTGATACACCATGACACAGAAGTATGAAACTGCCACAGGTCGACCACTTTCAACCCCCATATCTCTCACATCGCCATAGCTACCGACATCTAACAACCATAGTGCACGACAGGAAAGACGATTCTACTACCGCACACAAACACCAAAAGTCTATGTTATGTAGTTGTGGCAGGAAAGAGAAGTATACGGAGATACGAATTTTTGGTCGAAATATGAAAACGCCCTGCACTGACCAACTTTAATCATTATATCTCCCACATCCCCACAGCTATCGGCATTCGGACCAACGTTGTGCACGACAGGAAACTCCATGCTACTTCCACCCACAAACATCAGTGATCTGTGCTAGGTAGTGGTGGCTGAAAAGTGAAATATAGGAAAAAACACGTCTATTTTTATATATATATAAGATTTCACCATACAGTGCAACATCATTTATTCACTGCTTTACAAACATCACTGTTGGTATGCGTCAAATCCTTACAAATATCCTGAAAGCTCCTGGATTATGCTGTTTCTCGTTTTTAGTTTTGGAACATGGCTGGACAGAAGGAGAGAGTTCTATCTACAGCTACTCCCAAGTATTTGTATTTGAATTATAAGCTTCAATAGAACACGGAACGCTCAGTGAAGTTTTCTATTGCTAACACGTAAACAGTATGATTCCATTATAACTATATTTTTTAAGTAGGCACGCAGACGTACAAGATCTGCCAAAAGCCGCCCTTGCAAGTTGGTCTTGTGTGGTGATTTCACGATCGTCTGCTACTGTTAGGGGTAAGTACGGAGTGCACACATTAAACAATGAGTTTCAAAAAATAAACATTAGGAAAACCATTGCTCAGCATTATGTAGTGACAAATTTCATGATCCAGTATAACCTGGAAAACGTTGTAGCTAATCATATTATTTATGAGTAATAATCCTTCTGCACTCGTTTTCATTTTAAAACGAATAACTCTCTATGGAGCTTTTGTGTTCTCAAAAGACCGAAAACATACCGGATGGGACAGAAAGAACAATTCCTTAACAGCTCTGCAGGTAAATCCGACGTAAATCCTTCGGCAATGCACTCCTGCCGGAGTGTAGCAGACGGGAGAGGTGTTGGGCGGGTACCTAGTGCCTTAATCTCTTCAGAGGCCGTTGGCTCGGGCGTGTATGTTTGCTCCTATGCGCAGTTTCTCTGCTATTGAACCAACTCGTGCAAATATAAACTTTATTGCAAGTTGTATTAGTGAGAGAGGGATACTGTGCATAGCAGTTGCCACTGGGCGGTAAAGGATTTATTATAAGCAGAGAAACCTAATTCAGAGCAAGCGCACACGTTTGTGCCACAGTTTCAGAGGAGGACCCATTGCTGCTAACAGAGACAACAGACTGGGGGGCTTAGTGATGGCAGCTTCACCACACAACTACACTAGTAAAAGGTTGGTACTCTCTTATTTGGGGAAAATATTAGTGCTCTGAACGTTTATACAAGGAAAAAGCAGGATGGATTTTGATAGAATAGACAAAAGCAAGGCAAAGATTGAACGATCTGGTATTAAACGAGAACTAAAGGTTGCTACTTGAAATATGAGAGTCCTGACACAAAAGAGAAAAATGTATACGGTGAACTTAAGGAAGCTAATAATAAAGTAGTCTTTACGGAAACTAAGAAGACAGGAAGATGTATTAAATATCTTTATGATTAAACTATGATACAGGTATAGGACTACTGGTGTTTACCAAAATATGTGAGCCTCTTAGCATCGTTGCAATTTTGGTGGGCACAATGTGGTAATCGAATGAGGACATCTGTCCGTCATTGGCTTCTATGCTCCAGAAGAAGATACGAAGATACAACATTTTATGGAAACCTTCAGAAGGCGTTATCGGAAAGAATCTAAACTCCTCACTGGAGAAACGTATTAGATTTAGCAACGATTTCGTTAGTATGAGTTTCAAAAACGAAAAAAAACTAGTGATGAAAGAATTAGTTGCTAGTATATGCTGTATAAGAGTGGTTACTCCAGTACACACTGGATACGTTAAGGGAATAGGAGACCGAGACGTATACTGACACGGTATTTCCCACCCAAAAAAAAAAAAGACTAACCTGGAAACCCTAAATCAATATAGTCATGTAGTGGTACAGATATCTGATTTATTATTAAAAGCCTAGAAATATAAATTTTATAAACAGGACACCACGAGGAATCAATATTACAAGCCACTGTGAATTTTAACTGCTTAACGTCTCTTAACAGCGAAGTCTTTAGGCAAGGAATGGGAAGAAATTAGCCCATGACCATTTGAAGGAAGCATCCCGGCGTTTGCCTGGAGTGTTTTGGGAAACCATGGATAACCCAAATCTGGATGCCCGGACGGGGATTCAAACCGCCGTCCTCCCCAATGCGAGGCCATAATGCTAACCGTTACACCACCACTCTCAGTGCTGTGAATCAGAAATTTCTCCCACAAGCCAGCCATCAGGATGCTCGTACACCGGATTCCAGGTATAATATAACTAGCACCAGATAAGACTTTTCGTCGATAGTCTTCACATAATTTCTTGTTTCGCAAAGTCTCAGTAAAATTACAAGAATATTAGTGAGGTAGAAACTGAAAATTAACCAGTAGCTGTGCTAACACCGTTGCAGTTTAAAATTTATGTAACTTAAATCTGTTTGAGTAGTTATCCTCTCCAAAGTGAGTATTTTCCTGTGATGCCACGCCAGATTCCTGGCACAGGCTGCTGGAGGATGTACCCCACCGTGGGAACTCTCTGTGGAAGATGAACTGGGATGGTTTCCCGTTGCCTTCCCCAGGGTGTGTTAGTATTGGTTATTGCAGTGTGGATGAATGTGAGAGTGTATGTTCAGTGTAGAGTGTTGTCTGAAATGAGACATGAAAATGGAAGATGGTAAAACCCGGTGCCGGCCCAGTCAAAACCACTCTTCCGAAAGACTCCGGGTGGCCGCCAAAGTTAAAGTCCCCTTCCGACGGACGAATTACCATCAACAGTGCTGTATGCACTTTGTTCATTTCTGCTGTGGAGAGGTTTGAGATTGAACCTGGGAGCCTGGCGTACTACAATCTGGCGATTAGAAATTACGTACCACCACCTCTCCCACCCTACAGACCAAGTCCCTATGGTGTCTTCCAACACCGAGACTCGAAGCAGCATCGCCGACCACCATCACGGTTCCGCAACAAATTGAACCAATCGCAGAAGCAGTTGAGTATTATGACCAGAAAAATTGTCCAATGAATAGGTGACAGGTTTAAAAAAAAAGAAATCAGTGGATGTTAAAATCATGCATGGTATTACTTATTCAGAGATGCCTGTAATTTCGCTGATATTACAAAAGCAACACTGACGAGTTTCAAGTTTTTTTTTTGTTTTTTTTTTAACTGCTTTACGTCTCTTTTTAACATCGAGGTCTTTTAGAGACGGGAAAGGATGGGGGGCAAGGATGGGGGCAAGGAATGGGAAGGAATTCGGCCATGGCCTTTTGAATGAAGCATCCCGGCATTTGCCTGGAGTGATTTGGGGAAACCATGGAAAACCCAAATCTGGATGCCCGGACGGGGATTCGAACCGCCGTCCTCCCGAATGCGAGGCGAGAACGCTAACCGTTACACCGCCCCGCTCGGTGAGTTTCCAGACATGTGTTCGATGTGGTAATCACTGGTGGTAAGATTTTTTTTAAAACCGAAAAGTAAAAACACAACACACATCACCGAGTGTGGTGGGTGAACGGTTAACGTTCTGGCCTCGCATTCGGGAGGACGTGGGTTCCGAATCCCCGTTCGGGCATCAAGATTTTGGTTTTCCATGGTTTCCCCAAATCACTCCAGGTGAATGCCGGGATGCTTCCTTCAAAAAGGCCATGGCTGAATTCCTTCCAGTTCCTTGTCCCCAGTCCCCTCCTGCCTATAATGACCTTAGCCGTCGACGAGGCGTAAAGCAGTAAGTAAAAAAAAAAAGAAAATATAACGTTATTCGCATTCTGCGGAGAAATTTAGTCAAATCCCTGTACTCTTGAAATAAATCGTTATGAAACGACATTAAAATCCTGATCCTAAAAACAGTGATGTTGCTTAATTGTCAAACCCTGCAAAGAGTAATTATAACTTCAATCGGAAATGCCAAATTTGTTATAATTAAATCAGTTTATTTATAAGAAGGTATACCGTGGAACTAATCACGTTAGCATACTATTAACATTTGGGGATGTTTCCTAATAATCTGTGGAACAGCAGAAAAGGAATGCGCGGGACGTACAGTTATTACTCGTCGTACATCTTGGTCCTCTCACAATCAAGTAGCAAACTCCAGATTAACCAACAGGACAGCAGCGCAAGAGACTTCAGAAACGCAGATATAGGTAATCACAGAATGGGAAAATACCAAAGAATATCGATTATCAGATACCATTTATCTTAAATATCAGGTGGTAGTCCTTAAAGATATTTCATTATTAAATTGTGTTATTGCGAGAATTGAGCTTGGAACTGCAAGGTAACTGGCTGCATAAGAGCAAAAGTTCTCTTTCTGGTTCTTCCCAGTTAAATTCTGAGATTGGTTACTAAATTAATGTAGGAAAACCTCTCACTGAGTATTTCTGTGCTGAAATATGTTGATCACGGTCGTACGCTTTGTTTTGTATGTCTCACGAGTAAGGTGCAGGGTGGCATTCCACAACTACGAGCAACGTGAAAACTGTTCAGTTTGAAACAGCTGGTACTGACATACAACTAAACGGAGGAAAACGGGATGGAAATTGTTCGACAGAGCGAGCTTGAAAAGGTTAATTACATTAGCAGGCATCTCTTCCGCCTCTTGCGTGACGCTGGGAAGGGGCGCGATTTATCGAGTAACTAAACGGCGATTCAGTGCACGCCGAGTGTCTCTGAGACCGCAACCTGCTCCTTTGTCGCGGCAAAATAATATCATTTCGTATTAAATACACTATGGCGGACAGTTACAAAACATTTCATGATCGATTAAAGCAAATTTCAATACCAGTGACATTTTGACTGTAAAAATGTCAAAGCGGATAATAAGAATGTGGAAGCAGGACAAACGAAACTCAGAATGAAAAAATATCACTATGCAAATGCAGAGATAATCCGGATCTACCGATTGAGGAAAAAAGCAGAATGATAGAAAGCCATAGATTGTGGGAGGGGGGCTATGATCTCGGCGGGACGGAGTAGTGCGGGGAAGGAAATTATGGCAACGGAACTGCCTCTGAAAGACGTGGGCCGCCCGGAACTACACAATGATACCACAGTCGATTAGCCTACTTTTAAAAATTAAAAACCATCCTTAGAATAACAGGCTATAGCAGTTAAGTAATGAGAAGAAGTTTCTCTTGTGTAACTAAATAAAATGTTTGGCAGTTAAGTAACTAGCAGTAGCTTTTTTTGTGAACTTAAATAAATTGTCAAGTTTTAAATAATATTTTTCATTCTGCAAAACCTCCTCTGAAAAACGTATTTTATTTTTTTAATGAATGAGATGAAGCTAAATTTTAGCTCAATCTGAAACGTATAAGATCTCTCTGGTTCCGTTGGTTACTAAAGATATGGAGGTTGTTAAACTTTCAGTAATCGTTTTTGCGCTATGATTCAAACATACGCGGTTGTGACATTAACGAAACTACGAAACATGACACAAAAGGGAATATAGTGACAAAATGGGGATAATAAATTCAAGCTTCAAGGGGTCAGTAGTTCATAGACAGATTAACTTTAGAGACAATATTCAGTGATCAGCTAGAACATTATTACTACCTACCTACTATAGATATAAACCAGTACAGGCATAGCAGCGTCACCTGACGAGGAATGACAAACGTACGGTGCATGTAGTATCAGTGAGCGTGCTGTCCGTGTTTAGAATGAGGAAGCGCGCGATCTATCCAAATTTGACCGAGGGCAGATTGTGTTGGCCCGGAGGCTCAGCACAAGCATTTTGGAAACTGCACAACTTGTCGGGTGTTCGAGGAGTGCTGTGGTAAGTGTCTTCAACAGGTGGCGAAACCAATGTGAAACCACGTCCAAACGTCGAGGGATTGAGCGGCCACCCCTCATTACAGATGTCGGACGTCGTATGTTTGGCAGACTGGTAAAACAGGTCAGGCGGTAACTGTGGCGGAACTAACATCAGACTTTAATGCTGGGTAGAGTACAAGTGTGTCTGAACACACAGGTCACCGAACACTCCAAACGAAGGGCCTCCCCAGCCGACAACTCATGCATGTGCCTATCTTAACATGGCGTGTAAGGGTTTGGGAGAGACTAGTCTTTTCCAACCAAATGTCATCCTCTCCTTCACGTGGTGCACCCTGTTTGCACGGACGAGGCTCTGGCAACTGAAAGTTTCCCGGTATAAGGAGTCACCCACTGCTTGCCAACGGCAACCGAAAGGAGGGCGGAAGAGCGGAAGAGCGGAGAGCGGTTCAGGGCACCCTCTTGCCCTTGGGGTTGGAAACGGCCCCTAAAGACGGATGAATCAGAAATGATCAACGGCATGGGGATGCAGAAGACAACGGGAAACCACTGCATTAAAGACCCTAAGGGTATCCCGATGACATGTAATCCTCTCAAATTACATATATCATGATGGCTTCTTCCTGGGTGAAATATTCCGGAGGTAAATAGTCCCCCAATCTGATCTCCGGGTGGGGACTGCTCAGGGAGGAGTCATCAGAATGGATAGAAACATTCTACGAGTCGGAGCGTGGAATGATAGAAATCTGAATAGGGCAGGTAGGTTAGAAAACTTAAAAAGGGAGATGGAACAACTTAAGTTAGATGTTGTTGGGATTAGTGAGATTAAATGGAAGGACGCACAGGATTTCTGGTCTGGGGAACACAGGATAATTAGCACACAAGCTATCAATGGAGTAACTGGTGTAGGATTTGTAATGAACAAGAAAGTAGGGAAACGGGTGAGTTATTATGAACAGTTTAGTGACAGGATTATTTTGATGAGGTTAGAAACTAAGCCCGTCCCCACCACATTAGTACAAGTATATATGCCAACGTCACAGGAAGATGACGAAGAAATAGAAAAAAATACACACTGAAATTGAAGAATTAATCTGATATGTGAAAGGGGAGGAAAATCTAATAATCATGGGTGATTGGAATGCAATAGTGGGAGAAGGAAAAGAGGGGAATACTGTAGGATGTTTTGGTCTAGGAGAAAGAAATGAGCGAGGAAGCAGGTTGCTAGAATTTTGTGAAAGATATAAGCTAGTAGTGGCGAACACACTGTTTAAGAACCATGTAAGAAGAATATACACCTGGAAACGTCCTGGGGATACAGGCAGATATCAGCTAGATTATATCATGGTCAAACAGAGATTCAGAAATGAAGTTCTAGACTGTAAAGCGTACCCAGGAGCAGACATAGACTCGGACCATAATTTGATAGTAATGAAGTGCAGGTTGAAATTCAAGCAAATAAGGAAGCAGAATAAGCAGAACAGACTGGAAGTGAATAAACTGAAACAATCTAGCACTAGAGAAAAATTTGCAGAAATGGTAGACTTAGGTCGAAGAAGTAACTGTGAAAGGAGCTCAACCGAGGACGAATGGAATGCATTAAAGACCGAAATAATGAAAGGTGGAAAAGAAACATTAGGCTTTAGGGAACAGGCTCCCCGAAAACCTTGGATCACAGAAGAAATTTTGGAGCTGATGGATCAGAGGAGAAGGTACAAAAATGCTCAGGATGAAGCCGGAAGAGAGCAGTACAGGCAATTTAGATATCAAATAAATAGGAAATGCAAAATAGCAAAAGAAAAATTGCTACAAGCAAAGTGTGAAGAAGTAGAAAAGGAAATGGTTGTAGGAAAAGTAGATGTTGTATATAGAAAGATCAAACAGAATTTTGGAGAAATGAAGAAAAGGGGTACGAACATTAAAACTGCCGATGGGAAACCTCTTTTAAGCTCAGAAGATAGAGCTAACCGATGGAAGGAATACATTGAGAAACTTTATGATAGGGACGACTTGAACAATAGTGTATTGGAAAAGGAAGGCGATGTCGACATTGATGACTTAGGAGATCCTGTTTTGAGGACAGAATTTAATAAAACTCTGAATGACTTGAAAGCAAATAAGGCAGTTGGAATTGATGAGATACCTGCAGAACTTCTTAAATCTCTAGGAGAGGAAGGAATCGAAAGATTATTCAAGCTGATATCAAAACGTTATGAAACAGGAGAAATTCCAACTGATTTTAGTAAAAAATATCATCTTCACACTTCCAAAGCCGACAAATGTGAGAATTATCGCACCATTAGTCTAACATCACCTGCTTCAAAATTACTGACCAGAATTATAGACAGAAGGATGGAAAGGGTAGTAGAAGAGATAGTAGGTGAAGATCATTTTGGATTTAGGTAAAATCGCGGTACAAGGGAAGCAATTTTGTCTTTAAGATTAATACTTGAAGGGCGGATCAAGAAAAACAAAGATACTTTAATGGCATTTGTTGATTTAGAAAAAGCTTTTGAAAATGTTAGGTGGGACAAGATGTTCAAAATTTTAAAGAAGTCAGGTCTAAAGTATCGAGATAGAAGAATACTATATAAACTATATAAGAATCAAGTGGCGGTAATAAAAGTAGAGAATCATGAGACACATGCATCAGTTAAGAAGGGTGTGAGACAAGGTTGTAGTCTATCCCCGTTAATATTCAACTTGTATGTAGAAGAAACAATGAAGAAGAGCAAAGAAAAATTTCCATGTGGCATAAGTTTTCAGGGAGAAAAAATCAGTATGCTACGATTTGCTGATGACATTGTCTTGTTAGCAGAGAGGGCCTAGGATATTGAGAAGTTATTGAATGGCATGAACAAAATACTGAAGGAAGATTTTGGACTGAATATAAATCAAAGTAAGACAAAAGTGATGAAATGTAGCAGAAATGATACCAATACTAGCAGATTAAATATAAAAATAGGATCGGATACAATAGTAGAAGTGAGTGGGTTCTGTTACTTGGGAAGCAAAATCACAACTGATGGCAGAAGCAGGAATGATGTTAAAAGCAGAATAGCACTAGCAAAAAGAGCCTTCATGAAAAAGAGAAATTTTTTAGTTTCAAATATTGATCTAGGAATTAGAAAGAACTTCTTAAAACTCTATGTGTGGAGCACAGCACTTTACGGTAGTGAAACATGGACTTTAGGAATACCGGAAAGAAAGAAACTTGAAGCATTTGAAATGTGGTGCTACAGAAGAATGCTGAAAATTAGGTGGACAGACAAAGTAAGAAATGAACGAGTTTTGGAAATGATGGGTGAGAAAAGAAGTTTATGGAAGAAGCTTACAGGAAGAAGAGACAGGCTGGTAGGTTATATTTTGAGACATGCAGGATTGGTTAATTTGTTAGTGGAGGGAACAGTCGAAGGTAAGAACTGTAGAGGAAGACAGAGATTAGAATATATGAAGCAGATAATTGAGGACGTGGGTTGTAATGGGTATGTAGAAATGAAGAGGTTAGCACAGGATAGGAAGGGATGGAGGATTGCATCAAACCAGTCTAAAGACTGACGACAGCAAAAGAAAATAAAAAAATGTTAACATCATGATATCTGCAACTTCGACTGAAATTGGCACGTGACCATCGTCACTGGACATTGGCGCAGTGGTAGAGAGTTGCATGGTCTCATTAATTGTGATTCCTTCTTGATCATGCCGATGGGAGTGTGCGAATCCTTCGTTTTCTAGGCGAACAGCTTCTTGACACTTGTACTCTGGGGAACATTCACGTGGTCATCCAAGGGTCCAGTGAAGTTCGTGCAAGGCACCATGAAGGCCAATATGTATCGTACTCTGGTTGCAGACCACGTACACCCCTTCATGATTACCATGTTTCCCAACGTCAGAAGCATTTTTCAACAAGATAATGCACAACGTCACAAGACCATGAGTGTGATGGAGTGGTTCGAGAAGCACAGTGGCGAGTTGTAATCGATGCACTGGCCCCCCAACTCACCACATCGATCACATCTGGGATATGATTAGACTTGGCTTCAGAGTTCATCGCTCCCTCCCCAGAATTTACGGGTATTAGGTGACTTGTATGTGGAGATGTGGTGCCCATTCCCTCCAGCGATCTACCAAAGCTTCATTGCTTCCATCCCGCTGTTATCCGTGCCAAATGTGGGACATATCGGCTATTAGGTAGGTAGTCATAATGTTCTGGTTGATCAGCCTGTATCATCTCCGAACAACTGTTGTAGGTTAAACCACTACATTGTATTTGATTAATGCAGTATTTAATCAATATTTAATAAGACAAGACAAGTCAAATTAATAATGGACATCACTCGTTATTAACAACAGTAACTCCTACGCAGGTGGGACCAGAGAGTTATTTCGCTATGTACATTGTAAAGGTGAGAATATGTGACTGAGAAATATGTATTCCCAATATTTACATTCTTGCCATTCGATGTTTGTTCACCATTGTTTAATATTTTGTAGTCTTGTGTAGGAGATGGTGTCCACGTAACTGTTTGATAATGTATCAATAATTTGTTTATTTCAATCATTTTGCTCTTACCTGGGGTATGAATAAATGTTTGTTTAATGTAAAAACTTATCCCATCTCTCCTCTTGGATTACCATTGTGAGGTGTATTAACAAAAAATGGAAACAGCTTTTGAAAGTTAAATATTTAAATAGAAAAGTTTAATTAATTACAAAAGTAAGGAATAAATTATTCTAATAACAACCACGTGCACCAGTACATATTTTTTTTTTAGCGATACATATACATATGAACTTTTATTCATACACCAGATTTTATATGAAAAAGTTATTAATTTAAAAGAAAGGAAACGTAAGAATACCAATATTTGGAACATTTATTGCTCAGTCCGGCCAAAGCTCAGATATGGATATATAAAGTTTTTAGAGTCATGAGAAACTCCTATCAGACGAATCTCCTCATCCAGGATCGAAACGGGTCTTATTAATCTCAGAAAAACCAATGCAACGTTCACACATTGCTATTGCTATGATACTTCAAGCTGCGCCTAAAATCACTCCCTATACTATTAAAAACATTACTAAACTTGATCTTGTTTGACGTATTACATTAAGAATGCACTAGTTTGAATTTCAGAGAGAGAAACAAGAACTAAGTCAGCTCAACAGCAAAATGGTGAAAGTCCCCGTTGGCCAACGTCCGTCTTGTCTGCCGTCCATCGATCGAAAGATGGCTTCGCTTTTTCCTTGTCCATGAGGTCCTCTTCACAACGTATTTTACCGGCCTCCGTTGACGGCAAATCATCCAGCCAATGGCAGTACCCACATGGAAATTTTTTTATAAATTCTGTTTAATCTCCGTTTCTGTACGCATCAACGTTCGATACACCCTCTCTCCCTTCTCTCACTCAAATTCACACACACACACACAGCCTGTTCAGGGTTGGTGAGTGGTTTCTAGGCTCGTCCTCGTGCGCCAACGAAAGTAGAGCTCCCTACATTCATCTCCTAGCAGCCACAGTCATCCTTGCCAGCTGCAGCGGTCGAAACAAAAGATTCTGTTAGCCACCTGTATGGCTATCGCTATGCGGGCCGCCTACCCAGTCCAGACCGCGAACATGTGTTTAAAATTGTCACTCACTGCCAGTTAAATGTTCTCAGCCTTATAATGTACGTAGCAAAACAACTCACTGGTCCAACCTGAGTAGGTGTTATCATTGTCAATAATGACTGATGGCAGTTATAAGAACACTTATATAGCCTAGCTGTTGAATTTGTGATTATTAGCAGTGTAACACCATGACTACATCTGTTTAGATGTTTTTACTATTCTCTTCTATTCTCTCATTTCTGAGAACACATACCCTTCAGGAAATAATTACATTCCATTTTTATCAAATTTACAAGAGCAAGAATTAAACGGTTATTCGTTTAATTTTTTTGGTATCGGCGACTAAAAAGTTCTTAACTCAAGCGATATTTGGTTCAAATTCTTAGTACTTATCCGCATTTAACTTCTTCACGGTATTTAAGGGTTCATACATGACATAAGAGCGGTTATCACGATCTAAAATGCGCGAGCAGAGAAATGCGATCCTTGATGCACGCTTCATCTGCATCTGACGGGATCCGAAAGTGAAGAGATCAGCTCGAAATTAAAGTGAGAGTCATAAAGGTATATAAACTCCAATCGACGCCAGTTACACAGCGACCGCTGTCTAACACATGGCAAAAAATATTTGCGAAACCCTCTGGATATATCTCGGCGCAGCAGCGTGTAGAAACGAACGAATAATTACTGAATGGTGAAGACAAGATCGATATCAAAATGATAATAATTTAAGTCCAAATGTACGAAATTTTTTATGAAAAAGAATTTTCATTCACATTGTACTGATATTATTGCATTGACGAACAAATACTAATTAATTTATAAATCACCAAAATTGCAGGTTCCTGAACTGAAAGGGTAGTTAGTCCTTGATTATCCTGTCGTCCGTTAGTGTGGCTCACTGAAATAATTTCTGCACCCTTCAACATGAAAATCTGAAACTGCCCAATACTTCAGTTCTAACCAATCTCAACACAACTGTAACATAAAAATTCTGGAGAGGTGAAAATAATTATATGGAATTTAGTGAGGGACTGAAGAAATGATTACGTCAGACCATCTTTATTGCTATCAAATAAATGTTGGACACTCATCTACTCCGAAAATATTAAGAATTTTCTGTTTATTCCACTATATTTGGAAGCTTTTAACGAAAAATTTTCCACTTTATTTGCAAAAGCAGACTACAAATCCTAAAATTATTGAAAAATTTACAGTGATATGTAAAGTTTCCTCAAAATAAGTAAATAAGGAATATAACAAACTTGATAATGCAGGAAATAGTATTTTTTTTAAAAAAAAAAAAAAACACAGGTATCATTCAATGGAGATTTCCACGAAACGGATAGAAAATAGGTAGCCAAATGTTTTTTAAAAAACATTTCCAGAATTTTTCCAGGATGCATATTACTTTTCTCAGTTGAAATCTTTTATGATTTTATTATAGGCCTATCATACGAAATACAATTTCACAAAACATTTTAAGGTATCTGATTCAAAATAGTTTGTTATTGGCATTTTATAAAAGAAAAGTTTATTTTTATTTTAAAGAGACAGAAAAATGTATTCAATTGAATTCACAATATGCGTAAGGAACTCTCAGCGCACGAGAGTAACTCAAAGCAAACGAAACTGCAAACGTTTATGAATAATCCTTTGATGAAATAACTTCCTTGACTCTCTCAAATTCTAATTCTAGCGTGTGGATGTATGGCTCATGACATTCAAGTACCCTCGTAATGAACACGGAGAGGAACTACGGGCATTTGTAAAAAAATTCGCTCTCATATCGGTCATCCTCTTTACGGTTTTTAGACAGATTCATCTAATAGTATAAGAATTAAACTATTCACAAACAGAATAACGCAATATACGCACTTAGCGAGAGTGTTAACACGGTTCGCAGACAGATGAAATTATTTTTCCTTTGCCGTTGTCTAACGTTAAAGATGTATTGTCGCTGTTCATTGGCTACCGACGGCGGACTGAGCGATTAGAGTTCCATCTCATATAAAGAAAGAAATTTTTTGATACATTCTTCCACCCTTCTCACATCTCACTATCATCCTTTTCAATCGTCCCTCCCCCCCCTCTTTCCATCACTCCAATGATCACGCACACGCGTCATTAGTGTAATGTAAAATGAATGCGGAGCAGGAAAAATTTATCGCTTTATGTTATGTTTAACGGTGTGGAAAGTGTTCAAGCGATTACTTTGGTATTTCTTCAACTACACGAGACTGCTGTAACACTTGGAAAAGCGTGAGAAATATGTACGATGTTGGCATGTTTAATACCTGTTTCATGATTTTCAAGTATCATTTTTGATATACAAGTTCTATGCGATTTTATTTGACAATATCTGGGTAAATGATAATAATAATCGCGTCAGTTAATTTACATCAAAGCTGAGCATAAATGCTTGTAAAAATTAGCTACAATCGGTTACAATTTTCTGCAACGAAAATTTCTCTTCTACTCCGAAACCACTCCACAGTACTATTGTGATATATGGAAATTTCTCATTTAACACAACTGACTAGTAATATTTGAAGAATCTGCAGAGAATTGTATTAAGATTCTGAACGGATTCATCGCAGCAGAAGCAATGACAGTGGTTGGAAATGTCTGTAGTATTGAATTGGTTTGAAACTGTGATCACAGATAAGGCGTTACGACGGCGTGAAACTGGAATTAACTCTATAACAGAATGCATCGATTGGTTCACAGACGAAAAGTAAAAATAGTATTTATGCGTCCTAGCATTGAATTCTGGGTTTTTTTGTAGAACTACTTCAGTCTGGGGACATGGAAACTATTTATTCCGCTCACGGAACTCTCCCATTACAAAAATTTAACATGTCTACCATGAATCCGTAGAAAAGTTTACTAAATGGCCACAAAACAGATTCAACAGAGCGGAGCGAAGAAGATGAAGAATAAAATCTACCATACAATAAAAATCCATTATCAAGGGAAGTTATGAAACTCGAAAATCGTAAAAGTTGTTTTCAGATGGGATGCCTTAACTTTAAAAAAAAAGACCTGTCTACGAACATGGACAGAAGACTTCTGAGAATCCCTTTCTCTGAAGTGAGGATTCTTGGAATTCCGCAAGGCAGCTGCTAGAATAGAATATTTTTCAGCTTCCAACATTCAAGAACTTCGCGAGGTCCGACGGAAGGATAATAAATCCCACGGCGACGTTCATTCTTTGTCCGTATCTTTTTCAGCCAAACGTCCAGATGATAGCCAGCAATCAGTTCTCCAAGATGCTGCCCTGCCAGATAGAACCGTTGTCACTACTCCATTCCGAAAGTAACCACAATACTTCAGTACACAAACACAAAACCTTAATTGTATCAATTATTTTTGAGGGGCATAAGGGGAAAAATATTTTCAACGTACAGTAAGTTTCCATAAAGATTTCCCGCTGTTACGCTGAGATATGAAATATTTAAAATAAAATTATAAATATTTCTTTCCAAAATGAAATACTAATTACTTTGCGTGGAATGAATGGTACTCCTTATTTTCTAAGAAATGAAAGTAACGAATCTACTTTTCATATAAATTTGATTTTTTTGAAGGGAAATAGTGCAGCAGACTTTTTAAATTGCAAAATATTTAATCGTCGGTTATATGTTTGCAACCTAGCAGATAAATGACACACATTTATTTGTTATATAGATTAAATATTAGTATTACTTATTCCTTACGTCCAAACTCTATGCCACCATATCGGCGACTAAAAAAACTGCAAATGGTTGTTATATTTATCCCTTTATCAAACAAACGAAACTTTTTCAGCTGTCACTACTTTCTTAAATCCAGGAAAAAAAAACGGAGTGTGTAAATAAGACGGAACCCGATGTTATTACAATCTTTCTCCAATACTGAGCTCACTGTATCTGTCGACGCAATACAAAACACGGTTAATTGAAACGTAGACCCTACCTGTCGTGCCAACTGGAAGAGAGCCTTAAATTATTGGGAAACAAGATTATGATTATCTCGTCGCTTTGATTTGAAAAGGTCTTGCGGAGATCTTCAGTGCAGCAGAAGACTCAGCCACTAGAGTGTTCCGGATAGGACTCAAACATTAACTAGGACAATTGTATTAGGATCCGAGCACATTGTATCTAGTGAGAAGCCTCCTTCTGGAAACATGACACATCACGCAGAAATTGGGCTGGGATTCTCTGTTGAACAGACGACGTGGTCTGGCATACTGAGTAACATTTCAATAACTTCGTTATTTGTGAATGCATTTAAATACTCCTTCCGCTTATATACTTGGTCTGTAATAATAGGATAATGTGCCGTAGTGATGTCTATACGAATTCTCTCTTCCCTTGTGACTTTGAGGATAAGACAGCAGAGATTATCATGTATAATTCCAAGTTTTCTGTGAATTGCATATTACAGATTTCGATGAAGATGTAGATGAACACATAGTTTGTTGACTTGACTTTGTTCCCTAGAGACTACTGTGTAAACCCACACATAGTAGAGCCACTGAATCCACGTGAACCTGATGCAAATTGGCATATACATTGGTGTGCAGCAGAGAACAGTAACTGGACACAGAAGACAAGCATTGTAGTTGGTTTGTACTCAGTGAGTTATGATTATGTGTAAACACATACTGCACGTAATTTGTATCATTTCCGTGTTGATATAACAAGCAGTTATTCTTTTTCTTTATTCGCTGAACAAGTAGATGGGATCCAAATAACAATTTCATTCTGTAAAATTCATCATGACTGAATATACACTGACTGAGCAAGTGACTATTTCTGTTATCATATTGCATATTTAAACCAACTGCTGTGTTTGCAATGAGTTGAAGATTTACTACTGACGTAATTGGGGTAGCGTTTAGAAACATCTTTATATATAAAGATGAATGTATGTTTGTTTGTTAGTTTGTTTGTTCTTCATACAAATCCACAGTTTTCATCCGATCTCGATGAAACTTTGCACACTTATCCTTTGAAACAAGGAGAAAAATACTGTCTACATTTGGTTGACAAATTACCTGTATAAATAACACAAGTTGTCTCATAACTTCGAAATACGGCGATTGACATCACGTTGGATATGGTCGCCTCCGTACCGTGTTTCCGTGTAGTGGGCTGGCAGCTTACTGGCTAAAGCGCTTGCTTACGAACGTGCTGGTCTCCGGTTCAAATCTCCGTGGATGCTAAGATTTTTAAAAATTGTTTTTCATCGTAAGAGTCAGGCCTGGGCCTTAGGATATTCGGATTGAATGCTAAACTAGATATTAGAAAGTTAGGGGTGCAATGCGAGGCAAATCGTAGGTAGTCTTGCAATGTTGTAGGTGTACACTTTTTTACGTTATAATGATCCCTCAGGTGGTGTTCGCAGTCAGGGTGTGAGTGTGAACCACAGTAATATTATTATAAATACGGAAGTAAGCCTCTGTCTTTTTGTTACGTTTTGACGACTAAATGGCTATATCGTTATTTTATAAGGAAATCTGTATGAAGGACACAGGATATTTTTTCCAGTATGATTAACAGTTGTAGTCTCGAAATTTTTAGACCTTATCTAATGATGACAGAAATATGTTGGAAATTGATTCTCTTCAAGAGACAGGTTCGACGGTACAATGATATAATGTTAGCTTTCCTGTCATATTATTCCGACTCGATATTGCTTGGGACCAATCATTCGTTACCAACAACTTTCTATATTTAATTCTGGCAAAAAAAATTCTTAATCCACGCATACGAGCTAGTATGTTATAAGAGAAAAGAGGGATGTTTGTGTGGTGACAGAGTTTTTTTTTTCATTACAAAAGTTAAAACGAATGTTCAACATTGTATAAGAATAAATTTCTGTGAATAAGCAGAGAATTATTTAATGAAAATATATGAGCGTGTTCTTTAGAAATATGATATCCTAGATATAATTCATACTAAAAATCTAGTAGAAGTATGGCAACTGGAAATAGTGAAGGAAGTGAATCTTCTACGTATATTCAAACTCTAGGAATAAAACTAGAGACCGAGCGAGGTGGGTGACGCTCTGGCCTCGCATTCAGGAGGTCGCGAGTTCAAATCGACGTTCGGCCATCCACATTTGGACTTTCCATGGTTTCTCCAAATCACTCCAGGGAAATACCAGGATGGTTCCTTCAAAATCCATGGTCAAATTCCTTCTCTTTCCTTGCCTCCACAGTTTCCTATTATCGGGTCATTTCTTGCATAAGTTTTGGTTACAGACTAATTAATAAAATATGAACTAGGCGGAAGTATTAGCTAAAAAAATGAACAGAAGCTACAACTATGCTCTATTTAAAGGCTGCCCAACCAATTTTAGACATGGGCCAAAATTTCGATTCTAAGTTAGCATGCGGGCTACATAATACTTGCCTATAGTTTCGGTAGATACTTAAATATGATAAAGATATAAGCAACAAAGTTTAATTACAAAAAGAGTAAAATCCATCAATGAGATAGACCATTATAGAGGTTTTTGAAATTATAATCAATAAGCAAAAAACATCGATGAGACCTTCGCAGAGGTTTTAGAGCTAGCATTTTCTAGACCGCTGCTATTGGCGGACAAATTCAAATGGACTGGTGGGCCACTTCTATTTTGCCTTGCAGGGAGTGCTTCTGCTAGTTCATTAAATGTTACTTTTCATCTACTTGGCACGGATTTACATAAAAACGCTATTCTCCTATTCCTTCAGAAAGAACATTATTTTCTTCCAAATTTGATAGACGCCGTAACTGGGATTTTTTTAATTTTTTTATTTCGGGCTTAGTTGACGTCAAAGTTTTTAAAGCAGGGAGTTGATAGGAGAAACGTAACTAGATTTAATTCGACCATGGCGTTTTGAAGAAACCATCCCGGCAATCGCTTGATTTCAGGAAACGATGGAAAAACGAAATCTGCATGGTCGACAGGGATTTAGGCCCGCGTCTTCCCAAATACCAGACCCGATCATTACCACTCTCCGGGCTTGGTAACGCTGAATAATTAGTAACACTGAATGAGCTTGCGCATGCGCTGTACCATCAACTTCTCATTAGCTGTGTGTCAGACATACAGTTTATGTTTACATTATAGTGACAGTTATTGATTAAGACTGCAAAAATAAAAAAATTGCCGGTTGAAAGTCCAGTAGGTGATTAAATGTTTCAAAGTAGAAAGTTTTAATATAATAGAGAATTTAGTAATGATTTTTGTGAAATTTATGGGCCGACAGTAGTGAAGTGAAGAAAATGTAAGACAGTGGTATTGCGAAATTTTGGCTGTAGAATCGTTAATAGAGAAAAAAATGGTGATGGGACTAATGTTTTGATGGAGACTAAATTTCGATAAAACCTGTTTCTTATTTTATAATCTCGTTATGAAATATCTAGACATTTCACAAAGAACAACGTACAGGATTGCTAATGAACTACCATAAACTGTAGCTAAGATGGGTTCATAAAATGTTAATTGACGCACACAAAACCCAAATACTACATTATCTTCAGCTGCCGAGAGTTTTTTCCATATCGAAATAGGTAATATACAATAAAAACAGTAGTCTGTTTAACACCTGAAAGGAAAGCGCTTCAACTCGGACAACGTACTCAAGGACGCTGTAAAGGACTGGGTCTCGTCACGGCCACAGGAATTCTGGGAACAAGGAATCCTGCGGCTTGTTCATCAGTGGGATCGTTGTGCTCAGGCCTATGGTGTATATTTTGAATAAAGTCTACATTTGTACCCACCGTGTCGTTTCGTACCTTTTCATTTGATCACCCTTTGTACTGTATATATTGAGCATGATATTCAGAACCGATGGCATAGAAAGATAACATCTTAAACTTTTTTCTCAATAGTAGATTTGTGTTCGGGATGGATTTTTTTTATCATACTTTATGTATACTGCATCTCACATTTAACGAATTGCACCTTCCCTTGAATGTAAATAGAGATTTTATCTTATAATATTCTAATAGTGAGAAGCTAAAAATGACTGTGCTGTACCGGCTGAGCAGGCCATAAAAATTCTAACTGATCAATGGCGATTATGTATAACACATAAAATAACGAACCGCCTGTAAAATGTCTTGCCTTTTGATTTTATTTTTTGAAAATATCTACCTGTTCTTACGTTTGACTTACGCCTCGTAGTTTGTTAAGTTGAATTTTTGTTAGATGACATGACAAAGATATAAACGCAATGGAAAAACACCCTTTCTTGATGGCAGGAAGTAGACGTGATCGCGTTGTTAATGCCTGGAGCTAGCGGTTTGTATTACATTTGCCTTGTTAATGCTTGCTACAGGCTGGAACAGAATCAAATAGCGTACACCGAATTCCATTCTTGAATGTTAAAGAAGTGAATTTCCTGACCGTAAAGTTTCCGTTATTTTAACTTCTTTCCGTCTGTCGAAATCATACAGTGTGTTCGCTCAGTGAATTTAAGAACAAAAATTCTACTTCATGCGTTCATATGAATAGCTGTTATTATAGCTAGCGTTGGGTTATTTAATTTAAGGAAGAAATACTTAAAACTGCTGGTGAAACCATTGTAAACCATCTATCCTATTTGCGCGAGTTTTCGATATTTGGCCAATGCAATGTTCGCGGTTTGCAAAAAAATTCTAATTTACTTTAAGCCTAATTCCATTTAAAACCAATTAGTTGTAATAATTTTTCACAGTTGCTGATTGTTCAGCCGTTCTTGTATCTGGTAAAGGCGCGTTTAATTGCACCAAGAAGTTGCTGTGTGGTTTATATATTGGCCCACTGCCAGCACCGTGAAAAGTCACTGGGAATAATTTTGGCATGAATCTGAGAAATTTTTGCTTTAAAGTGTGCCTTGGAAATCTTCTGAAATGAGTCTGATGCTAATTTGTTTCTGATGTTTCTGAAATAAATATTTAGCTAAATGTATTCGTTAGCTTTCTTATTTAAAGCTAAGATGCTTTGCAATTGAGAAAATTAGAACTCTAATGGGGGATAATACTCAATTCAATCTCAGAGATTAATTTTTCTAGTTAGTAGTGTCAGGACGATTTGAATCCTAAAAACAAAGAGTTATATCATAATTTTTTATGTGTTAATGAAAGTGTACTAAAGAAATACACACGGAAAAGTAATAAACATTTATCGTATTTTTCTGAAAGGCAAGCAGTTTAACTGAATCGCATTGCCGTGTCGAGGAGCAAATCGAAATAAATTTACTGGTGTACTGAGCTATAATATTGGATAATTTAATCAGATTCCATAAAAAATATAACTTCATTATATTGTAATGACTGAAGATAATTCTTTATGTCAGCAAATTAATTGTTTAGTCTACGCAATTGAGAGACATGACTATACCTTCCCTGCCCAAAGAGACGATTCTCACTACTCATGCTCAACTGACAGCAACAATTCACAGATGCATTCTCACTGCCAATAGTACTGAAAATCATACTAACCACATTATTTTTAAACTTTTCGCTTTCTGTTGAGCAAATCTTACAAGCAAAATTTAAATCCATACTACACATTGAAATTTTAGAAAAATTGTGTCTGTACATGAAATTAAATTCAATGAGATTAATTGCATTACACACACTACCTAAAATTTGAAAATTTTGTCTGTATCAAGCAAAAACTAAAGTACCAATTTTAACGAAACCGCAGACACTAATACCTTATGTCATTGGTCAGTATACAGGACAATTTTTATCCCGATAAGCTACAGATTTCTGAATGATAAAGAGTAAACTTTAAAAAGTTTGTCTGTTCGCTCATAGCGCAAACACAGATGGTCAGATTTTGATGAAACTCACACAGTAATAGTTTATGTTATGGGGTAACCATACAGGATAGCTTTTATCCAGATTGGGACAAATTCAGAGTTGGTATGGAGAAAAGGCAGTATCCGAGTTTAGAGAAACCAACACGGCTTTTCCTTGAATTGTGGGATGCTTCGGCAAACCGGAAGTGGGAATGTGTGGACGGAAAGCGATGGAAAGACAATATTCACTGAATAAACACTCGTAAGTGTAAGCCTTGTGCCTTTTAACAAAAACCACGCTGCAGTACTGTTTCCAGAATATCACAATTGGTTCAGAAACGATCGCGAAAGCTGCATCAGGTGCAAGAAGAAGAGGGGAGTGGCACAACAGATGGCTTCGGCACTGAAGCAAGCATTTGATAGCTTCAACAGCTCATGCGATTACGTTTTCAAATTTCTGCATGAACCTTTAACCATGAGGCAGTAATCGTTACAGTCTTCCGTTCGAAAATGAGAATGAACTGCCTACGGCGCTTCATTCCGCTAATCGAAGCTGTTGTCTTCAACTGATGGAAGCCGAGCCGACATTCGAAACCGCACACCAGTTGTCGTAGAGAACGGGATTCAAGGTCCAGATCTTCACATGACGCAACGATGATGAACCATTGCAAATCGACGCTGGTACGACCGACAACACCTACCGTACAATAATTACGATTCAATCACTGCAGTCCCCCCGAAAGCAACGTAATAACCGTTACCGAGCTTGTTTGACTCACGTCATAATAGATGTGGCTCATGCCATCCAGTAAGTCATTTTTGTAAATTTTCTAAGAGCTTATTTTTCTGTCTCATTATTCATTATTCAATTTTGAATAAAAAGTTATTTGGCATTTAGTATGGTAATGTATCAATAGATGGTGATTTTAAGTTCTTTTACAGTTATGGTGTTTGATTCGTTGTACGTCCTATTCCTTTCACTTCTTGTCATTACATATACGTGTTTGTGAATTTCAAAATAAATATTCATAAATATTTTTGAACTTCTATATATTTATCTTGATAACTGAATTGCAGACATAATCAACAGCAACGCAAATATTTCTTAAGAATTAATCAACCAAACAACACATCTCAAAAGGTATTAAACATTTCAAAATAATATTCTGCCATAAATTTAAATTTATTGATTTATATATAATTTTCAAATTTTAATATGTGCTGATAATTATATATTGCAATGCATGGAAGGAATTATTTTGGAAATTTTTGATACATGTGGGAGTTTTATTTTCCTCATTTTTGATACTGTAGCTGTTAAAAAGATATATTTTTCCTGAAAAGCAACCGCGATGCTATCTGCAGAGTCCTTACGGGATCCCAACAAAACAGAGCAATTGTGTGCTGACACGTGATTGCAGTCCCTGGACTAGTATTTTTCCCGGATAACTGGCCATTTGAACGTCCTAAATACATCTGTGAAAGTATTCAAGTGAACAAGGGATAGCGCCAACAATAGCAGTACGGTGATCAAAATGTTCAGTTACGTACGCATAACAGAAACTCTCTGTGGACCTGTATCACCGACTATTATTCGTTACAAAGCTCATCCTGTAGTGTACTTTTATGGCACCAACTGGGTTTCGTCCTCTCAGCGGACGGCATCAGTACGTGTACAATTGCATAAAACTGAACCAAAACCTAAGTTCGCGAGTTGAACGATGGTAGAGCGAAATCTCACCCCTACTACTCATTACCTGTGATATTTCTGTAGTACCCGATTTGTCTTTACTCATTTCATATTTCATTTTGCTCTTTGGCGGTCGAACAAATATATAAAAAAATGGGAAAACTGTATTAATTTTATGAATAATTTGATACTTTTTATGTCATTTCGACATTTCATGACTAAGCAGTTTGTTTTCTATCCTATTATAAATGTGAAAGTGAGCTGAGTGTGTCCGAGAGTTTGAAATGATATCACGCAAAAATTACCGCAGCAATCTGAATGCTGTTTTCAAATTTTGAGAGCTTATGGTTCCGACTAAATTCTGAATTCTTATGACTTACATATACCGAGAAACAGATCAAGAAATGATAATCATTTCGAGATGGGTAAATCTGCCCACAGATCAATCTGTATTTTAGATGATCACTTGTTCCAAGAAATTCTGTCAAAATATCACACTCCTATTCTTTCGACTCTGGTTTATTTTTGGCTTCAGTTATTTAGTTCTTAATTTTTCTGAAATGTAGTACATTAAACGGAATTTGAGAATTAATCATAATAACCATGAATAATATTTTATTTAATATAAAAATCTTTGGGCTGGAAGAGAGACTGACTTAACAAGAAAATCGGAATCAAAGAAAGATAAACGTGGATTCATAGTATTACATAGTATTTTATTTATATTTGTAAATTTCCGATTTTTTTCCATTAAACTGGAACCTTACGAGACCGAATTAATATATCAGTAAATACGGGCGTACGCACAATGTGGAAAATAACTGAACTTATTTTAATGGCATATTTATTTTTAGAATTTTTACGCAGACCTTGCAACAACAAGAGTTGGTGGTAAAACTCTATGTCGGAATTGCATCGTCTGTCAAAAATTCTAATGAAAGGGTTTTACAACGTTCCCTTTCTGTTGCAAGAGTAACTTGAAATATTTAAATTTGAAGCTACCGTTCTAATACAGTCCAATATTCACCACATATCGTGTGTTTCCAAATGTGCACATCAGGACGCCAGCTGGTTAGGTTGATTTACATTCTGGATGAAAAATCACGCTCTTTGTTTCAGCATATGGCACAAGAAATTCAGTTTTCATTAATAACTTACGATCGCTTGATATTTTCGGGCGGCAATGTACTGGCGGTTAGGTGTGAGTGCAGCCTGGAACAGAATCAAAAGTGCTCTTAGTTGACGTTGTTTCGAAGTAGGGCCTACATGTATTGCTATCAAATTCACGAAAACTTTGCTACTTCATAGCATTCGCTATAACGGGATATTCATATGGTATCACAATAACTTGCCAGCGATTTTAGATTCTTTGCTTCAGATGTTATTTTTTTATTTTTTATCTGCCTAACGTCTCTCTAACAGCGAGGTCTTTAAGACGGGAAAGGATGGGGGGCAAGGAATGGGAAGGAATTCAGCCATGGCCTTTTGAAGGAAGCATCCCGACATTTGACTGGAGTGATTTGGGAAACACCGAGCGGGGCGGTGTAACGGTTAGCGTTCTCGCCTCGCATTCGGGAGGACGGCGGTTCGAATCCCCGTCCGGGCATCCAGATTTGGGTTTTCCATGGTTTCCCCAAATCACTCCAGGCAAATGCCGGGATGCTTCCTTCAAAAGGCCATGGCCGAATTCCTTCCCATTCCTTGCCCCTATCCTTGCCCCCATCCTTGCCCCCATCCTTTCCCGTCTCTAAAGACCTCGATGTTAAAAAGAGACGTAAAGTAGTTACAAAAAAAAAAAAAAAAAAAAAATTTGGGAAACCATGGAAAACCCAAATCTGGATGCCCGGACGGTGATTTGAACGGCCATCCTCCCGAATGCGAGGCCAGAACGCTAACCGTTACACCACCACTCTCGGTCGGCTGTTATAATTGGCATCAAATATGTGTCTATACATAGCCTCAAACTTTACTACTGATGCAGTCGCATATGGTAAATTTAATGTGACATTATGTCCAAGGTACGTTTTCTTTTACTTTCATAAGCACTTTCCGAAAGGTATGACCTCAGGTGTATACCAAAATGAAAATTGCTTCTCATTACCGAGCATTTTTCGCGTATTTTCAATTTCGCATATTTCATACATTATGCAGCGATAAAATAAAAGTTAAAAAAATTCAGATATCAGTATGAAAACCGAATTCAAGGTAATAACTAAAAGAACGGAATATTTTTTAGACGGAAATTACATTTTTCCTTCTCCACGTTAATATTTGGTTATAGAATAAACAAAATAATTAGAAAATTAAGCATTTCTACACACACCAGGGTCCACTCGAAAAGCAGCGCGTAAATACTAGTCCTTTACTGAAATGTTTGATATTCATCCCTAAAGTTGGTTGAACATTCCCGAAGCAGGTACGCTTTGCCTGGTATTTGAGGCAGGGTGGCCAGTTCCTTTCCTCTTTAAGTACCCTGGCTATGTTAGGGTAAAGAGGACCGCCAGTTTAACGTGGAATTCGAACCACGAAAGCTTTCTGGCGTAGTTTACATTACTCCAGCAAGCTGTGCTGGAGGAGAAAGGCCTATGAAAATCCCCTCCGGGCAGGAATTCGAACCGAATACCTATCGATCTCCACTCAGGCACCTTAACCACTGGGCCTCGATATTTTACTTCACGTACCTGATAAATAATAGCACTTGAGAAACAACCGAACTGTTACTTGTGTTTTCAGTTGATTTATGGACGCAATGAATAATAACAGTAATCTATATCTCAGCATTTTGAAGTTCTCATTATTTCAAGATCATAACGGCTGATGATTAAGAGCTAGCTTTTCGTTTTATATTCACAGTAGTCATTGTAAACATTAGCTGTCTTTTTGTATGTCGTAGCAAACGAATTTTAAAACAGTAGTTGTTTCCTTCACTTTGCAATGGTATTGCTATTTTACACGAATTATTCCACCACTCGTATCCTTTGGAAATAATACATCCATAGTTTAATATTACATTTTGTTTTGATTAAATATAGCAAAGAGTTTTCTTGAAGAAATTCAACGTTATTCATTTTAAATATTTACTTCGATCTTTGATGTCAGTGGCAGTTAGGAATGGGTATCGTCGTCTCGTAAATGAATAGGCCCATTGAGATTCCAATCAAGAAATTAATTGTTCTCCAGAAAAGGGAGCGTGCATAAACCCCGTAGCTCCATTTTGTCCTCCTGTGAACCCCACCTCCCCCCCCCCCCCCCCCCCCCCACGTAGCCGTACATGGCTTTTGCCTCTAGCCCCCGCCCCCCCCCCTCCATTCTAGAAGACATTTTTTACCGTTTTCTCTTGTCAGACGATTGTAAATTATATACGGAGATAATTAATTGAGCGCAATAAATATTCACACCCTGTTATGAGTTCTGTTCCTCATTTTAACTGTAAAAAATGTTATGAAAGGAAAACTACGTGGCATGGCTCGGAACCCCCCCCCCCACCCCTCCCCCCACCCATTACGTAGCCTTCCAGCCAACCCCTCTCCCTCCTGGACCAAGCCACGTAGTTTGTGCACGCTCCCAAACAGAATAATACGCATCAAGGTAGAGAAATTATTACTCTTATAGGCCCTACACAGGCTGAGAGAACGGATAAGAATGTTAGGGTGGTTGACTAACAGATTTTAAGATGGCAGCTCGTATGCCGCGAATTATTTAATTTTCATTCTTGGAGTAAATCTATGCTAACATTGAATCATCTCCAATCAATAAATAATCCGGTTAAGTCAACTTTTAGTACTGGTAATAGAAGTTGTGGTGCGAAATATTTTTATGCTGCCTATTCTCTCCCTTTCCATTAATTTAATAAAGAGTGTTAAAAACAGATACTAAAAGGAAAGGTTGAAATCTCAATATTCACAAACAAACAGTAACAATAGAAAGGTCATGAATGCCGAGCATGCCATTTTAACTGTTCGTGAAATACATCGACGGATTATTATGGGAAAAAATTGTTGGGACAGAGGAAAGAAGTGAATTTCATTCCTGTTAATGACGCAGCAAGGGAAGTGTACAATCCGACAAGGATATCATTCCAACCATCTCATCAAAGTCGTGTTAGGTGGGATATTAACAAGCTCTGCATCTCATCCATGTGAGTAAGCTGGTCATATCACGTATACCATTTTAGTCGCTTTCACAAAATTATACCAAACAGTTCTCTGA
Organism: Vandiemenella viatica; assembly: GCA_031002005.1. Lineage (NCBI taxonomy): Eukaryota > Metazoa > Arthropoda > Insecta > Orthoptera > Morabidae > Vandiemenella > Vandiemenella viatica. The sequence continues at coordinate 80,753,462 of JARYHS010013630.1, forward strand.
TAGTATGAAAGCGCAACCTATGGGGCGGGACGCAATTATACGAGGCCTGCGTTAAAATATCTGCCCCTGTGTAACGGCATATTGACAAAGATTTTTAAGTGTTTTGCTTTGTCATTTGGGACAGTGCAAGAATCAACCACTCATTTCACCTGAGCAACTCATATTTAAAAAATAAAACAACAAACACATTTGTACAATGTTTAAACAATTAATTTCATTTTATTACGATGGAACGTATGCCTTGACAGCAAATTTCTCATTTTTTATTTTTATTTTTCAGATACCGACAGCCATTATTCTCCTTTGTTAGTTCGGCCGTAATGATTTCCACATCGATGAGACGTATCTCCTCGCACATTCCCTTTCTCTCGAAGAGTTCTCACCAAAATACAAATCTGGAGTGCGAAATTTTTCCGACTGAGTCGTGGGGAAAATAAAATCACACTGTTACCTTAAAAAAAAAAACATTTTACCACAAAATAAAATTGTTAACCAGCTACCTTCTTACAAATAGTTCAGATATATTTTCAACCATCGATAAACAAATAGATATTAAAAATATTCAGATTGTAATTATTTGAAAAAAAATCATGTAACGTACATTACTCTCCATAATTTCACTATTTTTACATGCATTTTGTTGGTTTATTTTCTTGGAAGAATCAAAATCTTTTACTCCGCAGATTTTGCTACTTGGTGACATAAGGGATTTTACAGTATAACTACTAGTAGACAGCTAAAAAATGATGCTGATGCTCGCTTTTGATATTAACGTAACGCAATATTCTTGAAGTAATTTCCCGTGTCCGAAATACGATATACGAAATACGTATATAAACATACGTTATTGCTTGGAATCTCTGTGGAAAACCTGACTGTATGGCCGTGAAAGAAGTAATAAGAAAGTAAGAAAAACTCCCTTGCAAGCACCAGTCTACAGTATTGCTTGCACACTCTGTGGAGAAACTGCTTCTGTAGTTTAGCAGCCGTAAAAAGATATATGAAAAACTTTCTTCTGACGAGATACGTCGTTCAGGGACGAGGGTCCATTTCAGCCTAAGAATATCTGCTGTATAAACCAGCAACAGTACCACATAATTTCTTTAGGATGTTCAAACTTAAATATAAGGCCAACATAGAAATACTAAACGAAATCGAAGAAAGGGACAATGCTTTGACCTGATTCACAACAGCAATAAATACAGAATACCAATCCCTTGTTAGATCTGGAAGAGATTTGCCGTAAGCTGTATATTTCGTCTGCGAATCTAGTAAGCTGACTGCAGTTTTTCGTATTATTTCGTTTGTTAAGAATGGAAGCACTTTCTTGGTTGCTAATGGAGAGAAAAAAAAAATCATTTTTAAAAGGACTGGATAGTTATTTTTTGTAAAATATAATCGTCATGTGACTAAGAAGAAATCCACTTTTGTATTTATAAGTGTTAAATGTTTAAATGTTTAATGTAGTGATAAATTTATAAAAAAACTAGCTGCCCCGACAGACTTCTTTCTGTCAAAAGTTACTGTCCTGTCGCAGTCCAATAGAAAAATAAATAATTAAAACGTATTATAGATTGATCACTTTATTTATTGATTTAATGTATCAATAATAAACAATGATTACTTACAAAAATAAGTTTTTCTATTTCGTACACTGCAAGACGTTAGTAATAATATGATGATATTTTAATTGTAATGCTTTATGGTAAACGATATTTTTTTTTGTTTCCTGGCGCATAAACAAATAAAGCTGACGGTTTTCCAACAGTTTAACTGCGGGAGCAGGCAACATACAACTGTCCATGAGAGAAGCATGGGTTTTCAAGATAAACGCCGCAAACACTCAACGACTGACCCTGGGATTTATTTATGGTCATAGCGAAAGCAAACCACACTGGAAAAATGCAGTCGTTTTAATTCAACTTGGTACGTCAGTTGGTACCATTGGGATGCGAGGTATCAACACATCCTCTCCCTTACATTTTCCCTTTGGAATGGTTGCTTCGATCACATTGTTCAGTAATTTTTTTTCACTGCTAGCCATGTGCCATTACAAAGACCTGACCGAGCGGGGCGGTGTAACGGTTAGCGTTCTCGCCTCACATTCGGGAGGACGGCGGTTCGAATCCCCGTCCGGGCATCCAGATTTGGGTTTTCCATGGTTTCCCCAAATCACTCCAGGCAAATGCCGGGATGCTTCCTTCAAAAAGGACATGGCCGAATTCCTTCCCATTCCTTGCCCCCATCCTTGCCCCCCATCCTTTCCCGTCTCTAAAGACCTCGATGTTAAAAAGAGACATAAAGCAGTTACAAAAAACAAAACAAAAAAAACAAAGACCCGGTTGGCTTGATATTTCGTAACATTATGACCACCGATCTTTCTTTAATTGAAGATTATGAGACAACAAACCTGGAAAATCCAAAATTCTAGTGGATGTTTGACGACATCATCTTGGTTAGTTGTACAATCAACTGATTTGTATGTCCTTAATTCACCGGCAATTTCATTTTGAATTTTGAAATTTATTTCATTTCATCCGTGTTTTGTCTCTGTAATAAAGCTCGTTCGTTCAACCAAAAAATTAACAGGAAATTTAAATGCAGCCAGTCAAAACGTCTACAGGGATTTTGTCATTACCAATGTCAATGACTTCTTTTGAAAACATTTCGTCAGATTGATCACTTAGCTATTCCAAAGATAATCATAAGGCAGGCGCCTTTGCTTTGTTTTGATTGACTGGCAGTAAATTATTTTCGTTGATGATACGCAACCCTTTTTTTCCTTCGAACTTTATTTTGGGCAGGCATAGACTAATAGCCATACAGTCTAATCAATTTGAAGGCATACCAGAGATAATCCTAACGCGCCTTTGGTTTTTTTTTTTTTTTTTTTTTTTTTTTTTTTTTTTTTTTTTTTTTTTTTGATTGGCTGGTTTGTATGGGAAAACTATTTTCCTCTCAATTTTTACGTTTTTTCTCTCTATAACCTTCCTTGTGGATTAACAAAAATATGAATAAAAAAATTAGCCACATTGGTCGAGCCGTTCTCGAGTTTTGTGTTTAGCAACACATTTGGCGATTCGTTTTTATTTAAATAGATTTTAAAAGTAAGAAAGTATTATTACTCACAGCCAATTCAATCATCGTGAATTCTACCTGAACATACTTTAAAACGAATGGAACCCATCACCCCAAGGCTTGCAAGAACTTTGCATTCTTAAAATAATAGCATAAGTGTGGCTCGATCGTCAGACGCTACTGCATATCGCTTCTCAACTAAAATATCAGTAATCGATTTTGCTTTTTAGGTTTTCTTAGTATTGCATGTTTCTAAACTGATGCATTCTATTTTCATAGTCGAAACTTTCGTGATAGGCGGCATGGGTCTAAATGTAAACACAATGAACAAATAAACACACAATTGTTTTTCGAGAGAAGCGAAAATTTAAAAGCAACCAAGAAAATGCCATATATGGAGAAAGTAATGATAACACGTACTTCAGTGATATTATTTTCGCTGATCACAGGCAGGCATAGATTAATATTCAAAGAGCCTAATCAACTTGAAGGCATACCAAAGATAATCCTAACGCGCCTTTGTTTTGTTTTGAATGAGGGAAACGAAAAGTGTTGTTTCTACTATTTTCCTTCCAATTTTTACGTTTTTTCTCTCCATAAGAACCTTCCTTGTGTCTTAACAAAAATATATAAAAAAAAAATTAGCCGAATTGGTCGAACCGTTCTCTAGTTATGCGCTTACCAACACATTTTGCGATTCATTTTTATATTATAGATTTAAAAAAAAATTGGGGAAAAGGGGTTGCAATTTTGGATACCATAAGTTGCAAAGTTTGGTGGAAACCTGATTAATTCTATGGGTTTGTTTAAATTAAGGGGTGGAGGTTTTTTTTTTTAATTCAGGAACCTTCCCAGACGTACTCTCTACAACTCAACAGAGTTTCATAATCGGATAAAAATTTGTGGGTTTTGATAAATATAATTGGAAATTAAGAATTAAGGTGGTAAAAGGGAAGAGGGGTGGGATTAGGCTAACCAAATTTACATAGTATTTTTCTGCTTGTTTTAAAGTATACCTGTGTTAAAAATTCCTTCAAAATCGGTAAAAACTGTACCTTTATATATGACACAGTGGCAAAAAATTAAGGGGACGTAAAGGGGACGAAGGGGTTGCCTTTTTGGAATCCACATGTAGATAGTATTTTCCTGTTTGTTTTAAAGTATACGTGTGCAAATTTCTATAGAAATAGGATAAAATCTGTGTAAAATCTGTGTATTTGTTTAAATTAGGGGGATGTGAAGGGGTATGAGGGATGGCGTTTTTGGAAACCCTACGTAAGCAATATTTTTCAATTTGTTTTAAAGAATTGGTTAAAATCTGTAGGTTTTCTTAATTTATGGGGAGTAGGAGGGAAGAGGAGGTGGTTTTGGGGTGGAAAAGGGGAGAGGGATTAGGTTTTGGTAAAATAATGTCTATAGTGTTTTTCTGTGTGCCAATTTCCATCAAAATCAGATAAAATCTGTGGGTTTTTTTAAATTATGGGATGCAAGGGGAAGAGGGGGTGGTTTTGGAGTAGAAAGGGTGAGAGGGATTGTGTTTTTGTAAAATTAATGTCTACAGCATTTTTCTATTTTATTAATAGTATATGTATATGCGTGCAAAGTTCCATCGAAATCTGATAAAAAGTGTAGGTTTGTGTAAAAATCAAGGGGCGGGAAGGGGGAAAGGGGGTGCGTTTTTGGAATCCAAATGTAGACAGTGTTTTTTCTGTTTATTTTAAAGTATATGTATGCAAATTTCCGTACAAATCGGATAAAATCCGTAGGTTTTGTTAAGTTATGGGGTGTTATGGGGAAGAGGAGGTGGTTTTTTGGAAAATTTATTTCTTAGGAACCACCCCGGATGCGCACTCGACAACTCACCAAAGTTTCACCATAATCGGACGAACGGTTTAGGAGCGCATAGAGGACAAACAGATAGACAGACAGAGGGTGTAATTAAGGTGGTGGAAAGAGAGGAGAGGGATTGGGTTTTTGTGAAATTAATGTGTACAGTATTTCTCTCTCTTTTTTAAAGTATATGTGTACAAATTCTTATCTAAATCGGATAAAAATGTGGTTTGCCTAAATTATGGGGTGAAAACGTAATGGGGTTGGAAAGGGGGAGAGGGGATGAATATTCGGAAACCATACATAGGCAGTGTTTTTCTGTTTGTTTTAAAGTATAAGTGTACAAATTCTTATCTAAATCGGATAAAAATTTTGGTTTGCCTAAATTATGGGGTAAAAACGTAATGGGGGTGGAAAGGGGGAGAGGGGATGAATATTCGGAAATCATATGTTGGCAGTATTTTTCTGTTTGTTTTAAAGTATAAGTGTACAAATTCCTATCTAAATCGAATAAAAAATGTGGTTTGCCTAAATTATGGGGTAAAAACGTAATGGTGGTGGAAAGGGGGAGAGGGGATGAATATTCGGAAACCATACGTAGGCAGTATTTTTCTGTTTGTTTTAAAGTATAAGTGTACAAATTCTTATCTATATCGGATAAAAAAATTTGGTTTGCCTAAATTATGGGGTAAAAACGTAATGGGGGTGGAAAGGGGGAGAGGGGATGAATATTCGGAAATCATATGTTGGCAGTATTTTTCTGTTTGTTTTAAAGTATAAGTGTACAAATTCCTATCTAAATCGAATAAAAAATGTGTTTTTGCCTAAATTATGGGGTGTTATGGGGAATAGGAGCTGACGTTTTGGAATTTTTTTTTTCACAGGAACCTTCGCAGACGCACACTCGAAAACTCTCCAAAGTTTCATTGCAATCTGGTAAATGGTATAGGAAACGTTTATATGGGAAAAGAAAAGGGCTGTTTTAAGGATTGGAAAAAGAAAAGGGCTGTTTTAAGGGTTTTTCCGGCAATTATTCGAATTTATCTCGCCGTAAAAACCACCCTTGAACCCCAACGAACATTTTTTTAAAAAAATTGGCCAAATTGGTCCAGGCGTTGTTGAGTTATGCGCTTACCAACACATTTTGGGATTCATTTTTATATTATAGATATATATAAAATTCTGCGGTAGCAACTAAAATATAAAATAACTTCAAATTAATGTAAACTTATCAAAAACAATTTTTATTTTGTTATATGTACGCAGAAGGTATACTAAAAATCAAGGTAAGAGATATGAAAATAAATCTTCTTTTAAGAAAAAGAAATTCATTCTCTCAATACATATAAAGGTGATACCACATAAAGAAGTGTGCGCCACATACCTTCCGAAATTAAGTTTTTTCTTCTGCAGTAATCAGCTTAATAAGTACGTCGTTGTAGCTCCAATAGTGATCGCCTCCGACATAAATGTATGGTAATGTCCTTCAGCAAAAAAATACGAGTATTTCAATATTCAAGAAAGTTCGATACAACTTTTAGCTTCCCAAGATTCAGTATGGCGATTGAATTATTGCAATAGTAACCCTCGAATTTAAATTTCGATTGTTTAACTGAACTAATAATTCTCTGATGCCATTTTAACTATTCTAAAAATCATATACTGGATATATGCTCCTGTCCTTTCGTAAGGATAAATCTTTGTCATTACGATAACTGCAGAACCAATCATATGATTTAAATTATCGGCTTATTGAGTTAAGGTATAGCATTATCAGTTGAGATTCATATGTGAATTATTAGTTCAAGGCCTTTTTATTCAGCTCTTGCAGACTTTGCGTTGATACCAATATCAATACGTAAACATACTATTTGGGAAGCCTGAAAGCAGGATCGTACACCAATAAAGGGAATAACTTTGTTGAAATTGTAATATGTGTGGGCTTCAGTTTTGATCTCAGAAAATGTCCACGACATCAAGAGAGAATTTAAATTATAATTGATTCATCACACTGAAGTTTTATAAAACAGTTGCTGCAGCTTCTCCTAGTTGTTAAAGCAATGAAGCTACGTTCGCGATAGTTTATACAATCCCTGCAGATGTTTTCCGATGTGGAATGAGCAACACGTGGTGAGAAATCTATAAATCTTTGATAATAGATGTTTATTTTTGCCAATGTCTCATAACTTAATTTCCTAGCAATTTTTCACACGTTTCTAACTGCTACACGGTTTCCTGTGCATCAATTTTAATAATAGTGCGTGGCTGCCTCACGCACTGATGTACTTCCATTTCATTCACGCCTGTAAAACGTTTTCGAGTGATAGAAACATGTAAGTATTATATACTGGCCATCAGGATTCGTTTCTTTGATTACATATAAAAATGAAATTCTAACTCAAATGTGAACGATGTTATTAACTATCAGTATTCACACTACATTTACACCTAACAATTTCTCCTTTAAAAGAGTAAAATAACATTGATGGAACTAATGTTTTTATTTATTTCGTCTAATATATCTGCTTTTTGTTCAGAAATACTTGTATATCACTTTTCTTCAGCAGTATTGAGGCAAGAGACAAATATATCCATTCTACAAACCAAACACGTCAACGTTTATTTGGATACGCGAAACAGACTTTCTTGAAGGTAAATAAGGTGCATGGTCTTCATAATTTCATGTTTTAATGTAAACAATCAGAAACGGTATAAAATGGGTCCACAATCGTAGCTAATTAGAGCACGCAGCGGCGTAAGTCTGGTTAAGACAGTTCAGTAGGTTTCAAAAGAATTTGTCAACCGTCAACAGCAATTTAGCAGTTATTTGAAGGGTAAAAAAATCCTTGCCATTGGAGCCCCTCGTTTTATAGGAATTCAGCGCACCGTTTTGTTCGTTCGTTCACATTTTGAATGCAAACTACTTGACTGGGTATACTGGTATACGCTGTTCTAGTGATGGGTCGTAAAAAACTTCGCCTGACGACAGGCACCAATACGAAATTTTTTGCGTTACCAGTTCGAACCTATAAAATCTTTCTAAAAACTAGCCACTGTAAAATGATCTTATTGCTTCAACTCTTTCTCTGAATACACATTCAGTATCACTGTTTTTGAAACAGAAAAATACATTTTACAATGCCTCGCAACGAAGAGCCACGATTTTATATAATTCCTTAAGGTCCTACAGCTGATATAGTTAGATTTTTTCAGAATACCTTTATATTATTTGTAATATAACAAACATTTTGTTAAAAAAAAAAAAAAAAACTTCTGACATACGTTTTCACAACCGCAATTCAGTGACTGAATTTTTTAATTAATGTTCATATTGCTAGAGACCTGTTAAGTAGTGGATCCAAAGAATCTTCCAGACTGTTTGTTTTTATTTTTTTAGCTTATTCTAATATTTATACGGAATTTCGAAATTTATATTTCACTCAATAACAGCTGACAGGAAAGTAACATGATAGCTCCTCAGATCGCTGTTATTTTTAAACACAAATACACGTAAATAAATTGCGATACGACCAGAGTAGAAGACCGTTGTGCTTAAATAACGTAAGTGGATTAATATGTTCACTTTGATCCCACGTGAAAACAGTCTCAGGGATGCGGAACAATACAAACACCTATTGACAATATCAGTAATATTACCAACAACCGTTTAGCTACTTAAAAACCCATTAGCATTATATATTTCTGCCGTAATCTGCGAATATACATTATCCTATGTTAATTACTATATGTAATTTCCAGATAGTGTAATTGCTGCATTTGTTAACGGTTCAATACAATGAAAAACATACACGATTTTAGTAATTGTAGAGTCACCTTATCCTTTCATACATCAAATATTTATTATTTTCTGTCATTCATTATACACCCTTTTGTCAGTAATTTTTAGTTTCCAAATTCCAAGAAGAAAATTCTTTCACAGAGTAAAATGGGTTCTGAAGCAAAAACTCTTTCAGTTTGGATTTAAAGTAGTTAGGCTTTTGTAGGTAACATTTCATTTCTTGTGGTGGGATGTTGAATAAAGATGCTCCAGTGAATGTTATCCTTTTCTGTACAATTGACAATGATTTATAATCTTCGTGTATGTTATATTTATTCCTAATATTATAGCTATGTATTAATGTCGAAGTGTTCAGGATTTTCCTCTACAAAATATAGTAGGGAGTACATATATTATAGTGCTGGCACTGTAAATACTCCAAGATTTCTAAACAGATTTCTGCACAATGTCTGTTCGCTTGTTCCACAAATAATTTCTATAGTACATTTTTTATTTAAATATCCTTTGTACTTGTGAAGAGTTTTCCCAGAATGAGACGCGGTAAAGCGAGCCGGGATGAAAATATGCAACATATGCTATCTTTCTTTTTTCTGTATCAGCTGTTCTAGCTGTTATCCTTGAATGAAAATGTTGCACAATTCAATTTTTTAAGGAGTTTTTGAATATTGTGCTTTGAGTTCAACTTGTTATTAATATCTACTCTCAGGAATTTTGTTAAACTGATTTCATTGATTGCTTTTCCTTTAGATATCACATTCATTTGATCTGAAGTAACTGTGGTTTTCTACATAAAGTATTCATTTGTTAGCACTCAATTATTTGTTATTTTTCTTTAGAGTTTTAAGATTTTGTATTGATGAGTGTTTCAATCATATGCTAGTATCATTTGCAAAAAGTACCGCATACTCACTATTACATAATATGCGTGGGAGATCTTTGATATAAATTAAGAATAATAGAATGGAACCTTGAGGTATACCAGATTCAACTATTCCCAATATTGAGTTTATAATCTCTCCTAAATTAACATCTTTCAAGGATACACATTGCTTTCTATTTTGCAAATGCGATTGAAATTAAGGTCCTAGCCAAGTACTAACTAGAAGAATCCCTAGGTCGACAAAATTTGATTTTGTATGTTGTCTATAAATTTTTATGTTGTTTATAAAGGCAGAGATTGCTGCCTCTTTCGAAACACCGTGCCTAAAACTAAAATCTGCTTTACTGAGTAAGTCATTATTATGTGGATGTGAAAAAACCTTTCTGTAGATTGCTTTTTCGAAGATTTTTTGAAAAATCTGATAGAAGTGATATAGGCCAGTCTTTGAGTTATCCCCATTTTTATAGAGCGTTTGTTGATTTCCTTATTTAATCGGGAAAGATACCTCCTACATAAAAACTAGACTGATGACTCCGCTAATGCTAGTGCCACATAGTTTCTGTATATGGGTGGAAACCTGATCGTAACCAAATAACTTTTTTATTTTTGAGAGATTTAATAATTGTTTCTGTTTTGTTTTGACTGGTGGTAAACAGAAAGAGATACTGTTTTTGATGACAAGAATATAAGTATTGTTACAACATCCAAATTACCAATAAATTTTACGTTTATTTTGCAGTATCTGTTGAGTAACAATTATTGAAAACACATCCTGCGGTAGGAGGATCATTTATAAGTTTATTTTAAATGTTTTTAAAGTTATAGGTTTACCTTCAGGGGATAACACAGTGGTTTCTCTTTTTATAATGTCCCAAACACTTATTTTTATTTGAACTGCTTATTTGAACTGTTTATAGTGAAATGCTTAGCTTCCCTAATTACTTTGGTTCAAATTATACAATAACTTTTATAATGCCGTCTGAGGACATTATCAGACTTCCTAGCAGTTCTCATTTATGCCTGTACGATGTTTATTACCTACTGTTATACAATTCTTGCTTACTCGTTTTTGACCGATTAGAAATAGTCTTGTAGTGAGTAACCTCTCATAAATTTCCAAAAACCACTGGTAATAATAATTGAATTTATTGTTTACTCCTGTTATTTTAAACACAGTGCTCCAGTCCTCATTCAGAAGTTCATTGTTTAACTTTTGTGTTATTTTCATTTTCCAAGTGCATACAAATTAATTATTTGAGAATTGTGGTCTGACAAAGTGTTTTTACATTGAAACTGTTACATATTTTTCTAATTTATTTTCCTCTTTATAAATGTAATTAGCTAGGATGCTACTGTACGTGTTACGTTCATTCCGTTTTAGCCTTATACGCATTTGTTTCATCTGTTTCAGCAGCTCAGATGGAAAAACATGTTAGGAAAAATGATGAACCTTTAAAATTCCATAAAACGTAGGAAATCGTATACTAACTCTTTAACTCTTAGACCTTACGAGTTCAAATGTCACTAATCTCTGCACGTTTAGATTTAATTGTGGTTTTGGAGTTACATATACCTTAGTGCAATAAGGACGTAATAGTGTTTGAAACATTTTACCAATCTTGTAAGAATTGTTAGAAATTCTCCTGAAACCTTAATCAAAGATATGGTGACATTGCATGTGGAAAAAAGTTGGTTTTTATAGCTCTTGTTTATTTATCGATTAAGTCCTTTTAAAATGTCACCACTGTAATGCTACGATTCGTTTGGAGCCATTATATCACTTTGGTCTCCAGTTTTCTAATTATATTCTGACCTTTTACCTCAACTTAAAGCATCAAATTACTACTGTAACCATTCATACTTTTCTCTTCTTACTATGGAAAACTTAATTTGGTGATAACGTACGCAAGATAAAAATATATGTCAGGTGTAACTTCCACGATGACGGAAATCGATTATAACAGCGTCTTGAGAAACAGGTAGACCTGTACGTTCTGTCATAATATAACTAAGTGGTTTAACGTCGAATTGTTTATGATTTTTTACCTTACTTTCCAAATAAAATGGATGTCTTATCCATGCAAATAAAGTTATCGAGATATTAATATGGATGTAAGTGTTATAGAATACAAAATGATATCATACAGTCGTTACGCTTTATGATGATCATGAACTCTATCAACTGCCGTTCGAGCTTCAAACAAATTAAGTGACTTAAGCTTTCCTCTGGGAAATAAACTCTTCACGGAGTTCCTAGTGCTTAAGATTAACGAATTTGATTCCAAGAATAAACTAAAAAATTTAATCACTACCTTGTCTAAGAATAATTGCTCTTGGGAAGATGGTGATTTTGGACTTTCATCATCAAGTGAAGCTAACCACAATACTACTAATATGTCAAAAATATAATATTTTATAAGTGTGTGTGTTTTTTACGCATTGCCGTATTTCAATCTTCTTAAGCTTATCTCTGTGTAACAGGAAATCGCTGTTCTTTTTTTTTTTTTTCTCTCTCTCTCTCATCTCGCCTCTTAGGCGATGATATTTCAATGCTGTTAATGCTTTAAACCGATCACACCTGTAATGGCTAACTACTGATTATGTTACACAAAGACAATCTCGTCATGGACGAAGGTAATTGCATCGTTCCGCTCAGGCGGAATGATACCGTTTTCGCAACTTGTGAACAATAATACTCTTCAATGCTCCAAAAAGTGGTTCTGAATCACGCGCCTTAACCGACTAGCACAATTCTGGAACAGCTACGTAAAGGAGATCGAATGTATAAAATAATTTACCTACAGCAAAATAATGCTATTTAACTAAATTTCTTCTTATTTAAAACGTTGAATTAAACTTCACCTGATTTCGCATACGACGTCGGAAGACGCAAACTGAACTATCTCATTTGCGATCGGTAAATTTGAGACTGTTTCTCGTAAGGATTACTTTAACAGCTGCAGCTTGGCCAGATGCTATTTTGGTCTGGTTAATCGGTTTCTTCTCGTCTACTGATTGCAATGCGTCGTATACTATTTCATTCCGACGCAAAGGAAACGATAGCTCACATGGGTTTTAAAAACATTAGCCACCGATTACTGTGGATCCTTCCTTTTAACTAGCTAGCGTTATGTAACATGAGAAATAATGTTCACACAACAGTTCACTCATTTCCGTGCCTTAATATTGGTTTTTGCTTCTTTGTCATCTATTAAAGCAGTGCCTAATACGTACGTCACCTGCGCAGCACAGAGAATCCCTTGCGGTAATGGTGGGTTTATTCCACATAACTTCTGATCCCGGAATTCCGTACAGATGGAAATGGTTGAATCAGATCGAATGGTAATCTTAGTATTCCAATATACTTGATTATATTTCTACGTTATATATATGTAGACGCTGGCATCGGTTCTTTTTTACCACCTTTATAATTTAAATTCTTAACTCCGCTTCACGATTTTGTTATTTACCCAAAAAAACCTTCAGTAAGGTAAAATATAATAGTTAATACCATACTCTAACCATCTCACTCCTTGGAGAGCACAGGATATCCGTGAAGGTCTTCCATGTCTTCCTGTTTGTACACGAAGAAGCAGTGAAACCATATACAGGTTTTAATAAATCCAAGTGCCATCAGAAACAGTTTAATGTTACAAAAATTGCCCTTTTATCTTTGCTTAAAAAATAATGGATTCTCATATGGCAACAATATTTTTTTCCAGATTCTCTAAAACTTTCATAACATCTAAGCTATTCAGTATTCTCCGTCTACGTGGCCATTATTTGCAAGGAAAGTACCCCATCTGTCTACTATTTTACGATGCCACTTAGGTGGTCATATTTTTGCTCTTTTATGTCGCCACACTCTTTGTTATTCCATCCAGCCGTCCTTCTCTCGCTAAGCTACTTCTTCTCTTATTTCTTGTGGTTCAGGTGCAGTAAGATTGAAGACGATTAGTTATAATTCACTAACTATTTCTAACCGTGGGTGTGGTCATTGGGCTATATGAGAAAAGGAATGTTGTTGGCACACGTTATTTCATTTACAGGGACGAAAGTAAATGGAAGCAGAAAGTCGAAAATTGGCGGAAAAAAGAACCAACTGGTAATTAAGGAAACAATATTCATGGGCTGATATGTATTTATTGACAAATAGTTTCAATTGATTTAATTGCAATGGAGCACACGCTCGGGTGGCAATTCCCTACACACTCATCTTCCCCCGCCCTCCCCCCATTTACTGCAGCCACCTACATTTGCCCTCTACACAAATTTTAAATTAAAATTCTTTCAACGTTTTTGTAAATTATTCATCATTTCTCTCTGTAACTTATTCCAATCCCTAACACCTATACCTACAAAAAAAGAGAATCATCCTGAGCCCTTGTGCCTGAAATCGAGTGACAGCTTGTAGTCATAGTCATCTTTTCCCTTCCATGCATTACTTTTCATTCTTGCCATGCCTCATCAACAATATACGCCTTGTACACTCCCGTGATCCTCTTCACCCTCCTCCTGTCTTCCAATAAATCCCATTCCAGCTCTTTTATCATATCTGTTACTGATAGCGTTTTGCGGTAATTTCCAGAAACAAATCCAGCAGCCCTTCTTTGCACCCCGTCCAACTCCTGTATTTGATACTCACGTAGTTAACGTTCCAGTTTTTGTGAATACAGTTGTCAATAAATTTTGAGTATGTACTTAACAGCAAACCAAAATTTTCTATCTGTTTGCACTGTTTGATTAATAAAATAACAATTAAGTGCTGATTAAACTATTTAGTAAATAATCCGTCTCATGTTTCATTCGATGCATTCTTGAATGACTAACTAACATGTCAATCAATTCCTCAATACGACTTAAGCCAAGAAACAGAGATAGAAAAAAAATGGGCAAAATGGCTCAGCAATTAAAACTGCTATCGAATGATGTAATCTTTTTACAACCGCACCGAAGTTCGCATGCTGAGAAACTGACTTTCCCTGCCATTTATGTGGTACAATTTTTAACGTTAGGCACGGTGTGCAACTCATATCAACGGGTAATAACTTCTTTTCTTAATCTATAATTTAATTAAATTGCGACGGAGTGCACGCTCCAGTGACAGTTTTCATACTTCTACAACCTACGATATTTTTATTCATTTGTGTGTTGATTACAGTTGGATACAGAAGGACTTAGTAAAGTATTTGGCACAAAAAATTTCTCATTCAAAATGGCCTGGCACTTATGCTGCTGTCCAAACCCACCAATCCGAAAAAGCTGGTTTACGTCCTTTGCTATCAAGTGTACAAGTACAAATACATTTTCGAGGAAGCCAGAAAGTCGCCTATATTTCTTTAACCATTGCAGTGACTCTATAATAGTCGATTCCATAGAAACAAGCGATCACACAAATTTCTTTTTAAAAAAAAGATTGGTAATGTCATCAACAGTTAATTTCAATATCAGAGGGAAGCCTTATGTCCGCGGCTATTTACCTGTAAATTCCTGCAGAGATGTTACCGGTATTTAAAATACCTTAATCAAAGAGATTACTAAAACTGAGGCTTAAAATTAAAATTTCAACTTAAAGGTTTCGTAGCGAATGTGACTTACATTCCCCCATTAATATAAATTGCTCTTCATTTTTATTTTATTGTTCTTCAGTTACCACTATCTCATAAAGAAGTAGTATTCAAAATCAACATAAATAGATTTAAAAAAAACAACAACAAAAAAAAACTTGTGACTATAGCTATTTAAATGACCCTGATATTATTAACTTGTAGTGCGGATAAAAACTATTTGACTGTTACAATACAACATACTATTGTAAATGTATGTTCGACTGAGACACAACTAAGTCAAGCTTTCGTTATTTTGGGCGAGTAACGACGAAATTTACATTGCTCGCGTATAAAATTCTATTCACTGATCAATACTGTAATATGTTAACTACATCTAGAATGAATTGCTGTATAAATAGTTGTGATCTTGAACATTTTCGTGGGTGGTTTGAACACCGAACCGTTCGTACCCTTGCTTATTGCAGCCAGTGGGACAATAGCATCGAAGAAGCGGTCCAATTAGGGCTCGTAATAAGGTTGTAAGCGCTCTCTTTTATACCGCTGTTTTTCACTGCTGCTCCAACAAGTGCCTCTGACACGACTGATAAACACTTCGGGTATCGCGAGAAACGTGGAGACATGTGGTAATTAGAAGCTTCAGTTGATTTATTTCACACGGTGCTTGCAACCTGTTGTCCGCTGAAGCCGCTTCTAGCACTTTCTGCTTGATGTTTATCTGTCTGGCTGGATTTGCAGAAAACATACTAGTTTTTTGGCTTCTGTATCATCAGGAAATATGGTTCTAATCGGGATACAAAGCGTCCTGTGCTTTAACTGATGTCTATCTTGAAGTATCTTCATTTATACATTTTTCTTCTTGTTAATTCTCAAAACACAAAGAGCTCATTCAAGAAAGTGCAATGACTTACACTGAATAAGAGCCTGTAAGTACTGTGACCCGAATGTATTTTCTAACTAAATATCATCCATTATTCCACATTATGTTCACACGAATGTTTGACGACTGATCAATTTATGCAATAAGAAATCTTCTTCCACTAATCTTCCATATTTGTGTCAAACCGTTGCCAGTGGTGAATCACAAACCAATAAAAGCAAATGGATCTAATACAACAATGGCAATCAAAATCTTTAAATATCCTAGGAATATACAAAGAGACTATAACCCTATATGTTTTTATCATGGCTTCCTTCTGGATTTTAATTTTTCAGTGACTGATATTTCTCGTCGTTTAATTCATATAACTGAGAAAAAATATTCTCGCTGCAAATTTTTCACTCAAAGAAAGCATAAAAATCATTCAGATGATCCAGTAGTATGAATTATGTAGGTTTTTGAAAAGAAACTAGTAGAAAAATTGAGAGCATGAATCGTGTGCCTTCTCTTGCATATTATGAAGGCTAGGGCCTTTCGCCTCAATCATGACTATAAATTTTTTTGTGGCTTAAAAATAACTAATAAAAAGCTATTAAGAGATTTAGAATAGCAAATATATTTAAAAAATCAGAAAGCAGTAAGCGTGTATCAATTTTTGATTAGAATATTGAGATATATATATTGATGTTGGAAGAAGCAAATCCCAAATCAGAGAAAATTGTTCTCCAAGTTTTGAAGAAGGTGAAAATGAAATATGAAAAAAAAAACACCAAAAATAAATAGATAATTGAAAGCAAATACTAAAGAAACTATAGTCATCTGTGGAGCCTGTAATACTGTGTTAGGGAAAACAACTGAAGGTAATATGCAGGAACGTGTGTGAGATTGTCCTTTTGGTTTTAGCAAAAGGATTGTAACAGAGAGTCGGAATCTTAAAGTTATAACTGGTAACAGAAAATCAGATATCCAAAGACGAAACCACATTTATTCCATTCTGCTTATTTCGAAAAGGGATTAGGCACGACAAAGTGGAAAATCTTTTATGCTATATGTATACGCCGCATCCAGAAAGTAAGCACCAATTAATGTTTTTTAACTAGAATTACATTTATTTTTTAAAAAATATTGCTATAAACATTACAGTTAAACATAGTCGAATTTTTTATTGAGGCATTTGTCTTAACGTGACACCAGCATTTGTATTCCCGTGTGGTCAATCCGTTGAGCTATTTATTCCTGCACGTCTTTTTTTCTCCGTTCGCCTAAAAATCTCTGTAAGCTGAGAACCAAATGATAATTGTTTGGAGCTAGATCGGAACTGTTGGGTGGATGTTCAAACATTTCTCAACCAAATTGTTCAATTAATGCTCGCGTGCGTACGGTGGCGTGTGGCCGCGCGTTCTCGTGCAGGACTGGTTTTTTAATTACCCGTCGCTGCTTCTTCAGATTTTCGCAGCACAAACCTGCAAAACTTCATTAAATTTGTCTTTAAATTTCTGCTGCATAAATATTTACCGACCGCACTTCACAACTGCTGGGACTTTCGATCTTAAGTCCATTTTAAACTAACACAGCGGACCAACGTAACCCACACAATTATCATAGTAGACATTTAGTGACCTACTGAAGACGGCGTAATTTAAATGGCGTGACTTGAGCATACTCTGGACACAGTCGGTTCTTACTTTGGAGACGTGCCTTATATTAAGTAAAGAAATAAGAGTAGAATGGAATCTTTATTATTTTATCATAACTATCTCAATTCATGTACGTTCTTGTGTCCTTTCGACGAGATTCTCAGATTTCATCTTTATACTCTCAACCAGCACGTTTATTTAATTTAAATAGGCAGGATGCAAATCAAGAGATATAGTACAAGTCAGGATTAACCTTGATGGATATACTGTAGATATAGAAAGGTTTGCTGATGAGTGATGATATTTAACTTTAACCGCGGGAAAAGCAATAAATCTACAAAATATTCTTTGCGCACTACTTAAAATAATAAAAGAAGTTTATAAAATAAAAACGAATAAGCAAATTACCAAAATACCAATGTATAAGTACATCAAACTATAGTAAAATTCGTCCAAGAAGTGATCCAAGCAATAAAGAAATTTACGTCACCTGGCGCGATTTTTGAAAATGATAAAAAACCGAAATTTGGATGGTGGCATAGAAAATTGAACATGGAACCTCCAGAATAACAGGTCCAAGTGTTCACCGCTAGCTAAGGAAGAATGAAAAGTCGTATGGTATTTAGAACTATGAAAAATAAGAATAAACTAAAAGTTAAACATAATACTGGAATATTAGCTTCAATTATTGTCATCTGATATTTTAAAACTCTTGGACCGTGTGTAGCAGTAACCCTCAGCCTTGGCATTTGGAAGGGCGTGGGTTCAAATCCCCGTTCGTGTTTCCAGATATCGTTTTTCCATGGTTTCCCGAAATCATTTCAGGAGAATGTCGAGTTGATTGCTTTAAACATTCGTACGAAGTTACCTCCCGCTCCTAACTACCACTCCCCCCCCCCCCCCCTCCAAAAAAAAAACTCTCATGGCTCTAATGACATCGAGGTCGACCAACTGTAAAGCCAGATCCATTTTTTTTTAAAAAAAAACCTTTTTCAGAAGTGTTGTTATATCTGTGAAAGGTTCGTTATAACTTAATACGCGATTATTCTTAACGCAATACAAACGTTGCCAATATATCGTTGCCAGGGGAGCTATATAATTCGGATACCTCAGACAATTGATCCTTGTAGATAATGATGATCTTTTTTTCCCCGTGACCCAGGCTTAGTGGCTGTCCTAGAGGGAAGTTACTTATTCCTGGATGGCTGCTTTCTTCGGAGATTTAACTGGGTGGTTTTCCTTGCCTTTACCATTGATTCAGGTGTATCTAAGTGCCATATCCATTATGCTCAATACAGAGTTGTTGGCGTTGTGAATGAATGAAAGATGAAGGAAGAAAGGGTGTGAAACGTGGTGCCGGCCCATACAAGCCTATTGTTTAGAAAGACATTAAGGGATAAGCCATGCTTAACGTCTGCATCCAACGGCCGAACAACTGTCAACAGCGACATATGTCGCACTGCTGAGAAATTTGGGATTTAATCCAAGACTTTGGTGCATTATATGATGATCACGAATGGTGCGCCGCAATAACTCCTATCCTGCCTGTCAAGTCCCGACGGTGAAAGTTTCTACGACACCCAGAGACTGTATATGGCTAACCGGTGTCAGGCCGGATACTATTAGGATGCCACAACCAACTGACCCAGCGGAGCGGGTTAATCCTTATTAATAACGCTACAAAACCTGCGTGGTCCGATTTTCTCACATGAAGCAGAAAGTAACTTATGTTCTGTTCCAGGAATTAAAAGCCAATTTCACAGCAAACAACGCACAACAAAGGCTAGCAATCTCTGAAGTGGAGAGTACGGGTGATTATAGAAGTTGGGCAATGAAGTTGAGTAAAACAGAGAGGGAAATAAAGAGGCAATGTTTCAAAGTTACTAAATTAAGGCGAAATTAAATGAGAACAAACGTTGTAGGTTGTTGTAGGCTTTGTAGTATGTACGTTCTCAGCACAAAAAATGTATTCACAGTTTAGACACAAAATTTTATGCAAGATGTTACTATTCATTTGAGACATACATTATTTTTAGCATTCAGAAAAATTAAAGAACATATTCCATTCAATTTTATAACTAGGCATTATAAATGTACACTTCCTAATATGTATATATTAAAGAATTTTCAAAAATTATACAGAAATTTAAGAATACTTAAAATTGAAATAAATAAGTGCATCAACTCTTTTCTTACGTATGGCACAGACGTAATTGTTTCTTTCTATATTTGAAGAACAAATTCACCAAACCATTCGCGAATAGCAGACAAATGCTTATCCAACGCTATCTGTAGATGCCAGAGACGCTACTCCTAAACAGCTGTTGAAAGTGACGTTTTGAAGTGGATAGTATCGGTTCTTTTAAATAAATATCTGCAATTAAATTTGTTTTATACCATATTAGTAGAAAATATGTTCACTGTCCTGTAGAACATTCAGTAGGATGCATGGTATATTTAATAAATACATTAACTATAGATCCGGTAACGACTGAAATAAATGTCATTGCATTCATTACTTTCTTTTATTTTTTACTAGCGCCATTAATTTCGGTAACTTAACTCTGTAGAAGCTGAGGTGTTAAATGTTTTTGTTAAAACGACTACTTATTTGTGCCTTCTGTAATACACACTTAATTTTTTAGTGCGTTTGGTCCCATCTCACATTTTTTTTTTTTTTGACTTAATGTTTGTCTTCCCATCCAAATAATGGTTCAGTTTCCAAACATGCATTCTACCATATACTCCAATAATTGGGAGTATTTTTTATGAATAATGTAGGCTATCGTTCGTACTTTTAGCTCTTCATCTAACTCTTTGTGTTTTCAGTTGGTTTACACCATAGTATTGAGCTTTCCTAACTGATAAACTAAAGTGAGGAACACTAGAGGTAGCACAACACTCGGATAAACCCAACTATGTGCTAGGATGTAATCGAACCAGCGGCCCCTAAAGCTCGCTACCCGCGCCACACTGGGGCCGACTAGTCTCTTGGCATTTCATGGCCAGTCTTCCGCTTACGATTCGCAAATGGCCGCCCCGAGCACATTTTGGATAGCCAGCCCTTCAGTTATGCAGCCCTCAATCTTTCAAACTCTAATACTTCACAACAAAGCCCTTCAATTGCCCACCACTCATATCAACAAATACAGCCATTCGGTTACTTGAAAACGCTCATACTTCGTCAACACAGGTTTCCAAGCTCACGTTTATAACAAGCAGAGTATCACATATGTACTTAACGGAATTTAATTGTTTATCGCCAGACAGTCATTTCTAAAAATGTGCTGGCCCCTGTGATAGTGATTAAAATGTACCAGGCGACATTCATTAAGGTTAAGCGTATACTGGACGCGTGAATTTATCACTGCCGTCTCCGTAGTGGTGGCCAGGGACACTCGGAAGTACGTCATACTTCATGGGCCGGAAACCAGCTCCAAGTGATTTACGATGGTTGACCAACGAGCTATCGTTTACAATTTGCTCAACTTCGTGGACTCTAAACATTCCATAATGTGGAGCCTGTCTGGTGTCCTGTACTTGAAAATTTACAAACATTTGGCGAAAAACAAATACGATGTTAAAGTTTTATTTGGTGTAACCCTTGATTCAAATCAAATATGTTTCTCTCATCCAAAACAGAATACTCTGTAAACGGAAAAGCTAGCTAGCTAGCCACATAGTTACAGTTTTTGTATCTTTAACTATCTAAAAACTAGAAATTTTGTTGTCTTCTCTGCAATCGTATTTCTCAATGTTTCCTGTTCACAGGCATGAACCACTATGCTATATTCAATATTTCTTAATACAAATTAATACAATATTTGAAGTGAAATAAGGCGGAAGGAGTAGATTAATTTCCCTAAAAACCATTAAATATATAAAAGATTAATCGACTAGATACCAAAAACATACGAAACAGGATTGTTTCAAACAGATTATAATGTCATCTTCACAAATGAAAGACTGACAAAGTTGAAACATATTGGGTGAGATACTTGAGATTATACACTTAAAATATTACTAATTAGGAAGATACATAGAAAAGTGGAAATGAAACTGAAGTAGTCTTAGGTGAAGTTCGAACTGAGTTCGGGAAAAACCGGGGTACAACAAAAGCACTTCAGGTGTTAATATCAATACTGGATAAAAGGATGTATTAAGGAAATGGAATTTGATAAAGTATCTGATTGTATCAGATGATACAAAATATCAGATCGTTAGTAGCAATGTAAAAGAATAAATTATAATCCGCATAAAAACAGGATCCCGAGATGCCAGCATCAATGATACTGTATTTGGTGCCTTAAATTATAAATATTAATTTAATTTTTATAATCTCGGGTAGCAAAAATTTAATTATTTTAAATTTATTGAAAATGGTTCTTTCATGAAATTGCATAACATCGCAGATAAATTTAACATTGCCTAACCCGACCATTTTCCTGAACTCAAATTTAAATTGCATAAGGTTGATACAAGCTACTTTAATAACAATTGCAATCAAAGACTACATCCTTGTTTATGCTACACATGAGCATTATCAAACTATAAATACAAACATGCAAAATGAACCAATCATCTCGGCTAGCATTATAGAAGTTATTATGTGACAATAACAATTTATGGACAAAATTAAAGATTCAAAAAATAATGACACTGCAATTGTTCTGTAAACAAAAGTCATTAAAACACTTGCTCCGGATGAAACTCATAACTGTTTGATTCATTGCGATTCTTATCATCAAGTCTCGTTGCCAGCCTCGTTATATAGGCAAGCGAGCTTTTTTGAATTTTAGTGCTCAGTTCAAAGCATATGATGCGTTAAGCAACACACCAATACGATCTTCCATCTCAAAACTAAGTTCCACCTGAACTAATGAAACATTAATAAAATGTCTCTGGTCACTGTTGGCAGCTGATCAGAGCTGTGTTGTCGGTCGCTGCCATCATCGCCACTTGCCACTTGCCTCGACACCAATGAAAGTCCGTAGCACCAATGACCTCTCGAAGTGCTTTCTTTCATCTCCCGATACGTCCAGACATGAAACATTATTGTATATAAATAGAAACCTCAAATAAACAATTATCTTATTGGATAGACAAACACACTCATTCTTTTAGATCCCACTCCTTCATTCACTTCTTTCTGATTGGGTGAAACCTCCCTTCCCTGTCACCATTTCAGATAATTTTGTATATCGAGATTTTCTGTCTAACAGATAGCCTGCCTTTGTCTGGTGTGTTTGTGTGCGAAAAGACTTATCTGGTACATATCTATTTAAGCACGCGTCGATTCGCTTCGGTCATTTGAGTGTTCTTTCTGTAAATCCGAGCAACTTTAAAAATGATACGAAGCTGGAATTATCCACGGTCTATATCGGACACATAAATATTCAAATTTAGGTAAACGAATCTATTGAAGGTTTCACTGGCTGAGAGGTGAAGAGGGTCTCTTGGGTTGTCCTCAGCGAAATAATGCAAACGGATTCTCTCTCTCCGAAGACCATGTGTTTTACGGTCTGGGGCTACGTCATCTCTGGCAATTCACTAACGCACAAATAATAATTGTGCTATTTGTCACACTGCTCATCCTGTTCCCATACTAATTGAATAATGTAACATTATCATAATTTTATATACTGTTACAATACTATCTCTACTTTTGTCTACAGACAGCAGTTAAGAAAGCTAAAGACAGAATATAATGTGACTTAGCGTCTAAAGAAGAAAATTTTAGGATGATTTTTTTCTGTATACAAATTACATTATCAATGGTGAGAAAATACTTATCAACATGGACAAAATATTTGGAAACAATTTGGACTTAAGATCAACAAAGGTCAGATTATTGGTAGAAGGACTATAATTCTGTAAATTACGAAGTATAGTTACAATCTAAGGAATAAGCGAAAACGACCTTAAAAGCGGAAATTAGCAAAAATGTCCCATTCATTTTTGAAGCGTAAGGAATTTAGCATTGGTATTTTGAAGTAACGATCACGAAATTTGCCCTTAGTGATTTTGGGAATCCATGGAAAAATAAATGTCGGGTAGGGATCTGAAGCCGCGATACCTTGAAAGTCAGGATCATGTATTAACGCTCTCGCATCGGACTCGGCTGAAGAACGGCTGTGACTATCCAATTAATAGAAATAAAAAACTAATGGATTCCAAAATTTATACTATAAAATTATAATGAAAATTAGTTGGACATCTAATGTACGAAATAAGCATTTGTGTTGGTGAGGAAACTGCCTGACGGAAAGGGGAGACGGAATAGTAAGTAACTCGTTAATACATACAGATTAAGCTACTGTTTATTAATGGAGAGAACATTCCAAGGAAATAATTGTAGAGAAAGAAAAACGTTATAATACTGTTCATTAAACAGATATCTGAGATGGTAGACTGTAATTGGTAAATGAAATTAAGAGATTTGCCCAAAGTACAAACAGCTTTATGATACCGACCGTGGTGGGTAAACGGTTAAAGTTCTGGCCTCACATTCGGGAGGACGCGGGGTCGAATTCCCGTCCGGGCATCCAGATTTGCGTTTTCCATAGTTTCCCAAAGTCACTCCAGGCGATTCCGGGATGCTTCCGTCAAAAAGGCCATGGTCGAATTCCTTCCCGTCCCTTGCCCCAGTACCATCCCGCCTCTAATGACCTTAGCCGTAGATGAGGCGTAGAGCCCTAAGTAAAAAAAAAGGTTGGTGATTGCGTGAAATAACTCCGGAGACTTGGGACAGAATAGTAATATAACTGAAGGATATATGCCTTCAGTTTTCACTTTACAACAAAGTTATGAAACTAAATACGGATGATATCATAAAAAATGAAAATATTTCTAAGTTCTATGCCATATTGTGATTCACGTTTCAATATGACCAGTGTTTCTAACTGTTTATTACATTCAGCTGACATCGTAGACGGAGAAAATAAAGACATTTACTCTCTCATATGGTAAAGTAATGCTGTTAGTGATATCAGGATTAATCCTATTGGTTTTACAACAGGAAGCCATACATTTTTACCTATAATCGGCCGCCAGCATTTAATGCAGTGGTCCACTCCATTCTCGTAGGCCTACTAAATAAGGAATCACTTAATTTAATTAACTGTTTTCTTGGCTATCGTAGCCGTATGAAACAACCAAACAGTCAAAAACAAACAAAGTGATGGGAGTCGTAAGCTAAGTTCAGTCAGCAAAAAATGATCACTGGCAATTCTGAAACTTAATAACCATGTATTACTACTAATACAAAAATGTGATTATTGTTCTGAAATCACTTACAGTGAAACTGTTGTCCAGAAAGTAACTGGTGGGAAATAAAGAGGTAAACTTGAACAGAAGTGTAGTAGCTTCTACGTATACAGCTTATCCAGTTGCTATTGATGGGTGAGCGATATAAACGGCCTTTCATTGCCCCAAACAGAACGGCAATATTTCTCGCAGCAGCCAATAACAGTAGCGGGCTTCGCCGCCGCGGCACGGTGGTGGAGGTTAAGGTCAAAACGTTAGGTCAGAAATAACGCTGGAATCCTTTTTGTACTTTGAATCAAATTGAGCAGAGCGATACGTATGTTCAATAAAACTCACTGAAATTTTTAAGTAAGTAAGGCTTAATAATCCAGTTTCAAGGACTACGAGTTAATTCTTGTCTTAGAAACAGGAAGTAGGGTATATCTGTAAAATCATACAAATATAGCTTATTTTGTTACGTAATTATGGAGAGTCTAAAGATTCAATTCTAATCTTCTGTTACTGTCGAAAAACTTAAATAATTTCCTAGTAAGGCTGTAAAGGGATGGATGCATAGCTTCTTCAGCCTATGGAGCTGTTAACTATAGCAAACTCTCTTAAATACAGCAAAATAACACAGCAGAGTAAACAGAGTGATGGTTCAACATCTATATGTAACTACTAACCTCGTAAATCACAATAAAGAAAACTGATACTTGGAATGCACTGTACGAAAATAAAACAAAGCAGCTACAATACCAATAAAGTAACGATAAAATGGCCTGGTGGCTCACTGGTTAAGGCATCTGACTGGAGATCGAAAGGTTCCCGGTTAGAATCTTTGTCTCGGCCCGAGCTCTGGCACAGGTTACTGTGTGATGTGAAGTAGGCCAGAATGCTTCCATGATACGGATTCAAGATTAAACTGTAGGTCCCCTCTAGCGCCAACGACCCTGGTTGTAACATTGATGTGTTCACATCTACAGCAAAACTTCGAGCCAAACAAAGGTTTAACGTGTTCCTGGTTGGCCCAGACGAACATGTATACGTACAAAGTAATTATTTAAAGTGAAAACAACATTGAGAAATATAATCGAAGGCTTCCAAAACCAGAATTACAAATTTCCTTGCTTCCCGGGTATCTCCTCTTCCTAGAATTGAATGCAAACGTTACGTTAGACCTCTTGATTAAAAAAAGATGATTTTAAATTTCCATCCCGGCTTTTAAGCATTTAATTCGAGATATTTATAGTCTGTAAACACTTAGAACTTGTAACGCAACTGATTAATTTTTTTTTAAAAAAAGGAGCAATAACTCGATATAATTATTTATCATTTAATGAAGTATAATTATTTATCCCATTCAATAAAGTTTAATAAAGATTAAAATTCCCATGGAGTATATTCAATGAACGTGTTTTGTATTCCTGTTACAATTCACCAGTCATTCAAATTAAAAAAAAAACACACAGTTGAACTTCATTGAGAGTAGACGTCGCTTCGTGAAGCTATATGATCAAATTGCCAATACCAAAACCTGCAATTTTTGGGAAATGAAGTATCAAATCACAACCGTTATAAATTATATGAGGGGTGTTGATTTCAATTATCGTTTTTATTAAATGGAATGACTGTAAATTGAGTCTTCTTTCATATAGAAATATATGCTGATTATTCCTGATATTGTAAGAAGCACGAACGAGCAAGTTAATAGCGAAGCGCGTTTCAAACTCTTTTAATGATGTAAGTATAAATCACTTTTCCATTGCAGTACATTTGCAACTGACTTTTGCAGCAAACAATCCTAAACATTTTTGTCTCATTAGAGCCACTGCTGCAACACAACGAATAAATAAAGTCAGTTGTGAAGAGAAAAATATTTTCATTTTTATTTAATGTCATCTAACAAATCACAAACAAATTTATAATTTTAAACTTCAAAAATCGTAGTAGATTTGAAAAAAAATGGAAATTGTATATAATTACAAAATTGTAAATAACGTCGGTGTAAATACATTGATCAGATTTTTTTTCGCACATAGGAATTCATTTAAAAGCATTGTATTGTGAGACTTAAAACCATAAAATCGGGATCTATTCTGTGTTTATGGCAGGTATTTGTGAAAGAACCTAACATATCATGTAAGTGACTATTAACAGTGTTTCTCTCTGACTATACTTCTTATGAGTGTTTTCAAGGCAAGACCACTAACTGGCTCCTAAAATACCAACGTTAAATTAGGTAAATTAAATAAAACAAGATTATATAGTCCGTTAATCGGTGATCCTTTTCTCATCTCATACGACTTTGTCAGTCTGGGCTTGAATAACGGTGAGAATTATATAGGTAACTGAGCAAACTACAACAGTAATTGCTGTGGCTAATTAGTATTGAGTTATAGGAAGCTATTCGCAAATGGTAACTAGCATTGTAGTGTTGTAATATATATCAGATTCTTACATCGCTGGCGGTCATTTTAGAAAACCGTTCCCTGCGGTTTCCTTATCAATTTGTGGAGACACATAGCCATGTTATGTATTGTATGATGTGTTTCAATTTGTTTTTGTGTTATGTATTATTTTTTTCGTGGAACTTGATTACCATACAAGTAAACGGCTATACGGTAATGGGAAACTGTCCGAAAATAATAATAATGACATCGATATAGCAGGCGCAAGGTTTCAACCTGAGTGCGTTGTGCCTCCCCGAATACTGTACAACGGTGCATTTACGCGCTTGGTGAACATGGTGGGTATTTTATTCTTGGACTGATAATTTCGTCGCTATTCATAAAATATTCGGTATATGGCAGATTAATCTAGAAGAAAATGTGACGTAATTTGTAAAAGGTAACTTAATACAATTTTTTGTCTATTCAGAAAATTAATAGATAATCCATGTGGAGAACTGAATAAAATACATCTCTTATAGCAATTTGTTAAAATATTCTTCACTTTTCGTTTACTGACATGTGTGCCAACGAACATACAAGGGGTGATCAAATGAAAAGGTACGAAACGACACGGTGGGTACAAATGTAGACTTTATTCAAAATATACACCATAGGCCTGAACACAACGATCCCACTGATGAACAAGCCGCAGGACTCCTTGTTCCCAGAATTCCTGTGGCCGTGACGAGAACCAGTCCTCCACAACGTCCTTGAGTACATCGTCCGAGTTGAAGCGCTTCCCTTTCAGGTGTTTCTTCAGTGGACCAAACACATGGAAATCGCTGGGCGTCATGTCCGGACTGTAGGGCGGATGGTTCAACGTCTCCCACTTGAACTTGGCCAGTTCCATGTGTGTGACTCTGGAGACGTGTGGACGCGCTTTATCATGGAGCACAACCACACCCTCCGTGAGCCGCCCCGGTCTTATGCTCCTGATGGACCTGCGTAGGCGTCGGAGTGTCTCACAGTACACATCCCTCACCTGTACGCCATCCTGTCCTCATACGGACTGCCGCATCATTTGGACGTCGCTTTTGATAAGAGCCTCTGCTCTCTACTGCGCATGCTCCGATCCTAGTCAGAGACTCCAATCGCATCCCGAGATGTTCCGCTAGCTACGTTCTCCCATGGCGGAATATAAAAATACTTAACTATTACGTTTTTACGTTGTTTCGTACCTTTTCATTTGATCACCCCTTGTAGAAATACAAGTTTAGAATTAAATAAAATACAGTGTGGAACCTGTAAGATGGTGATAAACCTCCATGAAATGTATAATCACTATTATAAACCGTACTGAAAAGTTGCATCTATTCTGTACCAACTTCCTGTGTGGTGGAGTCGTTAATGGAACTGAAATTGGACCATGTTAGCTAGCATAACGGTTCTTTTTTTACTGCTTCCTTGGCGCTGGACGGGAAATGACTTCTTGTCATGTGCAAATATCCTTTCTAACAGCCGGCCATAGCTCAATCCAAACACAGTTAAAAGCAATTCTTATGATGATGAATGCCAAATGCCTGCAATTCTTGTCGCTATTTATCTCGCCAGCTCGGAAAAAAATTAAACCGGAAACAGATAAATATCTTCATTAAAAATGGTATGCTTACATCATATCAGTTTACTGCATTATATCACCTAAACAGTTGTAAAGATACCCCACAATTATTCTGTATGCTAAGATCACCACATAAGAATGGAAATTTTCAAATCTACACAACACAAATGTTTTGCCCGATCATAGATAAGGCACGATTTTTTTCTTCTCATCATTCTCTAAACTAGTTTGATCTAATCATCCATCATTTCCTATCTGGTTATAACCTCTTTATCTCCACATATACCACCTACACCCTCAGTTATCTACTTGATATATTATGATGTTGGTTTACCTGCATATTTCGTTTCTTAACTGCTCCCCACCCCTTCCCAAAAAATTAACGAATCTCCTATGTCTTGAAATGTGACCCATCATCTGGTCACTTATTTCAATGAAAGAGGCTTTCACAATTTTATTTCCTTACTTGTCATTTCAATAACAACTTAATTTCGTACTTTCCGTATTTGTCCACTTTTTTTTCAACATCCTTTTCTAACACAGTGTTTCAAGATTCCTTCTTTCTGGTATTCTTAAAGTCCCTGCTTCACTACCATAAGTGCTGTGCTCCACACATGTAGATTTAGAAATTTCTTTCTAGGTACTAGATAAAGTAGCATGATCATCACAAATTATTTGAGAGTCGTTAGTGAATATTTCAGAAACGTTTTTTCTGCTGGTCTTAGTCTGCCTTGGATACCAGATTTGCTTCGTTAATCAGTTAAAGTTTCACTTTCTATAAATATTGTAATAGTATTACTCTAATTCGTTTGTGCCAGATTTTTGGATACTATATTGTTTAAGTGTCACTTCCGCTGTATTCAATTACTTTAGTTTTTTAATTATTATAAATTTATCTAAAAACTTAGTTCATGCAATTTTTTTACTTTTCGATACATTTAGTCTTACAAGGGAAGTATCATGTACGACAGATGGGACATAACTTCGTTTTTTATTTTATCTTCAGTCACAATGGAAGGAAAGATAATTTTCTTATGATCGTCTGACATTTCTCAAGATATAGTTTTATTGCAATCTGTAAGACCTTAAGCTGCATTGGGGTGAGTGCAAACCCTTCAGTCTAAGCTATAACCATGGTCGTGCCTAGGATACCTTTAATTCGTGCTTTGCTACATTAACTTGGTCGCCACCTAGCTTGATTAAACCCCAATCTAGGAAGGGTAACAGATAATAAAAGTCACTGGTATATGTTGGTAGATAGTTACTATATTCTTCAATTTTAAATAAAGTCACAAAACTAAATTGGCATTGAAAATCTTCTCCAAAGAATCGTATTTGCAGCTTCGATTAACACATTAGAGACAGACCAACCTCACGACCCTACTGAATTTATTCACTCGAAGTGTTTGAACATCATCACACGCTAACCTCAAAGTTCCACATGCATGCCCGGAGCCTACATCTTACCCTTTACGCGCCCACTTAGCGCTACAAACAAACGTAGTCAGGCTCTAAGTAATTCTGGAAGACTGAGACGTGGAAAATTCTGGACTGCCATATATAGAAACCGTGGCAATACAAAGACTTCCCGGCTCCCACCAAAGAAGCCAGATCTCACGCTTGTAACTTACATCATCTTTTTTACCTTGACAATTTAAAATATTCCTATTTCTCTGAAATTTTGACCGTAGTTAGATCCTTTAAAAAGTGTTAATTTTGATCCTTATAAACGTTCAATAGTTTGGCTGAAAAAAACATATTTCCTGAGATTCATAAAACGTGTTAATAACTTTGATAATTTTGCAGCTAAACAGCTTAAATAACTTTTATTTTACTATTAATTGACTACTCTTTCATTTACTATCAGGCAAGTCGTTTGCTATTTTCAAAAGAATGAAATAAAACTCGTCAACCACTTGAATTAACTTGAATTAACTTAGTAACTCACTTTAAAAATGGTGTGCAATGGTATTCAATAGGCAAAAGTTTGTCACGCAGTTACAAAATTTTTAGGTTACCTTACAAGTCATACAGTTCTTTGTGCATTAAAAATTTAAAGCCATTAAGTTGACGCTTCGGTATTACATGAGAGCAAAGTATTAGTTTCTTACCTAGTGTTATTTCATATTACAATACTGTTGACATCGGTCCTTTGAGGTCAGGGTGAGTCGGAAAATTTCTTATGATAGTATTTACATTATACATCTATTTTTTGTTGGATTTTAATGTTCTGCAATCGGGCGAATTCAGTGAGTACTATAAAGTACTCTTTTAGAGACGAACAGTAGAGCGATTAATTCAGTTTAATTAAGGCCCACATTCCTAGAAAGGAAAGGCCAGTACAAAGGATGCGAGAGATTTAAAAAAAAAAGCGAGACAGCCCCTGGTGAGTGATATACCGACACAATTCATCCACCTCGCCATAAAAGGATCGTAACTTAAATAGCAGCACTTAACACAGCGGTACAAACAGTACCAGCTTAACACGAGTTGTCATCGCAAACACTAAGCAGTAGTCTTACAACTTCAGAAGAACCACTTTTTATTCGGAAGTGTGCAGTTCCGACGAATAGGAAAAACAGATTCTTCGTAACACATCGCTACACAGCGCTACATCAAACAACGAATATTTCCATCCTTCAGTGTGGACGAGTCTCTGTCGCCTATCGCAGTTTGTCGGTGGTAAAGAGAGATAATTTATACAAATCAGATTATGGTGCTGGTGCTTCGGAACCACTCAATGGGCTTAGCCAAACACAGCTAGCACCGAAATAAGTAAAGAACAAATAGCTGTCATGAAACTATTAAGACATTATCCGAGAACTCTATACACTGCACCAGGAATCACCGAGGTACTGTATAGGGTAAGTATAAAATAACGCGAGAAACGTTGATAAGTCACTATAAGTACTAATAAAAGGCAAGCTCGGTCATCGAATCATCATGTTGTCATGTCTGTTACGCTGTAACGTCACGCGCGCTGCCTTCGTTGGCGGGATAGCAGCTACCAGAGATCTTCTCTGTATCCACAGATGTCATTGTTATATCAAGCTAAGAAGTTAGGTTACATCAATTGCATACCAACCACAAAGAAAGATATGTATTTCATTTCAGTTCACACATTAATTGTTAGTTGCTTTTTATTTTTTGTATTCCTTCAATGTAGATGATTTCGTTGTCACTGTTGTAGTACGATAAGAAAAACGCGATAATGTTTATATATCGATACACTGAATGTATTAATGCTTCTGCTACGGAAGTTTTAATTTTCGAGCAGCATTATTAGCGGAGATTTTGATTAGGTTGAAATGTAACCTGGTTCAACAATAACAATTCATCTCAATCGCTACACAAGAGGGCATGAGTAAATTTTAAAAAATAATTGAAGTTACTATATGAGTGCCATGTTACTGAAGTCATTACTACACGTGGATGAAAGTAGTTGCACTTTTATCTCGATCTATTCAGCCTGGACTAGGATTAAAGTTAATATTACGCGGAATAACATTTATTATTAATATTTATTTTTGATGTGCATTGCTTTCACTGTAGCCACATTACTGACGTCATTAGTTCAGCTGCATGTACGTAGTTCCAACTTTATTGCAATGTAAACTACAACCGAAATATGTACAAAATTACAATATCAGGGTAATGATAATTATTTAATAACAATTCTATTTCGTTACGCAAATGTGAAAAAATGAATTGACAAAATACTGCTTTTGACCTGTCATTTTTGACGGGCTTAGAAGCTAGTAATATCATAAAATCGGAGTGATTGAGCTACACACATACTATAAACATTATATGGACAAAAAGCACTAACAACTCGCATTTTTATCACTAACACGCAAACACACAAGCCAACGATGGCGTACATATTCAAGGTGTGGCCTAAACCAAACAACCTGTGGGTCGCGACCCCCCAGCCAAGTAACCGCAAAAAGCAAGAGTTGTAGGTCTTACAGTGTTACATTAAAACTACAATTTTCAGCGACAAGTCCATACCCATTTATTTTTTAATAAATTGTTGAATCATGGCTTAATTTTTGAGATGCAAGTACCCAAATAATTTTCTGATTGGAGCCTATTTCTCTTCTTTCCACAATATTTCAGGTAACTGTATTCATAAAATCATTTTTTCCAATTTTGATTTTCTTCCGCCGCTGATATTTGTAGCAGACGTGGAGGACTGAGCAGATCTTTTGGGAACTTCATTTTACCCTTGTTCGCAGCGAATCTGGTCCGTACCAGCTGGCGTACACGGATAACTAATTGCAGTGAACGAAAACAAACTGTTCCTATGTGGACGCCGCCACTGTGGCAATGAGTATTAGTCTTGTGTAGTTCGCAAACGAACTAGTTCGGAAGAGCGCTCCCACAGGCGAACTACGCGAACTAGTTCCCAGATCTCTCGCTCCTTAGTTCTTTGGTTCGTTAGTTCGTTCGATCCTTTCCCGAAGACCAACTTTTGTTTTAGTTTATTATCTAAAAGGAAACACAGTTCCTTGTGGACACATTTCACTGAAGACACAGATATAAAAATAAAAGAAAAATAAATTATTCAACATTAATAATTATTGCAGAAGTCACAAACGGAAATTTAACGTGGAATGTGAAAATAAAATACACTTTGATCCCATTAACAATCAAAAGACAACCATCGATAACCACAACTACCATAACAAACAAGAGAGCGCGTGCAGTAGCGCTAGCAAAGCGAGCGAGCGAGCTGTCTGGGAGGACCTAGTTCGCGAACTAAACAGAGCGCTCCCGGTCGCGAACTAAAGAGAGCGGTACAGTTCGCGAACTAACAGAGCGCTCCCGGTCGCGAACTATAGAGAGCGGTACCGTTCGCGAACTAAACAGAGCGCTCCCGGTCGCGAACTAAAGAGAGCGGTACAGTTCGCGAACTAACAGAGCGTTCCCGGTCGCGAACTATAGAGAGCGGTACCGTTCGCGAACTAGCACCATTCGCCGCTAGGGTTTCCAATATTTTTTCGGTTGATGGTAGGAATTTTTTTAAAAGAATAACCTATAAAAATATGCTACACTTCAAAAATATAATATTTTACGAAAGAGTAGAAAATGATAAAAGGTATGTTTTTACTATTTCATTTTTGAGGCTATATTTTTTGCACTTCTTTCATCTTTAATTCTTTTTTGTCTACAGTAAAATTGTCATATGCTTTATCGCTTTCAGTTGTCAAATTAATTTCGAGAAAAAGCTCATTTTTTATTCATGAAATACTTCTCTTACTTTTACCTGGATTTCGTATAATATTGTTATTTCAGAGTAAAGTTTGTTCACTTTGATATTCATTTTTTCTCGCAAATTTATAACCTCTAATATAGTCTCACAGTCATCAAATGAAACCCTGTGATTTGATTTTAATTTTTGGATTTTGTATAGCCAATTGCTTTCATTAAAATCTAACTATTTACTAAGATACTCCAGACATTTATCAACGAATACTAGAGCATTATTTTTTTATAGTATCACTTTCTGTGGAGAATTTGGTTTCTAAAGGCTTTTTCTTGTTTTCTTAACCAAAGAAACAGTATCTTTTACATTTTTCTAGCGCTGATTTTAAAGCTGACATAATATAATACTTATCTCAGTCTGTTGGTTAACAGATTTGTGAAAGTTATGTAAAGAAATGACTTGCGAAATTCAAAAAGATTTTAACTTTTGTGTCTTCATCTTCATCAGTTTCATTCGTCGCCAAAAAATTGTGAATGTGTGTTGAATTATTCTCCCCTTCACTAATAAAATAATAGCTCAATGACTTCCAATTCACTGGAAATTTACGCACTTTCGTTATTGCTACCACTTTCTCATTCAAGGGTCACTGTTATTTTTATATGTCTAATTATAAGATATCACATTGGAAATATTAATGTTGTTTTTCTTAATAATATAGGTAATACTATTTCTGTCATATAGTACTTAAGTTGTAGCCAATAGTAGAATTATATTTTGTCCATGATTTCCAAAACTTTATTTATATAAAAAAAAAGCCGATTACTTATAAACGGGTATTTTAATTCATCAAAATAAACGCGTTTATAATATTTTATAAGTAATGTTGTGTTGTTGTTGTTGTTGTTGTGGTTGTTGTTGTTGTTGTTGGGGTTTAAGGGCGCGTCGACGGCAGGATCATTACCGCCTTTTATAAGTAATGTTTCTTCCATGAACTAATAAACGAATCCATTTAAAAAATTAATATTCTACGAATGCATGTAAAGTAAATAGTAAAAACAGCACAATTATTCAATTTACCCATTTGTGTAAAGGACAATGAGCACTTTGGTTTATCGGCGCCAACTGTTCTTGCTAATGTAATTTGAAAGGGCTGTTTTTAAGCAATAACTTTTGTTAAGAAGGTCATTTTAAATTCCATTTAGAAACGACAAAAAAATGATTATGTCCTAATAAAACTGACTTAACAAACAAAATAGCGCGTGTAGTAGCGGTAGCAAGGAGAGCGAACGATCTGTTTATCTGAATTCGAGACGCGAACTAACGAACTAAAAGAGCGAACTAGTTCGCGAGGAAGCTGCGAACTAAACTGAGTGCTCCCCTTCGCGAACTATTATGCGCAAGTCTAATGAGTATATTACTGCCCGCATTGTGCCCGCGATTACCTTGCACAGTATTTATTTTCTGATCAATAATCAGTAGCTATAGTCTCAATAGAAAGAAAATTAAATACATCATTTTTTAAATCACTGAAATAGTTTTATTACGGACCTGGAAATTCACCTTTTTTTTCGGGGTAAATGATACTTGGAAAGTAGGATCACAATTGTCAGAAACAACATGGTTACAGGATACGCGCGCTAAGAGGCTGTGTAACAGATTGTGCACTTGGTATCAGCTGCAGGATATGATTCCTACTACAGTGCAGGAAAAATACGGAGCAGACCAATATAAAGAGGATAAAATGAATATTCTAGACGATATTAGTCACAGTTCTAATATAAGAACTGCATCTGGACGTCGGGAACCAAGAATGGTAGGTGAGTGTAATGCAGTGGAGAACTTGCGTTCGAATCCCCGAACGGTCATGGTTTCTCGAAATCACTACAGGTGAATTCCGCTAAGTTTCCTTCAAAAGGAGGGCGCTAATGACCCCGCTGTCGACGCGCCCTAAAGCAACAACAACAACAACCTTCAAAAGGTAGTAGGTGAATTTCTTTCGATACCTTGCATACGCTCTCACTTTTAATTATCTTGACGTCAATGAGTCGTAAAAACCGAAAAAATGATGTCACAGCCCACTTTTTAATTATTATTATTATTTTTTAATACATTTTATGAAAACAAAGGTTGTTTAAAATATATTAAAATCGAATTGAATTCTTCAGCTGAATTTCTTCAACAGATAAAAGTGATTTATCTTAATTCTTACAACACTGTGGGGGGGGGGGGGGGGATTCGTGATGTAAACTTTGGCAAATCAACTGTAAACGAAACAGGTACTAAGTTCAGACAATACCCGATGAAGATCGTGGGCCAAAAATTCTAACTTGGTTGAAGAAAAAATAGAAGTAATCTTTATTTGTTACTATACATTATAGGTCAGCAGTTACTGAAATAAACGGTAACATTGTCTCCATAGATCCAGATGATTGATTAAACCTACTGCAAGATCAAAAATCGATCATGCCTGATATAAAATTCCACTTAAGTTAGTTAAGTCCATTTGGTGAGAACATATATCAGGCCAGTCAACTAATATTTAATTAATTGTTATACACGGGGGCATCTGTGGCAGCAGAGAATAAACCGGGCGCAGTATAAGCGAAGCCAAGGAGAAGAGGACAGTAAGGGAGGCACACATTAAGGCTTGATGAATTACGGTAACAGATAGAGGGAAGCTACAAAAGTTATTATGGAATTCGACGGATTTTAAGTGATAAACACCGAGCGTGGAGGTTGAGTGGTAACACGCTGACCTCGCATTCGGGAGGATGTGGTTCGAATTCACGACCAGGCATCCAGATTTGCGTTTTCCAGGGTTAGGTATATGTAAAAGTTGTATTGAATTTGTTGTGATATAAAAGCTGTGAAATAAAACTATGTTTAAGTGAAATTTGTAGTTGACCAAACAAATTACGGTTATCTTGAAGCATGTGAACAAGAAGCAATACAAGATAGATTAAACGTTTTCTTACAGAACATAAGGAGAAAGAATAGGCGATATTTTTAATTATAAGCGGAGGATGACATTAATAGTCATCAAAGCCTTGCGACGACACAGCATGTTCTCATCTTGCAGGGAACTTGTGACAGAACAGAAATATTCGCATAAGAAAATTACATTTTTGATCTCTGAGAGTAGATAAAAACTAATAATATCTATACTCTTAGAGAGAAAAAGCAATGAGTTGTAAGTTGTTATGGAGATTAGGACTTGTGAGATGATAGTTATCAGAGTAGACTAGTAAATTGAATGCTCGAGAAAAACATTGCCTAAAAACGAACCTGCATCTTCTGAGAATAACCAATTCCATTGTAATTCCTAGTAGATCCGAATGATATATTTTGGATCTAAATAATTGAGTTATTCATAATTATAATCAATCAAATCAACGACAAGATACGCTAAGCGTTACATGGTGCCCGTGACAGGAATTGAATTTGTGTGAATATTCAGACATGTTTTTTGGTTCATTTCATTATTTTATTAGTATTAAGAAGAGAATGTGTTGTAAAATGTTTTGTAAACAATTCTACTAGGACTAAGAGAGATGGGGATCTCAGAAGATTGATATGCAAGGTTATTCTTCGAAGTTTATCAATGTCTTTTTAAGTAAATCCATGATAAACTAGAGGAGGCATGTGACAGAACAGAAATATTTGCATAAGAAAATTATATTTTGATCTCTGAGAGTATATAAAAAACTAATAATATATATACTCTTAGAGAGAGAAAGCAATGAGTTGTAAGTTGCTATGGAGATTAGGACTTGTGAGATGATAGTTATCAGAGTAGATTGAATGTTCGAAAAAACATTGCCTAAAAACGAACCTGCATCTTCTGAGAATAACCAATTCCATTGTAATTCCTAGTAGATCCGAAGATATAGAATAAACGATATATTTTGGATCTAAATAATTGAGTTATTCATAATTATAATCAATCAAATCAACGACAAGAGACGCTAAGCGTTACAAACTACTAGAGGAGATGTTAAAAAAGAATTCATATAAGAATCAGTGCGGCACCTTATTTCTGTAATCTTATCTTTTGCTGTCATTCCGGCTCAAATAGGTTGGTGGAAGAAATATTTCACTACACTCGTAAGTGAAAGTGGGAGTACACATGTTTACAAGTAACATAATTTATAATTAAATTCTCATGCTTCCGCCACCGTCTTTATTAATAACAACTGGATTTTGCGGAAATGCCGCTTTATGTATTTGACAGACGAAAGCTTAGGCTTTCAAATAAAATAACGCAAAATCAGTTGTTGCTAATAATTTAGAACTGTTTGAGACACGGTCAACGATTTTTAGCGACCACTAGTAAGATAAAAAAGTAAGGAAATAATCGTAGCTTCCGAGGAGAAGATTTTTATATCTGTTACGTGATTTTCTAGAGAAAAAGAAAATCGTGATAATATTTTTTTAAGTGCAGCAAAGTGAATAAAGAAAAGAAACTTTCCGAGAAAGGTCATGAAGCAAGTTATCGCCTGGTTACAAGTACTAATATACAGCGGAAAAGAGAAGACTCATTACTTAGAACCCACACGTTCGAGATTATTGAAAATACAAATTTACAGCCGAAGACCATACTTAAAATTAAGTTAAAATTTATTATTTGTATGACTAATGTCAAAAATGAATCTAAAAATTGTATATTTATAATAATATATATTTTCAGTTTTAAGTGCAAAATTAAGTTATAAATAAAAACTTTCTGTTAAAAGCTGAACTATCTTGAGGAATGGCAGAGAAAGACGAAAAAGAGGGTAAAATGTATTGTATGAAACTTATACCTGGCATTCATTATATTTTATAAGCTAAGTGTTCGTTAGAGCTTTCCGTTTGAAGATCAATTTACCCCCGCAATCGACCTTCGGAGCTTAGTTTCACTGTTAATTCTCGCTGGCAACAAGCTTCTTAATCTCCAGTCAGCCTGTTTAATCTCCTTAATAATTCGAGACCGTCCGCTCTCTTCTGCAGGAGGTGAACGCAATTTGGGTAAATTTTGCTGCGGGAAACATTACAACTCCGAGAACTTACACAAACTGCTGTAGAAATGAGACATTAATAAGCTACACTGGCCTATCTACCAACTAGCGTAAACTTATAGCTATCCATCTTTTGATATCTCCATTAGTGTCTTTATAATGATTCTCTATAAGGCGATTCGATTATAACTGATCTAACGTGCAATTTAACATTAAATATTGGATTCATAATCCCTTCTTGGTAATGACAGTCGCTACTGTTTGAGTATTTATTATTGTAGTTAAAACCAACAAATACTTCAAATTGTGCGAACTAGTGCAGCTACTTTTTTGTTGCCATACCATATCAGTTATTGTTTTTAATGGGTAAATGACAAATACGTACCAATATTCTCCTTTGTTTTATGTTTTTAACGTTTGTGTTTTGGTGTTCATAAACCCTCGGAGATCTTCAAAGAATCTGTTCAGCTTTAAGTATACTTGCAATGGCAGAATAGTACATATACTAAGTTCTATCTTTTTTAGTAAACAAACCTGAACACATAAGTCTCAATGCTATCATACATAGCTACAATACTGCGAATAAATAATTGATCCACAAGTGTTGCAGGTTATTCTCATTTGTACAGAGGCTGATAACATTCTACCATGTTCTGTAACTGGAAATAAATATTCTTTGTAACGAAATTAATAATTTAAATCCAAGCTGAAACACCTTCTGTGAAAGAATTTTCATCTTGGAATTTGGTATCTGAAAATTGTCGAGGAACTGTTGTGCGTTTTTTGGTATCGACGGGAATTATACAAATTTGTGCACAATTATTGAAGTAGTGTATGATTTTTTTTTTTTTTTGGAACGTTGTCCAAATGTGATAATTAATAAATATTTAGAAACAGTTCGTAATATTGATTCTTAAGACTTCGGCGGCCGTTATTTTTAAAAGAATTTTATGTATTGAGCCACAACCGCGATTGTTTGCACCTATACTATATATATCTGTGATCACTAACCAATGGATGTGCTTACCATTCATGATCGACCACACTGAATTGGCCGATAGGTCATACTGCAGCATTTCATCGAATGCTATCAATCCCTGAAAGTGCATATTTTACAGACCCACGTTTTAGATATGGCGGCCACGTAGCTCAGGTGGGAGAGCGTCTGACCACGGCCCGGACGACCGGGGTTCGATCCCCGATAAAGCCGAGGATCCTTCCTCGAAGCTGAAGGTTCGGAACAGCCTCCCAGGTCCACTCAGCCTGCTATCAAATGAGTACCGTGAAAGAAACTCCGCGGAAAGGTAAAGAAACCGGGAGGGGCCGTGTCGCTGACCTCGGCACGTCCACTCTAGTGCCTTCGGTAAGGAAATAGGAATTCGGAGCTCTATCTCCGCTAATCCAAAGGGAATACGGCTTAAAAGCTATGAAAACCCACTTCATTTATTATTATTATTTTTTACCTTTTACATGTTAGATAAAAGTAGTAACAGTTCATAAATTACAAATACGAGTTACAACCGTTCAAAGCTGATTTAAATCATTAAAGAAAATGATTATTTCCAGCAGCTATAATGTGAACCAGATTAAAGTGTGCGACTAAAAACTACAGCGTAACTTATTTAGAGTAGCGGAATTAATTGAAGGGGAGCTTTATCGATACAAATATTAGTGCATATAATTAAAACTTCTTTGATGCAATTTAGCTGCAATACCACAGATTCTTGGTAAGTCAAACAACATCTATATTGTGGTGTGACAGCGTCACCCACAATGAATATAATTAAATTGTTATTAATTATATTCATAATTTTATTAATTATATTCAATCTTGTGACGTGTAAATAGCTTAAAATAATGGGGGTTGTCTGGATAGATTAAACATATGTTAAACCAGGGCGGCCAAAGGTATAGTTGTTGTAAATTTATTTTCTGTAAAACTCGTGGCTCAGTAAGGTGGTGAATATTGGAGGCTGAAAACTGCCATTTTCGGACGCTCGAGAGTGGGACAATGGGGACCTCTCCGACCTGGCGGCGCCACAGCTTCACAACGGCTATTTTCCGTTAGGCGGGCGCTGACATCACCCCACTCCGCTACTGCACTGAAGGCCAGGCAGAAAACGCGCGGAGGGATGCAGCGAATGCGAGGCGCGATATAATACACGTGACGACGGACATGTGTAGATAGCCAATCATGAACATTTATTGGGGTCCGTAGTACTAATTCTAGGGAGTTTGTTACATGTGGAGTGGCGACTTTCCGAGGAAGAAGGAAGAAGCCATCTTAAGCAACACTTGCTGCCGGGACGAGTTGATGAACAGACGTGTCAGCCGACACGCTCTCGTCTGGTGATCATTGTCTGGTTGTGATCACACTCTTGCTTTGGGAAGCGAGAGGTTATATGGCATGCCTGCCATTATCTGGAAGTCGTTCTAATAACGCGGTCGTACCCGCTTATTTGGCTTCCACAGCTGCGTGACATCGAGCATGTCACGCTACTTCACAGCGATGCTTTTATGGTAATGTACCGGATACAGACGGTCACTATTCATTGGGATTTTAACGGACTTGTGAACCCTTAAGCGGCACTGGGATAAGACTGCTCCCGCCACTAAATCACTGAGCTAGCTGATTTTATGTTTCACTGTAAATTTCAAGCATCTTGCTATTTGTAAATCATTTTGATGCTTTTCTTTAACTTTATACGGCGCCCCTGGGATAATCCTTTGTTACAGTAAAATGTTATCTTCAATTTGATGGCCTGTGTTGCCATGTTGTTCAATGTTAACTTTGCTGTTTTTATTTGTCGAAATATTTCATTCAATTTTTGTTTGCTTTCATCGGCGGATTGTAAACGTCGGGTATTGCTTGTTTTTGTTGGTCGAACTATGTTTAACGTAAAGTTAATTATTACCCGGCCTTGTATAAGCCATAAGAATCAATAAATGGGATATTATTTTGTGTCTAATATTCATGGTTCTGGTTCCTTTTAGCTCCCCTTTAATATATTATTAATGATTTTCATTTTTCAGATTTATATTAATAATTCCCCCCTCCCTTTTTATGCAAATCACGTAGCAACTTTATTGTATTTACTACAATATCACTGCCCATAATTCTGCAGGTGCCTAATAGTGAAACTAACTAAAAGTTGATTAAAGGAGAGGCCAGGATTACCGGTACATTACAGCTTACTCCATTTTATTATTTTGATTTCTTTTGGCAGGGCTAAACGTTTGCAGTCTGTTATTTAGCTCTGTTGACTATCGTAATGATATGTTGACAGTGTCCAAACGGAGCACTTTGATGTTGACTCGGAACACATGTTTTTCCGACAGCTGTTGGGCGGAGCAGTGTGCTCTCTTCAGTGTTTGCACAGCAAATATAGAAATTTCCCGCGCCGTTAACATTTTTAGCATTAGGTCCTTCACTAATGTGATCAAGATACGATAATT
Organism: Vandiemenella viatica; assembly: GCA_031002005.1. Taxonomy (NCBI): domain Eukaryota; kingdom Metazoa; phylum Arthropoda; class Insecta; order Orthoptera; family Morabidae; genus Vandiemenella; species Vandiemenella viatica. The sequence continues at coordinate 80,796,051 of JARYHS010013630.1, forward strand.
TTGTTTTATTGCATTCTGAATACAAAATATTTCTCTCTGTTTCAAGTGTAAATAGAGCGCATGTATTTGCTTCCCAATTGATGATGATACCTCCACCTTTGCAATCCATCAGATGTTTAGTGTTTACATTGATACTGGTTGCTTCATAAGTTGAAGAGATAGCACTAGAAGACAACCTCTAAAGAAATTTACCGTTTCCCAGATCATCATAAAAAGAATTGTTAGTGCTCATTTTAATGCCTATGAGCACTTATAATTGTGGCACATAAAGTTTTGTTTCAATATTTAATTTTTAAAGTAATTATCATAATCATTTCAATCTTAGGAAATACTCTGGCAAAGAAGTTATACTACCAACTTGTATAAAGAAATCTTGGTAAAATATTAAAATTGCGATCGGTAACCGTAAATTTCTATTGTTTTACTACACTTTAGCACTTACTCGTGGCCAGAGTAAAAAAAAAAAAAAATGTTTCCTCACAACTTTGCTGGTATGCTGATTTTTTCATGTCTATTTGACGTAAATCTTCATAAACTTTTAGCTTCTTTCCTAAGTGGTTATGATTTTCAAATCGTACTTTGGTTACCATGTACTCAACTCGCATTTCAGCATAATTAAAATTGTTTAAAATGCACGTTTTACTTTCACTGCTGCTATTTAAACTCTAGATCTTAAGAACAACTTTAAGTCAAAACAATTTATTTCACTATCTTGTCTGCTAGTTGGCGCGGTATGTTTCGGTCTCGTCGCCAGGCAGAACTAATCTCACTGGATTGTCCTGTACACATCAGTTAAATAAATGACTCAATACAATCAATCGCGTCCTAACAGTTATTCAGTTAATACACATACTGAATGAAGGGAGCGACAAAATGTCATCACACCGGTACAGTTTTCCGTTAATGAACTCATGGTGCAAAACAAATGGCCGGAGTTTAAAGCAGAAAACATTGGTTTTCACATCATTGCATTGCACCCATATTTCATCTACAACTTAACATTACTTATTTAATTTCATTCATGTTTCAACTACAATTTAACATTAATGGTACCTACTTAAATTTCTACGAGTGTGTTTGACTAGTTAGATATGACACCTACATACACCACTCAGTATCAGTAAATCCACACAACCAAACGTGGCTGGTGAGCTCTCTTATTCTGGGGAATGCAGGTTCGAATCCCTTTTCGGCCACCCAAATTTCGGTTATCCCTAGTTTCCCGAAACCATTCCAATGAATGCCGTGATGGTTCCTTCAAAAGGCCATGGCCGAATTCCCTCACTTTTTTGCCTTCAGTCCTTTCCCGAATCTAATTACCTAGACGCCGACGATACGTAAAGGCACAAGCGGGATAAATCCACACATTGGGAAATTGTCTTCGTAATTTTAAAATAAATTACTACGTTTCATCATTTCCAAGCACTAACTTATTAGTGAGATTCTGGATAATTCTTTTCTTATAGAACTCTAGTGTAATTCTCATTATCAAGGAAGAACATAGATATTGTTTTTGAGAGCTAAGTTGATGAAGTTGAGGGGCTTACATGGTCTCGTCAGGGTTAAAATAAGAACTGTCAAGGTCAATGTTATTACTTCTGATTACAAACATTTGTTCCTCCAGTGACCACAACCATCCAGTGCGTTCAACATTATAACATACTCACTTCCATTTCTGACAACATTTGAGAATTATGTTCCTCTTGGTTTTGAAAATAGGCTGCCAGCCTAAATAAGTTTACGCAGATGGATTATCATTTTCGCATGAGTGGTACCCGCTCATTATCATGCAACCTTTTTGGTCACAGGTCTTAAATTCTACCAGAAATGTAACAAATGCTATTGCAGACATTAAATACATCATATTTCCTCTAAATTTAAACATAGAGATGTTCGCGCACTTACTCATTATATTTGATAACCTCCAACCGTGTTTGATAGCAGCGACGAAAAATTTCTGCCGGTAAAAAAACCTCACACTAGCGTGGAATTCACTCGGCGCCCACGGCGCAGCTTAGTTGCATTTTTTTTTTTTTTTTTTTTTTTTTCCCCTCACTCTCTCTCTATTGGGCGCACATTTCCAATAAAGTTTTACCGACGCAATGTGGTTGGTTTCTTTTAAATTAAAATGTCCCAGTTTAACAATCTTACGGAACTAAACGAACTTCTTACCAAGACTGTAAATAGAAAGGTCCCCGGTTTGAATCTCAGTTGGCATTTTAAAAGGCACTCAACCCAACCTTTACCTCTGCAAAGTTTGATTTGTATATGTGAAGCACTTCATAAATTTTGAAAGGTTCTGATAGCACTTTAAATCGTGTATCCCCTTTACATGTTGCATTACCTGGTTAGGTTAGGATAGCCATGATAAGAGGAGCATGCGCGGTGAATCGAAAACTCAGTAATTCGACGGTTGAATCCTGCCCAACATTGCCATACGTTTATACTTTCTACCTCAAAACTGAGATAGAGCGGACTGATTAAATTCACTTTTCCCTACTGGTATTAATTTTTGTTTAACATTTTTTATAATTATTAAACCTAATATTTACACAGAATCGTAGACTCCAAGAGGTAGTCAATGGTATCCTGAGGAATTGATTGGCTGCTTCTATACTAATTTACAGTCTGTTAAGTTCAAAGTTCTGCAATAAATATACAGTATTGGACAATTGCCGACTAATAAGAATTTTCAGCTGGCGAAAAAAGTGAGGAATGTGAAGGGGGAGGGGGGGGGGTGCGGGGAGGGGGAAATCGGAATAATCTATGGAGTCAATTAAGTTTTAGCTCAAGTAGTAAAATGCTGTCTAGCACTAACTAACTTTTTGATAGCCTAGATAAATTCTGCAATTTGCTGAGTCTCCCTCTCCCCCTTTTTCTACTCCCCATTGTGCTACCTTCTCACAAAGAAACTTGTTTCGCTCGACCACAGCAGAGCTTGTTCATACGAAGTATGCCAAACCACTCATTTAATTTTGTAATTATTATATTGTTTAGTATTGTCAATTTCCTGACATGTTAGAACAGGAAGGGTGAGACGTCTTTCTCTAAGTCATGCTTTATAAAATAGCAGATGTTGCTACTAAACTCAGTTTCTTGCAGCTGAGGTCGCGAAATGCAAACCGAGCGTGGTGGGTGAGCGGTTAACGTTCTGGCCTCGCATTCTGGAGGACACGGGTTCGAATCCCCGTCCGGGCATCCAGATTTGGGTTTTCCATGGTTTTCCCAAATCACTCCAGGCGAATGCCGGGATACTTCCTTCAAAAAGTCCATTGTCGAGTTCCTTCCCGTTCCTTGTCCCCAGTCTCCAACCCCGCCTCTAATTACCTTAGCGGTTGACGAGGCGTAAAGCAATAAGGACCAAAAAAGCGAAATGCAACGAGTAATATAATCCCGTAGAAGACTTCTTATACGTGTTCGGCAACCACTCTAGTGAAAGTTACAGTGTGCGTTGTCCAAAAATACGTTGTAGGTCCTCTTTCCATTGCCTGTAACCCCGAGATTAATATCACTTAAAGCAGGGGTGGTCAACCCGCGGGGCGCGGGTCGAATGCGGCCCATCTTGAATATTCTTCCGTCCCACGAGATTAATCACACTTTAAAAAAAAAAAATTATTTTTTAATAGCCAAAGTATTTAAAACCAATGTATTAAAAATTACATCATTTGTGCATCCATATTTTCAAAATTTATATTTATCAGTTTGAAAGTTATATGTTTCTTTAAAAAGTGCGTTAAGTGTCATTATTATTATATTATCTATGTTTACATTTAAGAATAATAGTAAACAAAATTATAATAACTCAGAATGTTTCAATTCTTACACTCCAAAAAAAATGTCTATAGTGGGTCTTAAATCTAGCATGGTGATATATAATTTTATATGCGGCCCCGGGAGTTATGATTTATTTCCAAAGTGATCATTTGGGTTGGCCACTCTTGACTTAAATCGTTGATGGTTTAAAATCTAAGGCACAGTGCTGAATGTGTTTGGCACGACGAGACGGCTTCGATATCCGAAAAAGTTTTCACAATTGTTGCAGCGCAGAATGTTTTTGCTAAAAATTCGATGCCTCCGAAGAGTCTGCCTCTATGTGCATCAAAGCCGTCTGTCATTTCGCAGTATCGCGGTATCGTCACATTTTGTTATTTATTGACGGATGTTCTACATTGCCGGATATTTTTAGTTCACTGCCTCTTCACGCGCATCACTGTCATGGCTTAGCATCTCACACGAACAGAAATTTCGCGGTACAAAAATTCATCCGCAAAGAGACCTATAATTCGCTGACGTTCAAATTATATGGTTCAAAGCGTCAGTGTGAATCCAGTAGAAACCATCAGTAAAGTGCCCTGTATTTATTTTACTAACACGATGGTTTAGATGGTACAGCAGAACACATGATGAAATTCAGTTACAATCATTTGTTTGTTTTTTGTTTCACTCTTAACTTCATATCCATACCAGACAAATTGATTTTTAATATTCTGTTAACCAAACCCCTGTATGTAGACTGTAAGTAAATAATAATAATAATGATAATAATGATGTAAGAACGGAGACTTTCCCGGCGTATAATTGCAATGATTGTAATGAAGTCTTCACGGGTGTACCGCCGTACTGTTTTTTGAACACAATCCTGCCGGGACTTCATTGCAGAAAATGTTGATGGTATATTTTACAATTCAACAATGCTATTTATTTTATATATTAAATATATAATTAATAGAAAATAACGGAAAACATTAAGGTTTAACTTTCAAGTAGTTCCTCAAAATATAACCCTTAGAATACGTAAAAATACAATTAAAAACAACCAAAATATATGATTTATAGATTTACGGGCTATACCGCGTCATTTATTGTATTATCTAAGCTTTCGGCTGTTATACTCCAGACTTCTTCAGAGATACTGTTTATATTTATATTCACATAGCAACAGTCGCCAAGAATCGCAGAGGAAAAGGCTGCTATCTTCTTTGATGTTGGAATTCCTTAAGATTTCTGCTGCCTCTTTCACACGTCGAGGCCACCACTGGTCTTCTCTCTACAGTATCCTCGTGTCTTGAAATTTTATTTCATATCTAGAGTTGATAGCATGATGAACGACAGGCAGATTTGTAGCTGTTGTTATATTTGTAGTGGCGGATATGTTCTTATAGTCTCTCCGCCACTGTGCGACCTGTCTCTACGATGTATACACTGCCACAGCTGCAGGGGATTTCATAAACACCAGTAAGCTGTTGTGGGTTTAATCTGTCTTTTACCCTGGATAATAATAAGTTTGCAGTGTGCTTTATACACGATTCGCACCTCCACTCGCTTAAACAGTTTGCCAGTACGGTCATTGATGCCACGTATGTACGGAAGACAGGCGAATTTTCTTGGCACATTGGTATCATGAGATAAGTTGATGTCTTCATGGTTTTTTAGGTCTGAAACCCTTCTGATGTCTGATTCACTATAGGCGTTGGCTCGGAATATTTTTGTAAGAGTCTCCATTTCTTCCTTCAGACTTTCGAGTCACTATACTGTCCTCGCTCTTAAATTCAGTGATGTTAATACGCCTCTCTTCGTTGCCGGGTGATGGTGTGACATGGCGTGCAGATATCTATTGGTGTGGGTCGCCTTGCGGTACACCGTATGACCCAAACGTCCATCACCTCGCTTTTGAACCAGGACATCGAGGAATGGCAGTTGTCCATTTTCTTCCACTTCCATGGTGAATTGGATTCTTGGATGGGCACTATTCAGGTGGTGTAGGAATTCCTGCAAATTCTTCTTACGGTGAGGCCAGATGACATAGGTATCATCAACGTACTGGATCCACATTTTAGGTTTTAGGCGCGCATGTTTAAGGTTCTCCATTTCGAATGCTTCCATGAGTGTGTTGGCAGCTACAGGAGAAAGTGGTGAGTATAAGGTTCACCACCATATTGGAACACAGATAAAGAGAGGCAACTGCACGATGCCCAGGTTCTATGGATTGCCCAAAGTGCACAAAAGAGAGGTTTCCTTACGTCCGATTGTGAGCGCGGTCAACTCGCCTACACATCCACTAGGGCGGTATGTTGCCAGAAAACTCAAAAATCTTACCGGAGATATAAGATCAGCTGTAAAGAACTCAGCCCATTTTATAGAAATAATTGATGATCTGACGCTAGAAAAGACTGACGTCATGGTGAGTTTAGACGAAGCCGTTACCTATGTCATCTGGCTTCACGGTAAGGAGAATTTGCAGGAGTTCCTACACCACCTGAATTCTACCCTGTCAACAACTGAATTGTACTCGTGAGCAAACAGGGTCTTTTATTACTTATTTGCATTGCCCTTACACTTTTTGCAGTTAAGTGTAAGCTGCCATTTATGGCACCATTCCGAAATGACATCTAGATCGCGCTGAATTTCTAAGCAATTATCAGAGCACCTTACTTACCAATAGATAAGTGCATCATCAGCAAACAATCGCATCCTGCAATTATCATTGTCACCGTGATCGTTTATAAAAAATTAAGAAAAGAAGTGGTCCTATTACACTTCCTTGAGGAACATTTAGCTTAGAAGAGGTTTCCCCGGTAACAACGACATACTGTGACCAACCAGTTAGAAAATCGCGTATGCATTCGCAAATCTGATCCGATATAACGTATGCTCGAATTTTCGTTAAAAGTCGGTTGTGTGGTACAGAGTCAAAACCTTTCTGAAAATCCAAGAAAAATGCTTTAACTTGTGAACCTGCATCGATAACTGAAGTGAACTACACTTAACTGTTCCTTGAAGTTTATTACTCGGTACACAATACAACAGGTAAACCATAAACAAATGTGGGTACAGTTATCAGAAGACCGTCGAGAATTTCAGCCTGGTCCTGATCCGGGGTAGAGTGACGGCTTCTACTTCTCGCGAACTTCCGGTGGTCTTCTGTAGTTGACGCTGGTTCAGCGGTCAGGCTGGAACTGGCGGTGGAGCGGCCGGCTACGCTTATATAGGCGGCCTGGCGCAGGAATTCCGTTGTGTGGTAGTACGGCGACCTCTGTAAGAAATAGTCCCACTTAGCTTCTAGATGATTCTATTTGTTTTCCTGGTTGTTTTGCGCCTGTTTGGAGTAGTATATGTATCCCGGCGTGCAGGCGCGTTGTGTGTGAAGTCTGCCTGGCACGGGCCTTTACTGGCAGACTGAACATACCTCCCTCCCGGGGGGGGGGGGGTGGAAGCGATGTCTGCGACGTCTGCGAGGTCGTCTGCCGCGGCGCCCTGGAGCAGACTATGAAGGCTACCTCCAGGGGAGTACGGAGCTGTTCCCCTGGCGATGCGTGCCGACCTGCGTCGTGGTGCAGGTTGTGGTGGAGGTACTTGTGGAGCTAACGGCATCGGTTCGTCGGCGTCGATGGCCGGGGGCTGTACGGGGGGCGCTGAAGATGGTCCCCGCAGGTGGTCGAGAGGCTGCGGCTGAAGGGTGTCGGAGCGACCGACAGGTTGTGGCGTCGTTGGTGGCGCTGTAACTGTCCCTGAGCAACGGTTAGACGGCAGGAGTGGTGGAGGTGGCAGGGAAGGAGAGGAAGAAGTGGATGGCCGTGCCGTGGTGGAAGAGGACGGTGCCGTGGGGTAGCGGGGACGTAGTTGGTTTCGATGGCGTCGCACTATCCGGCCATCCAGGCTGACGTCGAACAGTTGGCGGCCCCGGGGCCGCTGGATGACCCCCGGAAGCCAACCGGCCCGGGAGCCAAACCCGCGGGCCCAGACTAGGGAGCCCGGGGTGAAACGGAATGGGCCCGAAGGTACCTGTACTTTGGGCGGGGGTAAGAGGAGATGGAGGAGAGTGCGAGGTTGGCGGCCATGCAGCAATTCCGCCGGGCTTTTGGCCCCCACTGGAGTGGTTCGATAGGAACTGAGGAAGAGTGTCAATGCCTCTTCGAGTTTGTGACTTGTGGTGTATTTGGTCATTTGGGTTTTGAATGTTCTGACTAGCCGTTCCGCCTCCCCGTTAGATTGGGGGTGGAAGGGCGGGGTGAGGAGGTGTTGGATATTGTTGGCGGTACAGAAGGATAGGAATTCCCGACTTCGAAATTGCGGTCCGTTATCTGTGACGATAGCGTATGGTAATCCTTCGATGGAAAAGATCTTCGTGAGGGCTGAAATGGTGACCTCTGTGGTGATTGTGGAGCAACGGACGGCATATGGGAAGTGGGAAAAGGCATCCGTCACTAGGAGCCACTGGCGGCCTAGGAATGGGCCAGCGAAGTCGAGGTGAATGCGTTCCCAGGGTCCGGACGGTGCCGGCCAGGAAAGGAACTTTTGAGGGGGGCGGGGCAGTTGTTGGGCACAGATGGTACAGCGCCGCACCATCTCCGTGACATCCGTGGTAAGGCCGATCCAGAATACATGGCGTCTGGCAAGGGATTTGGTGCGGGCAATTCCCCAGTGTCCTTGGTGGAGAGTTTGGAGGATTGTCGGTTGTAGGGATCTCGGAACGACGACCCTCGGGGTGGAATTTGGTTCTGTGCGGAGGAGCACTCCCTCTACTACTGAGAGCTGGTGGCGGATGGAGTAGTAGAACTTGAGGTCTTGATGATGGCGTGGAGGGGAACGTGTTTGCCACCCGTGTTGGATGTGGTGTCGGATGACACGGAGGAGGGGGTCCTCCCCTGTGGCTGCCGCGACTTTTGAGGCCGTGACTGGAAATGTCTTCAGTGCTTCTTGTATGTCATCGTCGATCTGGAACACCAGAAGTTCCGACTTGTCGAAGGCAAGGTCTGGTCCCTGCGGTAGTCTGGATAAGGCGTCTGCATTGGCATGCCTGGAGGTGGGTACGGAAATGCATGGTATATCTGAACTGGGACAGGAATAGTGCCCAACGCTGGATGCGGTGGGATGTTTTGGTAGGCAGACGTGTGGACGGATCAAATAGTGATAGGAGTGGCTTGTGGTCGGTAATGAGATGAAAAGAAAATCCCATATAAAAGGGAATAGAATTTGGAGCAGGCGCAAACAATAGCTAGCGCCTCTTTCTCGATTTGAGAATATTTAAGCTGAGCAGCCGATAGGGCTTTGGAGATGTAAGCTACGGGGCGTTCCGTGCCATCTGGTAATTTATGAGACAGAACTGCCCCCACAACCGTAATCGGATGCATCTGTGGCAAGTATCAAGGGGAGGTTTGGAGTGTATGGCATGAGGCATGCTGCGGACTTGAGCTGCTGTTTTAAGGGTGTGGAATGCGGTCTCGCAAGCTGGGGTCCAACGGAACGGGACATTCTTGCGACAGAGGTGGTACAGGGGTGCTGCCACTTGTGCTGCTGAGGGTATAAATTTTCTGTAGTATGAAATCTTGCCTAAAAAAGATTTCAACTGATGTAGATCCTGAGGCCGAGGTAAGTTGGAAATAGCGTCCACATAGGAAAATGCTGGGGAAATGCCTTCCTGAGCGATGATGTGACCCAGGTAGGAAATGGATTGTTTGAAAAAATTGACACTTGGAAAGGTTGCATTTCAATCCTGCTGCACGGAGGCGGAGGAAGAGTAGGCGGAGGTTGGTCATGTGTTCGGCAGCGGAGGGTCCCGTGACAACTTATGTCGTCGAGATAGTTGATGCATCCCGGAATATCCTGGAGAAAGTTGTTCGAGATACCGTTGAAAAAATCGCTGGAGCACTGGCCAAGCCGAACATGAGCCGGTTGAGTTGGAAGAGGCCAGAGGGAGTTTTGATGACTGTGTATTGTTGGGACTGGATATCCAAAGGGATTTGAAGGTATGCTTCTGCCAGGTCAATTTTTGTAAAGTAGGTACCTCCTGCTAGTTTACGGAAGAGGTCGTCCGGTCTCGGAAGTGGATAGTCGTCTACCAGCAGATGCGGGTTGACGGTGGTCTTAAAGTCACCACAGAGACGTAAGCGGCGTCCTGGCTTCTGAACTATGACCAACGGCGTGGCCCAGGGGCTGAACCGCACCGGCTGGAGGATCCCTTCGTCTTGGAGACGTTGAAGTTCTTCCTGAAGTGGTTGTTGAAGCGCTACGGGTACCTGGCGTGCCCGGAAGTATCGAGGCCGTACGTCCGGCCGGAGTTGGAGTGATGCTTCGAAGTCCTTTGCACAGCCGACGCCTGGTGAGAACAGGTCCTGAAACTCGGTGCAAAGGGCGTCCACTTCAGGAAAAGGAACATGCTGAGATACGAGGTGTATGTTATCCTCAATTGAAAATCCGAATAAGCGGAAAGCGTCCAGTCCAAATAAGTCTGCTGTGAGAGAACTGTTAACTACTAAAAAGGGGACTGAACGATGTACAGACTTATACATGACGTTTGCTGTGAATTGTCCCAGGAGTGCTATTTCCTGTTTGTTGTATGTCAGGAGGCGCTTGGGGGCCGGCGAGAGGGGGGGCGAGCCAATTTGCACATAAGTAGTATAATTAAGCAATGAGACTGCTGCTCCTGTGTCGACTTGTAGGCGCAGAGGCTTGCCATTGACCGTAACGTCAATAAAAAGTTTGGATGCTGTGGAAGTGTCTACCTGATTGATATCCATAGGTGCGCCGCTCAACCTGTCTTGGTAAGACCCTGGGCGGCGAGAGCCGGGATTGGCATTGGTGGTGTTGGTGCGGCAGACGGACGCCAGGTGTCCTTCCTTGCCGCAACGTGAGCATTCAGCCCAACGATCCGGACAATTTTCCCTCTCATGTGCTGAATAACAGGCGGGGCAGGAGGGTAGGCGGAGCGGGCTGCGGCGTCGGCGCTGCGGGATCCGCTGCTGCTGCCGAGACTTGGTGCCCCTGCCGGAACGGGCCGGTTCGATGTCCTTCTGAGGAAGCGGTCCCCGGTTGTGGTGTCGGGAGGAGCGCGACTGGGAGCTCTGGATGGCGGCGACGTCCTGTGTGTCCTCTACGTCGGTTCGGATTGCGGCCACATCCGCCCAGGACTCCAGGCGGCGATCTGCGGCCGTAGATATTTCGAATTTGTAGGCAAGTTCGATGACCTGCTCCAGGGATGGGTCCTCTAACTTGAGGGCGTCATGCCGGAGTGCGGCATCTGGTGCAGCCTGTATGATGTGATCACGCACCATGTCGTCGGCGTAGGATTCGTGGGAACAACGAGTTTGAAACTTACATTTTCTGCTAAGGCCTTGGAGTTCGGCCGCCCACTGGCGATACGTCTGATCGGGCTTCTTCCGGCATTGATAGAATTCGACGCGGGCCGCGACGACATGGTACCGGCGTCTGTAGTATGCATTCAGTGTCGTACAGATGGTCGTGAAGGTGAGGGTGTCGGGGTCTTGTGGCTGAAGTTTGGTGAGCAAGACATACATCTTCGATTGGTTCCAGGAAAGGAAATATGCACGCTGGTCTTCTTCTTTGGTTATGGTGAATTGCGAAGTGTTGTTTATGCGCTTCTCGTAGGTCTCCCATTCTCGACGTCGTCGTTGAATGCTGGGAACGGAGGCGGGGCCGTGGGTTGGCGGAGATTCCTGACTTCCGCAATCAGTTGTCTCTGAGATTCGAAGAACTGATGTAGAAGTCCTTGGAGGAACTGTTGCCATTCCGTAGGTGCTGCTGGCGTAGCCATGATGGTCGAGAGTTCTTATCCCAACCTTGTCGCCACTGAAGTGAACTACACTTAACGGTTCCTTGAGTTTATTACTCGGTACACAATACAACAGGTAAACCATAAACAAATGTGGGTACAGTTATCAGAAGACCGTCGAGAATTTCAGCCTGGTCCTGATCCGGGGTAGAGTGACGGCTTCTACTTCTCGCGAACTTCCGGTGGTCTTCTGTAGTTGACGCTGGTTCAGCGGTCAGGCTGGAACTGGCGGTGGAGCGGCCGGCTACGCTTATATAGGCGGCCTGGCGCAGGAATTCCGTTGTGTGGTAGTACGGCGACCTCTGTAAGAAATAGTCCCACTTAGCTTCTAGATGATTCTATTTGTTTTCCTGGTTTGATGTCTCTGCGCCTGTTTGGAGTCGTATATGTATCCCGGCGTGCAGGCGCGTTGTGTGTGAGGTCTGCCTGGCAGGGGCCTTTACTGGCAGACTGAACAATAACATTCATTACTTCTGCGAAAATAGGGCAAATTGCGTTTCACTCGATCTGTTCTTTCGAAATCCGTGTTGGTTTGCTGTAAAAACTCATTTTCATTTAGAAACTTCATAACGTTAGAGCATATGACATGCTCCAGATTTCTACTACAAACAGATGTTAGAGATATTGGTTGATAATTCATATGATCTCTCCGATCTCCTTTCTCCGCTAATTTCTAGTCAGAGGGTACTTTTCTTTCTTCTTAAGATTTATAAAATATATCTGACAGTAATTTTTCTATTTCTGCCGCGTATTCCGAAAACACTCTTACTAGTATACAATCGGAACCCGGCGCTTTCCCCCACTTCAGAAGCTTTGATTGCTTTATAATACCTACAGATCAATTTGTACTGGATCCATCTCAATTTATATACACCGTGGAAAAGCAGGAATGTTTTCCATGTTTTCGTCAATGAAAGAATTTTTTAATTCGGTGTTAAATACGGTAGCCTTGTCGCGGCTGTCATCAACTTCCCGACTGTCTTGTAGTAGAACTTGCATATTGTTGTCACAACCACTTTTTTTTACATACGTCCAAAATTTCTTTGGATTTTCGATGAGGCTCTTGGAAAGTGAGTTGCAACGAAAGTCATTGAAAGCCTCGCGCATCACATTCTTGACGTGTCCTCTTGTAAAAGCTAACTTTTCTAAGTCACTCCTATACATCATCTTTCTTGAGCGTGCATGTATCTTCCTTTGTTTTTTAAGTAACCTATTAACTTCACGCGTATACCACGGGGGATCGTTCCTATCCAAGATTGTCCTTTTCGGTATATGTAAATCCAAACCTTCCCTGACTATACACATGAATCGAAGCCACTTGTCTTCGACCGACCCGCTTGCATCTATAGAGGTAAGGTAATTATCCCTCAAAACCATCTTGAACACTCCTTGGGGCCTTTTCGAACCTGTAAACGATCTTTTCTTTTTTTTCTTTTTGCGCGCTGCTGTTAATTTTACTGTGGCAATTACAGCTTTATGATCACTTATTCCCGTGGTGGTAGAAATGTCCGTGAATAATTCAGGTCTTTTGTAACGAGAATATCTAAAATGTTTTCGTTATCGTTGTAGCACCACGTTGGTTCAGTGACGAGCTGCTCAAGATAAAGATCTGAGAATAGGTCAAGAATAATTTCACAGGATTATTTATCGCTGCCACCAGTAACGTGGACGTAATTAGTCCAGTCGATATACGGAAAGTTGAAGTCACCTCCTAGTATTAAAGGGTGATTCAGAAATTGACGAACTATATTCCTAACATATTCGTTAAGGCCTCAACAATTGTTACATCTGCTTCTGGTGGACGATAGAAAGAAGCTGTTACAATTTTTGTCCTAGCTTCGTTTAGTCTAATCCATAGGATTTCACAGACCGTATCGATATCTATTTCGTTTCACGGCATGTGTTTATTAACAGCTATAAATAGACCACCTCCATTAGAATGCAACCTATCCTTATGGAAAACGTTCATGCTATTGTTAAAAATTTCTGCTGAACTTATATCCGGTTCTAACCAGCTTTCACTACCTAATACAATATCTGCTTCTGTGCTAGTAATAACGCTTTCAAGCTCAGGCTGCTTGTTACAAACACTTCTACAGTTAATAACGAATACTTTTAACGGTCGAGATTGATTTACGCTACTCCTAACAATCTTAAACTATCGCACAGTTATCTTTCGATACATAACATTCTGAATGAAAGAGTCTTGTAACTAATTCTGATCATTTGGACATTATCAGAAATAATTAATTGCAAGGAATGAGAGTTAACGGGAACGGAATTCGTCCGCGTTATCATTAGAGTTTTCAAATCCCTTGACTCCTTGTTACTTTATTTCTGCAATTTACTCACAGCTAATACCAAAACTTTTTTTTTAACTAAGTGCTTCAATTCACTTCCAACGTATATTTTAAAGAGCTTTAATACCACAAACACTGCACCCCACGAAATAATTTTCGTATACTGTTAGGCCTAATTTTCATTATCTTGAAAGCATTATATGGCTTAAGTTCTTAACACGTAGTTGTATATGTGCACCCTTCCACAAAAAAGTACACCATTCTCGTAGTTGTTTCAAAGTGTCCTGTACATAAATAACAAAAAAAAGAGTAGAAACTGTCCTTGAACCACTGCGATAAAATTAGAGGAGCCGGCAGGAGGCTTGCTGCACTTTACTGTGTATATGTTCTGTCGCGGCGACAGTAGTAAAAACACATCAGTATGAATGCACTCATTGCAGTGGAATAGACGTGAGAAAGTTGTACTTCGTTAATAATAATCAATTTTCTCTTCAGATGTTTTCTATCGTAAAAATTCCGTCAGTCTGTATAAATCAGTAACCGAAGTTTTAGCAGATATTCAATTTTCGGTATCATTTATGTGTATCGCTTATTTCGCGATTAAATTTCTAATGTAATTCTATCGTTGGAAACATATTCCTACCAACATCAAAACTACCTAAATTACTAGGAATTTTGCATCTAGATGTTCCCAATTGCATATTTAAATAATTATTTACTGATTTTAACTCATTTTATTCAAATCAGTTTTGCCTAGGACCTTTATTTTATCAGTGGCATTTTGTAAGAATTTTTCAGATATGTCTGAAGAAAGTAAGTGATATTAAAAGGTAGGTAGTAATGTTTCTTCAGTAGTAATCTGATTCCGGTGAACCTTAAATGTCTAGTAGCCTCATGTTATATTATCAATACAGTTTCATATCTGGTATTTACAAGAAGATATTAAATACCTCTGAATAAATAAAATTTCTGATGGTTTAAAATATACAAGTATACACGGCTGATTTCCAGGAACAGATTTTAATATACATTCCAGTTACAAGAAGTACATAATTATTAGTTCTGATGTCTCTGATGGACCCGAAATGCAGACTGGTGGATAATATCAAAGCTATTGCATTCCATCCAAACGTTTTGCTGCAACATCAGTTTTAGCATGTAATTACTGCAGGGTATTTCTGCTGCAGTACCTTGTTAAAATAATAAACCATCATTTAATGAAAAATGCCAGTGAAACAGTTATTAGAGTTTTTGTTTATTTCGGAAGCTTTTCGCCTCTCGTCGAGATATCTTCAGCGCTCCAATGTTTGGTGTGATTTATATACGGTTTATATACAGTTTTATAATGCTATAAATTTGAATACAGTCTTTAATTTCTTTGGAAGAATTTGAACTGAGTAGTATTTTGTTCCAACCGATGGAATTTTAGTGCATTTGAGTTAGAATTGATTATAAACAAGAAATGGATCAGAAAGAACAATCATAAAATAAACGATGTGTGGAAACACCTTCAGAATGCAGAGTAAGTGACTATATTAATGTAATTGAAGTAGGGTCTGAGTCTGACGCCATATCCTTGGCTTTTCAGAATCAGGATGTTAATAGGTGATGCAATTTCTACTAACGTAGTGGGTGTTAATACTAGTTTAAGTATATAATATATTGAAGTTTTTTCTTTGTAGATCAACAAAAGACCAACGAAACTAAGAGAACTTGGTGATAAGGAGAATCGAGGATAACATGAATCTTCTAAGTGGCTATTAAATAAGGCATTAAACCAAACAATGTATACCATAAATGCTTTCCATAAAAATATATATCAGAACATAACGCGCATTATATGAGAGATCAACATTAGAAAGAATTAGAATAAATTATACCAAGGTGATTAGGAGTGTAAAGGATCATGGATTAAGCCTCTGTCCGTATTGCGACAATATATGACATGTGTGAGTGTATAGAAGGCAACTAGTTCTGTAAAACATTGGTCGATCCCATTCCAAAGCGTCACAATCATGGCTCATTGTTTAGGCAAAAATGATTTGTTTCTTCGAGTATCTGTTTAATTAACGTTGTACAGGGATTTTGCCTATCGCAGATCACACGATCATGTAAGAACCGAGCGTGGTGGGTGAGTGGTTAACGCCCTTGCCACGCATTCGGGAGGACGCCGATTCGAATCCCCGTTCGGGCATCCAGATTTGGGTATTCCATGGTTTCCCCAAATCACTCCAGGTGAATGCCGGGATGCTTCCTTCAAAAGGCCATGGCCAAATTCCTTCCTGTTCCTTGTCCCCAGACTCATCCCGCCGATAATTACCTAAACGAAGCGTAAATCCATAAGTAAAAAAAACTTTTATCAAATAAAAACGAGTATATTAGTATATCTTATATTTCTCCATATGTGTTTATTCTATGACCTCAACTTCATGGTATCGAATCTAAGCGACGTAATTGTTAATCGCATATGTCTATAAAACAAATGTTCTATTCGCATAGCACAGGTATCTCTGCGTGATTTCTGGATAAAACAAGATAAAAATTAAACGAAAATTGACAAAACACAGCGATTACTAAAATGTTAAATGCGGGTCACCAATTCCTAGCTCTCCGATCGATGCAGTTATTGCGTTTTTTTTTTTGTAAATGTTAATTTTTGTTTTTGTTTTTAGAGGCAGTAGTCCCCAAATACTAAAATCAAAGTATCTTCAATCCTTCCTTTCGTCTTAACAATACGTTGCTTGCGTGTGCATTACACAATCACAAATTTAATAAAACATTGGAAAAGTGAATAAACAAATAAACAGACGTATTGATGTGTATAATAATTTTCTTCATTTAATATTATTCTTTGAACCCATCATGATAAGTGAGTTGTACGTGAATTAAATTATTAATACTAGACGAAAAATTTTAGTACGATACAAAAAGATGGAAACCGATATCACTGCCAAATTGCTCGCATAACATAATTTTGAATTAAAAGTAATGGATGAGGTGGTAATAATTTATCTTTTCTCTCCAAATCGGGAAATACACAAATAGTTCATTAAAAATACAGCTAGAGTGAGTTAATTAATTGTTAAAATTACATATTGGGTTTTGAAACCGTCTATGTCCACACGTTATTATTTCCTTTTATAAGTTGGTAAGTTATTTTCCAACAGGGCGTACCAGTATAGAAGCTAGTAATTCCTAATATAATTTTCGATATCAAAGTGCAGTTCCCACACCACATGACTGCAATATTTAAAATTATTTTACTCTTCCTGTTAATTGATTGTTTTTATTCCGAAAACCGTGACAAATTCTGTTAACAGGTAAACATGTTCTACGCACAAGGCGCAGTCATAATTTACCAATTATATCGGATTTTCCTAAGCGGAATGATAAAACGCTAAGGGAAGAAACTGAATTTTAGAATCAAATTGATGACAGAAGTAACAGTCACAAAGGATTTGCTATCAGACTTCAGATCCAGTGTCTCACCACCCCTACAGCTATAGACCGCACGCATTTCATCCGAGTGGCTATTGCTCCCTCGATGATGTAATAGACGCAGAGTTTTCACCACCTGATGAGAAGGGAACCAAAAATATTAAGCACGCAAATCACTGTCATAAAACAAGAGTTATCACGTGACAAACCACCATCATTAGAACACTAATGACAGAACTTAAGTGGCTACTAGGAGGCGAGTAGAAGACTGGTTCGTTTTGACGTGGATACATATTCTAATTTACTTCCATTCTGACTGGCGGAGGGGAAAGCTCCATAAAACGATATCAGAACAAAATGTTGTAACGCAGTTTGGCTTATCAGTTCCTAAATCCAATTACATTTCTAATTAATAGGAAAAGAATTTGCTATGCCGACTACGGACAATGACGCTTCGCGTGCGGGGGAGGGTATTGACTTAACATTTTCAGTTTTTTTTTTCTCACGTCAAGAGTTAAGAGAAGTATAAATTCTATCTCGGAGTAGCTACGACGCTCAGTTTGTCGCATGCAACAAATAATGTCGATTTCGTACATAAAATATTAGTTGCCAATGGCTATCGTGATGTTTTACAGTACATGAGTTGACAAATAAACGAAAGTAAAGATGATGAAGACCCATACTCACGCAAACGCTAAATCGAAATATAGTGCTCAAAACTATCGTAAAAGGTGTCTCACTGGCAAACTAGTGATACCCATTCATCTCGTAAGAGCGTGTAATGCGGTTTTGCAAACGTAAAGAAACCGTCGCAGAAGCTGCAATTTCTCCCTAAGATTTCCATTTTTTTTATAGAAATCCCAAACAACAACGACTCAACATCCTGACACCAAAATAAATAACATTAGTTCATTTTATCTTGAGAAAAACGTGCCACATCTTAACTGTTTCCCTGACTGAATTTCCATATTACTTCGAAATATGTGGCACTTGGAAGAATTCTAGAAATGAAACCATATTCGTTTACATCTTTTACGGTGTAAAAGTTGTGGCTCAAACCACCAGCCCATTATATTAGGAGTGTAGCTATATTTGATAGTGACGCATGTTTTGTAACTAATTCATTCATGCCAAAATATTTCTACTGAATAACGTGGATGTAATCTCATTTCGTTTTCCACTTCGTTATCTTTAAATATTATCCGCAGCTTCATATACTCTTCATATAGCTTTCAATTTGCTTTAAAATGTTTTTAAGGAAGTTACAACATCCATTTGTAAGCAATACATAGACACAATTTTTTTTCCGAAAAACAAAATTACAAACTGAAGTGTTTTTATCAAATCTACTATGTTATTACATTTTCAGTAAGGATATTTCTTGCGTCTTCTATTAATGGTTACCGAGCTTGGTGGTGTAACGGTTAGCGTTCTAGCCTCGCATTTTGGAGGACGCCGGTTCAAATCCCCGTCCGGGCATCCAGATTTGGGTTTTCCATGGTTTCCCAAATCACTCCAGGCAAATGCCGAGATGCTTCCTTCAAAAGGCCATGGCCGAATTCCTTCCCTTTCCTTGCCCCCCCCCCATCCTTTCCCGTCTCTAAAGACCTCGTTGTTAAGAGACGTTAAGCAGTTAAAAAAAATATATTAATTGTTATAAATCTAGGGTGCCAGAGATTGTGAATAATATTTTTTTTCTTATCAATAATTTCGTTCCGTTCTAAATTGAATGTTTGTAACGTAATAGTGACCTTTCTGTCTGACGTTTAAGCACTGATAGAACAAAACCATGAACCATATGCTCGGGTGCCCTATGTTCCCATCATCCTGCAACGAAGATGATTTGTATAGACCAACACTTGAGGTTGCGAAGTACTGGGCGAAATGTGTTTACAGTGGTTAATTTGTACAATTTTTAACTGTGTATTTGATGCTTATGATTCGAGAATAATACAGTAAGCAGAAGCAGTTTATCACTGGCAGAACACAATTAAAAGTTATTAAATAATTTATGTTACGTTTTGAATCATTTAATCCCTGATTTTATAAATAGTTACAACTTGTAGCCGGCAATAAAGCATATTAACACTGTAGAATGTTTTAATGTAAGCTTTAATCATTGTCAAACTTCTCGATGTTTCGGCGTAAAGATGCCTTTTACTGTATGGCAGCCGCATTGTTTTTGAGAATCTTCTGTGGAAAAGACCACACGCGTGCCGTTGGTAGAAAAGCCATTTTTCAGAGCTTATTTCGTATTCAGAATACCTAACAATAATCAAACAGGTTATTTCTTCAATACAAAAATAACTTAGTTATAAGTGTAATAGTCTGCATGCTAATTTAAAGATATGCATCTGTCTGTCTGATGTATCTTCGATTACGTAAGATTTATATATGAAATATTTTCGTAGGGTTTATTGGAAGAAATTTTACTTTTAATCGTCGAGTTGACATAACTACTAGTCGCCTACTGTAAACTATTACTTGACAATATTGCAATCGTATGATGACTATAAACCCTGTAATATGACTAGATCTGCTGTAGCCAATGGCAAATTTTACTTGTTTTAGTGTTTTCGGTTTACTTGAAAAATAATTTCATTTACGGCAGAAAATTGTTTGTTTTTACTATGTTTTCAAATATCGTGTTTTACTGAGTGGCAAATACATTTCAGTTCCCTCAATATTTTTACAATAGTAACTCTGTGAGAAAAACAAATTTCAGGGTTTTCTGTGTGGAAATTCCTTGTATTGATATACGAATAATCACAGGCGTAAATAATACATAGACAAGAATTTAGGAAATTCTGTTTCCTTGAGTACAACCTTTTGCCAAAGTGTTAAAAAATATGCTTAATATTTTTAAAATTGTAATACAATTTCTATAAAATAAACCTGATGAAGGTGAAGATATATGTTCTTCGTTAACCACTCAGTAATAAAGAGTTTTCATCGTATGAGTTGTGTGGTCACTGCTGGAAATTCGAAGAAATTGAGAGTGGTATCACATTGTCGACAAAAGCTGAAAGAGTTTGAACGAATGGTTGAGATTGGTATGAAAATGAAATCGGGAGGAAAATGGCATTTGTATTGTCCCGCAATCTGATCTAATTGCTATGAGAGTATGACGAGCCGAAGAGTAGATAAAGCACGTATAGCGAGACCTCAGCGTTTATCCCTATGGGAACAGTCTTTCATGTCGTACAATCAACCTCGCACATCTAGGTTAATAGTGTTAAAAAGAACTTACGTGTAATTGTATTTTCTGATAATTATGTTTTGATCTCCTAAAGCCTTTTACGTGCAGTTATCTGTTATATTTAATCGGAGAATAGTGGATACTTCAAAAGATTGTGCGTTCAAATCGTATGTAGCTTCTGTTCCATCCTCTGTTTCAGCGTGGAATTATTCCACTTTTTTTCTTTTTTTTTTATGACCAAAGCCGAAGTGATGGTGGTTAGAGTGAAAGCCACAGGCAGTAGAAATCGTCATCCTCCTCCTTGACTGAAATATCGTTCACATTTACGCTTTATTGTTCAAGGAAAGCGTACGCCAAAATCGTTAAATAGGTAGAAACAAGTAATGCAGTGTGAATTATCGCTAACGTTCGGTATTACCAAATCAGTAGTAGCTATCTTATCGTATATGTCAAATCAACAGTCTCATTCAATCGCAGGGCGTGCATCATCTTAACGAATAAGCAAACACAGTATGTACACGACATATCCGTAATATGGCATTTGAAATTAACGAATGTTATTATTCCGTGGTTCACATTAACCTGTCTTGGTAAAAGCGCGAGATTCATGTCTGTAACCGACTTCTCTATACAGGATGTTAGAGTATCTTTCGGACCGCATTCCTTGATTCATATGTAGTTCGTTTGTCTCGCCCAGTTTTCCTTGAAGAATAAAGCTATGTAACAATAAAGGTATACGTGAACGATATTTTCAGACCGAATGAACAGATTTTTCTATTGAGGTGCGTTAAATAGCAGCTTTAAAGTGTCTATTTTTTGGGTGATTCTGCGGTTGTATTGCTTATAGAGTCTCATTATGCTAACTATTTGAAACAACTGCGGACAGCTTATGTTATCAAAAAGTTGGTTATTCATCAAGACAGTGTTCCCAAACACGAGTCTCTCACTACCATTGCTGCTACTCATGAGTGTGATAATTCAACAGATCTGACTTTCTCAGACTTTCACTTTACAAAGTTTATGACTGTCATCATTTTCAAGTTAACGATTATGCCATAGCTCCTGGCATGACAGTGAGATGTTGTTTACACCAGATTTTTGAAGGATATATATACAGGGTGTTACAAAAAGGTACGGCCAAACTTTCAGGAAACATTC
This sequence comes from Vandiemenella viatica, assembly GCA_031002005.1. NCBI lineage: Eukaryota > Metazoa > Arthropoda > Insecta > Orthoptera > Morabidae > Vandiemenella > Vandiemenella viatica. The sequence goes on from JARYHS010013630.1 coordinate 80,817,715, forward strand.
CTCACACACAAACAAAGAAAATTTGTTATGTGGACATGTGTCCGGAAACGCTTACTTTCCATGTTAGAGCTCATTTTATTACTTCTCTTCAAATCACATTAAACATGGAATGGAAACACACAGCAACAGAACGTACCAGCGTGACTTCAAACACTTTGTTACAGGAAATGTTCAAAATGTCCTCCGTTAGCGAGGATACATGCATCCACCCTCCGTCGCATGGAATCCCTGATGCGCTGATGCAGCCCTGGAGAATGGCGTATTGTATCACAGCCGTCCACAATATGAGCTCTAACATGGAAAGTAAGCGTTTCCGGACACATGTCCACATAACATATTTTCTTTGTTTGTGTGTGAGGAATGTTTCCTGAAAGTTTGGCCGTACCTTTTTGTAACACCCTATATATATATATATAAGTAATACTACGTTTAAAAGAGCATCCGATTGCAAACCCATGAAGGTTACTATACGTCCCTCGCCTCTGTTCTGAAATCCTTGAGAAATCTTTGAATGTGGTTGGCTTAAAAACACTGCAACGTTCTTGAGGAATGTCAGAGGAGACTGTGTTGAAAAGTGACCACAACTCTTCATTTAACTCATGTGAATTATAGTGTCACTAGCTTCGAGCCCGTCAAAAATGACGGTTTGAATGCAATATCCTGGCAGTTCATTTTTTTTAGTTGGTTAATTATATGGAATTGTTATTACATAATGCTAATGGCCTGGATTTTGTAATGTTCTATATATTTCATTTGCAGTTCACAAAGCGATACAGTAGTAACTTCTACTGAATTATTGACGATGGAAGTATAGAACCAATAAAATTGAAAACAAATTAGGAATCCCACAAAAACTTTTGCTGTCAATGTAATATCAGTTTTATTCCTGGTCCAGGCACAATTCAGCATGATAAATATGAAACTTCTTTCCCCCGTAATAAATAATACTTCCAGTAACATGGCGCTTATGAAAACAGTTTAAATGGTTTGTAAAACTCATTTCAGAGCGAATTATGCTGTAACAAAATGTGTCAGTTGCGAGTCTGGTCAACTTAGCCCCAATCTACATTAACATTGCATTCGAAAATCATAGCTTTTATTACCCTCATATGAAAAACAACAGGCAGCACGTATGGTGGTAGTCTGAATTTATTCTGGAAAAGATTGCATGAAAAAGCGAATATCGACCATTTTTAATGAAATCATCGTGATATGAGTACCATACTGTGGTTAGATTATCGGAGTATTTGACTATGATTTATTTAAATAAATACATTTTACTTTAATGACGGAAAGTATAATATCAAAAACGGATAACGGTAATTTATCTCGGTGATACATTTCATGATTCGTAAATATGGTGTAAACTTTTTTCGAGTTTTTAATTAACTTCATTGTTTATCATCTGCCAAAAACATTCTTAGGTTATGTTTTAACCTCGTTCTTATAACTGGTACAGATAAAATAACACAAACATGAAATACTCTTATCCTTGCATTAATTTTTGCATCTAGTTGTCATAAATAAACAAAAAGCAACATGTAAATTTAAACGAACGTACCAACTGTAACTTAGTAACAGAGCTTAGTAACGTATGATTGCCTCGCATTAATTTTCTATCTCTGCACGCCACTATTTGGCTGCAAGAATATCTTTGTTGAATTGTGAATTATAAATTGAAATCATTTTTAATTATATCTTTCGTGATATGAGTACCTTATTCTGGTTAGATTATCAGAATATTTGGTTATATTTTATTTAAATAAATCCATTTTTATGATTTCGAAAACGGATAACTGTTATTTATTTGACTGATACATTGCGCGATTACGTACGTTTCTCTTAGTTTTTAATAAACTTCATTGTGTCTTATCGTCTGCCAAAAAAAATTTTAGGTTATGGTTTAACCTAGTTTTGATAACTGAAACAGATAAAATAGCGTCAATATTGAATCCCCTTCTCCTTACATGAATTTCTGCGTCTAACTGATAAAATAGCGTAAATATTGAATCTTCTTCTCCTTATATAAATTTCTGTGTCTAGCTGTAAATAAACGAAAAGGAAGATGGTGGTGCGAATGTAATATGGTGGTTGATGATTGGCCGTTCTTTAGCCAATAGGAGTAGCAGCTATAGACGACGCACGCAGACGCCACGTTAGCGTTTTATATAATAGGATGCCACAAACATATGGGCCAACCACTGTATCGCCAAATAAAGTAGTTCACATCTTCAGTATAGATTGTGACTAAGAAGCACAGAGAGATGGGTAATGCAGTAAACTGCATTTGAAACCATCCGGAACGCATATTTGGGAACCATGCTGAACCGAGACTGATAGCTTTATCTTATTGTAAGCTTATGCCAGTTTCGAGTAAAAAAAATTCAACTTCAGTAACCCAAAACCAGTCACATTTGGAACTTCCCATTGCTTTTGCGTGTTAGCCAATCACTGTTCCACCGGGCCTCGTTGGTAAGCGCATAACGTTTGGGCGTGGCATTCTGAAGAATGAAGACCGACCATTTATATTTTAGCTTTCCGTTGTTTTCTGAAATAACTCAAAGTGAACGACGGGATGGCTCCTCAAAAGAACAAAATTCCTTACCATTCATTCCTTTTCCGAGAACTCTACCGTGTCTAATGATCTCGACATCTACAAGAGATAAATTCTTAGTAAGAAAAATAATGTTCCTTTGGAAGAAAATTTTAAATGAACTCCTCGATTGCTATGTTTGTTTCTTTTCGCTTGCAGTCAGTAACAACCTACACCTAAAGTATCACAATACACCTAGAATATTGCAGCTAACTCAGCCGGCTTAACCGATATAATTCTACTATCATTATGAGTATCTGGTGAAGTGATTCTTTCTAAATGTGTGTTAGTAAACTTACAAGTGTAGGAAGCGACACATAGATATCTTAGAGTCTGAGGCAATTAGCATGCTATAATCAGATTTCTATCCTTACGAGGACCTATAGTAATAACAAACAGCAAGTAATTAGGAGGTTAAAAATAAGCCAGCTTGATAGTTTGAAGATGGGTGTGTCGCAGTGATAACACTTAAATAAAATCCTAAACTTTTAAACAGAAAAGTTATTTAATAACAGGAAACTAACGCTGTTCGTTTGGAAGGAAGATTTAATATTGTCTCGCCGTTTTTGTTTTCTTTTTTAATGTGAACGCTGTTTAGTAACTAAAATAAAGTATTTCATTGTTGACAAACTAGTTGGTTTCCATTTTCGGAGATATACAAGTTTTGCTGCAAATTCAATGATATGTTTTTCTCTGCAATACTATTAGCACAAATCTCTACGTCAAACAACATACGTTCCGTTAAATACGTAAGAATATAACAGGCAGTAGTACTTTGAAACATCCTTTCAAAAATTGAAAATCGGGAAGCTACACATAAAGGATACCAACCGCAATCCTACAAGTGTAGTTAGGAAATTTAAATTTTATCCAGATAAAACTAACATTTAGAGGAACGCCTCTATCGGAGTATTTCTCGTGGGACAAGCCTCTTCCAGTTCATATAAGCGCTGTGACGCACTCGCTTTGGATGGATGAACACTCGCTTTCCGGTACAGAACACAGAGGCGTGCCTTTGGTGTCGCCTTTTAAAGGTTGACTGGGCACCAACCCAGCAGCATCGACCGCTGCGCTCCTTTAACACCTGAACTTACGACAATGACATCCGGAAACTAGCAGGTAAAATATATTAGAATAATATTTTAAAAAATCCAGCAAAACAGCTCACTATCATAATTAACTATTTGGGGAATTTTCTGTCACGAAAATATTCCTGAAAAGATGTGTGTCTTAGATATCACTGCACTGATTTCCCCCCCACCCCCCCACCCCACCCCCCTCCCCCTTCACAAATTAGACGCTTTGTAAGGGCTATGACATTTACGTCAGAGCTGGGCACAAAACCGTTAATCGTTAATTAACAAAAATGACATTTTAGGCTAACATAAATTATCATTAACGGTCTTCTTAACTTCCGTTAAGTTTAGTCCGTTACATTTCTTTTTTAAGACATTTCGTTTGCTTGAATTGTATATCGCTCCACGCCACCCTCGCACGTTCGGCGAGTCGAATGGTATATATAAATATAAATATGGCTTTACGTCTCATCGACGTCGAGGTCTTTAGAGGCGGGATGGGATTGGGAACAAGTAACGGGAAGGAATTCGGCTATGGCCTTTTTAAAGGAAGCATCCCGGTATTCGCCTGGAGTGATTTGGGAAAACCATGGAAAACCCATATCTGGATGCCTGTACGGGGATTCGTCCTCCCGAATGCGAAGCCTGAATGTTAACCGTTCACCCACCATGCTCGGCGAGTCGAATGGCGAGCGATTCAGATAAAGCGAAGTGTGTGCGAGTGTGATGCATTATATGCATGGCATGGCGTGAGCGTGAGTAGCAAAGCTAAAGTTGTCAAGTGATTGTATTTTTCGTCTGCAAACAGGCGATCACTACGTTTTACAAATTCAACTTAAAATTGATTTTGATTTTTTTATAACATAAGTTTTTTACAGCGAAAAAAATAGTGCTTCTTTTTAGATTGTGTTTGTTTGCTTTTTGTTAGTGAAATAAATTAAATTGACTGTCCTTACTTGATTAAATTAAGAAAACTGAAGCAGCAATGCTAGCAGTAGCAACTAGAAGATTAAAAACTCTAACTTGTAACTGATAACTTGTATTGAATTTTCAAAAATTTAACGCTTCAATGTTTCTGGAATTTAACTTTTAAAGTAGCGGATTAACGAAGTTAACTTTTGGATTAACTGTGCCCACCTGTGATTTAAATTACATTTCCGGTTTACCAAACCAAATTTAAATTCTGTTATGCTATTTTAGAGACATTTTGCAATATTTCAGTAAAACTACGTAATATTAAAACATTTTATTTCACGTTATTTTGTCGATGTATTTGATTCGCAGTTCCTGTAATCAGTATTCAGTAATTTTATGTATCATTTAAAAGTGATTCAAGTTTATTTTGGCATTAATAGATTGTTGTATAAGAATTTGAGCATGCTGAATTGTTTCGTTTGTTGTGCGGCCCATTGTCAAGATGACGTACAAGTTCCAGAAGATTCTATTGCTTGTTTTAACTTCACCACTGGACGCAGAGATGTTCAAAGCTTAGTGGAGCAACAATATAGTTTACGGTTTTGTCTCATCGTTTAATCATGACAGTATGAGTAACAATTTTCATCAAGTTGGTAATACTCAATGTTATTTATCGTATTGGGAAATAATCAGTAAATCAAGTAACCAGTACAGCAATGGACAGAATAGTTAACCAGCATTATATTAATTAACTGCAAGCTTTTGTTCTTGATGTAAGCAGTCAGATGCATAAAAGGCAGCGAACGGTTCACAAATGAAAAAGTTAAATTTATTTTTTGAGTCATCATTAAGTAGCATCCTGTAGTTTAATCAAGCAAATTACAGTATTTCAAGAACTGAAGAAGTGAGTTGCGACGAATTTTGTTCCTGAACGAGTGGAACACCTCAGTGAAAGACATGCAGTACACTTTTGGGAGTAGACGTGGCGAGATGAACCGAGCGTGGTTGGTGAAAGGTTAACGTTCTGGCGTCGTATTCGAGAGGACGTTGTTTCGAATCCTCTCCGGCAAAACAAATTTGGGTTTTCCACGGTTTTCTCAAATCACTCCAGGTGAATGCCGGGATGGTGCTTTCAAAAGGCCATGGTCGAATTTCTCCCCGTTCCTTATTCCCAGTCGTTCACCGCCTCTAATGACCTCGACGTCGACGAGGCGTAAAGTCGTAAACAAAAAAAGTAACGAAATTACCACTTAATCAATCGTATTAATAATTACTCATACAATAGTAGCTTATAAGGTACAGTGACCTGAGTCGTTACATTTAGTTGTATAACTTGATCTGCTTCGGTTTAACTCTTCATTTTATTGACTAACCGTTCTCATTGTGTCCAATAAAGAAATCATAATTGGTCGTGGAGCACGTACCTGGATGTAACTTAACTTTAACCCTGTTTCTATTCATTTATACTTCCTTCATCAGATTAAATCTATGTAAAATAAAGACAACGATTTGTGTATTGTGGGTACTTAAGATTGGTTTATTAATGTGCGGTATTTTGTTCTGTGTACTGCGTGAAATTATTCTGAATAAGCGTGTAAGCCTTTGTAAGTGTTCTAAACTGATTTTGGTATTTAACATTCCAACAGACGTTATAATGTCATGTTCTGGAAGCATACCACATTTTCTGTAATTAGAAATTGTTTATTATGTAAAAAGTAATGTTAGAATCTTCAATTATTTAAAGTTCCTTCTTAAAATAATTTCCATTTAGTTCCAGCAATATTAGGAAAGTGTTCACTGTTTTTAATAATAAACCCTACTGTTTGTGACGCCTACTATTTTCGCTGTTAGTAAATAAATCGTCACATTGTCGCTTAGTAACGGAGTCGGTAGGATTGATAACAAAGTGATAACAATGCAACTTTAGTCGTTTAATGTGCCATGGTCTTATTTGGTGAATAGAACGCAACATATTTTTTTAGAATGTTTCTGCAATAAATGTGCAGTGAAATTGCATCTCCGTATTCTTTATTTACGAAGCCGTCATGTCATTTAAAATAAGAAAATTTAATTATGTTGGTGAAATTATAAATCACCTGGCGACTAATTAACCTGTAATCTTGAAGTTAATAAGTATATATTACTCAGGATACAAGGTGGTTTGAAATGTGTCCGTTAGAATCACATTTACCGAGCTCCGGGGGTAAACGGTAAAGCTTGGGTCCGGCATTAGGAATGTTGGTTCGAACCCCCGTTCGGCCATACAGATTTCGGTTTTCAATTGTTTCCTGAAATCACTCCTGTAAAATGCCGCGACTGTTCCTTCCAAAGGTCATGGACGCATTACTTCTTCCTTTCATTGCCCCACCTCCTTTCCAGCCTCTAATGATATCGACGTCGATAAATCGTAAAGCCCCAGTTAAAAGAAGTCTCGTATCACGCTATTCAATGGACCAAATGTGTCATTTCATTTTGTGTCACTTCATTTTATGCAACAACAGCACTCTACAATTTAAATAGGATTTTAGAAGTTCGATGGTAATGTAAATATCGGTAAGCTTGAAACCGTCGCAACATTTGCATTCAATAAATATGGAAATGTAGCATGAAACTATATTCAGAAACAAATGCATTATTTTCGGTGCAGTATCTGTTACCAATGCTGTGAAAAGTTACTAAATATCACGCCCGAATTTACTGGTGATGCCATCAGTGCAGTAAACAGAAAGTAATACGTTAGAAAATATAGAACCGAAGCTATTGCTAACATGTTTAACATTTTTCTTCATCTAAAATAAAATCGTTCCATTTAAAAAGTATTATTAGCTGAGATTTTCGAGAAGACAAAACTTACACCGCACCAGTATTGAAAGATTTTAGCTCAATTTGACTGCCCAGCCGTACGTTTTGAATAAGATACAATATGTAAAAATCACAAACAACGGATCAATGTTGATTTCTGCAAATGCAATTACCTAAATGTCGATACACCGCATAAGCGTTAAAACCAAAGGTATTCCTGTATTCCTACTTTTTCTGATAAAAACTGTGGTTTCTGGTTTCCCTTAAAGCTGAACTCCATCTGCGGAATTAACTCCTTACTTAGGTGATAACAATAAACTGTGAGCATGTAATAGCTGAGGACATCGTTAGAATAATATTACCGCTTTCATTTCGTATTGATTTTTGTATTATTTAGTCAAGTTCGAAAATCCTATGCAATTTTTTTCCTTTTAAACGGTGAAAATTCGTCATTAGTATAACACTCTCTTTTTCGCACGTTGAAACAAATATCCACTGAATAGTTATGTTATGGACTTTTACTGGATTTTTAATTCGATCCGAGATCTAATGGTATGTTTAAAAACTATATTACTAAGAATGAGATTGAAAAGACATGATTATGTTAATAAGCGCAATTCGAACTGGAATCAAGAGTGAGAATTACTGCTATATATGAAAGAAACTGCCAATAAGTATTAAAGAAGAAGCACCAATTATTTTTTTTCAACCCATTGTTGTGAATTTATTTTGGAGGTATGCATTCTCTCACAATAACTTTTTCATCAAATGCTGAATCCTGGTAATCGCCAGGAGCAGTGTGAAATTCAGCGAATATTTTTAAAGCTAATTTTTTCCTCGTAGTTTCGCAATAAATTAAAATGAGAATAATGTTGAGGACTCGAAGATAACACAAAAATTATTTCAAATAACGAGATACAAAGTGAAAATAAAATTAGTACATTGCAAAAGAACTGTTTGGAAGATTTCATGTATTTTAATATCGTTACGGAGAACAAATCGTTTAGAATGAGTGCTTTTTGTTTTATTTTGATAATCTTGTTAACCTTTTCGCTGTCAACGCTTCTAAAGTAAACAAGCGTTGTCAATGACTGGATTGGTTTATTCCGTTTGTAATGTATGGTTAAACTAAAAATAGACCTTAGAAGATAGCTCTTTGTCGCTATTCCGTGGGTGACAAAATTTGAGTGACAGATGAAGAATGTTCTTTATTTGGTTCTTGTTTAACAATTAACCTGCTACTAGTCCAATTTATACGTATACTTCAATATTATCTATTATGATTAGGAAAGTAGGTAGGCTAATGTAGCCAGAAACAGCCAAAAGGCTATTTCATGTACTCAGTAAGAGCCTTTTATAAACAAATCCTTGCACTTGAGTATCTTTAGAACGTTTGGCAGTTGCAACAGGCAATTTAACATGAAGTCCGGAAATTATAGTTCCTTATCGATTTAATTGCTTTGTTGTTAACAAAGATTATGAGTGCTGGAGTTATGCAGAAGCTATAATACTGTTAAGTCGCCATTGATAATGCCCTCTTCTTCCTGTGAGACAATCCAATAGAATAAAATGCCATGGGCTGCGGAATACCGTGATCCAGCCATACTGTTAAACAAATGGAATCCGGCAAGAAGTGTCAGAAGTTTGTAAGGAGACATATCATCTTGATTGAATTATTGTTGAGTTTTGTTTATTTCGAATTATTACAATGAATTTTCATTAACAGCCAATAGTAAAGGAAGCATTTGCATCTCCGAACCGAAGTGAAGTATCTTTCAGAGATACATGAAGACTGAAAATAGTCGTACAGAAGACGAGCTTTTGTGTCGCACGAAGGGAAGTACACAAAACCACTCTTAGCCCCTAAGAATTATGTGAGGTACATGACATCACGTTTGATGAAATTTAATATTATAATGATATTCACTTCTTAAACAGAAGTAAGTATGTATACTAACTTTGACGTTTGAGTATTAACGCACCAAGAGCGTCAAGCATCGGGAGAAAGAGAATCTTTAGTTGGCTGTTGTTCAGAAAAAGATGGTTACAGAAATATGAGAACAATCTAAATCTTGGAAAGATGACTGTAAAATTGATTTTGGTATTTGAAAGTATAGGCCGAGGGCAATGAATAAGAATGGTAATATGAGAAAAATGTTGTTAGCGTACTATCTGGTGCCCACGACTTCGTGTTTGTCAAGAATTTTTAAGGTTTTTATATTTTTGCACGGAAGCTTAAATATTTCCAGGTTAAAAAATAGATTATGTTACACCCTCTCAAATCAACAATCCACAAATGAAAGTCCCGTCTAAATCGGTTAACACTAAATATGTTGCATATAAATTATAAATATTTGTTAAAACGTGTCGTATTCTATAGAACATTCTAGTTCATTCATGAACATTCTAGATTATTTTAGAATATTCACTTGGTCGAAATATGAAACTGCCCTAAGTAGAGCACTTTCAACCACACGCCTACAGCTACCGACATACAACCACCATAGTGCTCGATAGGAGACTCGAGACTACTACCGCACACAAACACTAGTGGTCTGTGCTAGGTAGTTGTACCTGCAAATACAGACACACACCCGTCTTTTATGGAAATATGAAAAACTCCTAGGTCGACCACTTTCAATCCGCATTTCTCCCATAATTCCAGATCTACCGACGTGCAACCACCATAGTGCATGATGGTAAGCTCAAGGGAAGTGCCTTATACAAACGCCAATGATCTGTGCAAGGAAGTTCTGGCTGCAAAATAAAATATAGGGACACACACGTCTACATATATATATTGATGAAGGGAGTATAAAAGATAAGTAACTGTTAATTGTTGAACTGTAAATTCAGAATAAGGTATTTGACTTGATATTTGTAAAAGAATCGCAATTTAATGAGTAAGTCAGTGAGATTATAAAAAATACCTGTTCCATTTATGGTGAATTGAAATACGAAGGCTATTAATTTTTCAGATAATTTTACAGTAGTACTAGCAAACCCGAAATTGGATGTATAGTTAGAGGACCAAACGAAGAGATCCAATACCGGAAATGCTAAGATAAATACGATTTTTTCATATTAATTAAATTGTAAAGGCAAAGGCAACAATTAAAATTATATGTATTTTTACGAAACTCTTTCAATTATTGTATGTACAGCGTAATCTAGAATTGTCATAACAGTTTTAATGTACTGAGAAAGTGTAATTTATTAGTCAATTATTATTGTGAAAAAGGTGTATATGAAATGGAAGTTGAATTCACAGTCGAATTCAAAGAGTGAATTTATTTAGTAGAGCAGTTTTATTTTTATTAAGTGTAAAGTATGAAGTCCGATAGTCTTTAAATAAAATAAGTTTCACTTCTAATACATTGCCTCTATTGGAGAGAATCAATGGTGAAATAGCGACACAAGGAGAGGATTAATAACTATCTCTGAAAACCTCCATTAACCGTTACAAGTTGAAACATCAATTTAAGCGTTTCTGCTCCATTTGCCTCTAGCCAAAGCGCACTCTAACTCTATGATACACTAGTCACTGCTCGACCTGGTTGGCGATTTGCCTCAAGTGTTATGCAACAAAGTCTTTACACTCTTTTAGTTGCTTGACATGGCGTACAGCGTACGATTATGTTTATAAACAAAGAAATCTAAGCAAAATGACAGCTGAGAGTTCATTGTAGCATCAGTTCTTTGTCTTTAATGGCATCGCCTCAGAGCCAGAAGTTTGTTTATTTAATGTGTTGCAAGTAACCAGAATCGAATACTCTCTTGCCCCTTGTTTACTACTAGAAGAATCTAGAAAAGAAAAAATACATTATGGATGTTCTTTCTTGTTTATTGCACATAGTTATTCTTTTAAATATATCATTTAATATAGCAAAAATTCCATGACAGTTCCAGACTAAGTAAATCAATTTGGAACAACAGTGCACTTAAAAAATCTTAAATCTTATCTCCTTTGAAAACATAGGATTGTTTTTGTTTTCATGAATAACAGATCCGGATCTTTTATTTTACATTTCATTATAGTTTTTCTATCATAAACCTTTCTGACTGTCCAAATAAAATAGTGAATTGCTGAGATTTTGTAAAACTATTGATGTTAGAAACTTCAAATCTTGTATCCACATTTCCTTGTTTTCGGAAGATGGGTCGGTAATTGTAGCAAGTTCTCTTTAATAACATTCAGCCAATGGCCCCTATCGCAAGGACGTTAATCTCTAGTTGCACTAGTTAATTTGTTTTCTTTTTTTTTGTTAACAAGTGGAGGTAGCTAAGCACGCCAGATGTGACTTTACAGGTAATTTTCATGGGATATTATAACTTGATTTATCATGTTCTGGTAGCTACGATTGAGGAATAGATATGAAACGTTCTGCAATAATCTGACGTTAGATACTTGATCGTTTGTGTCACCTCTGTCTTCCAGTTTCCTAAGGCTTTGTTTTTGAAACTCAACCAGATACATCGTTTTGGAGAAGCAAAACGCGTCTCAGTGGTGTCCTAAGGAAAAATACTGCCTTATGTCAATAATTAACTTACATTAATACATTCATTCAACACTTTCGAATACATTAGCATATAACACAATTCAGGGACATTGGGACTATCTTTGGAATAACAACCTAGAACCCCAGTTATAATTTTTTTTATTATTCTGAATTCCAATAAAGCTGTTTCCGTACGTAAAGAAACAGTTGTTATCTTATATTCCGTCTTCTTGTGGCATAGGTCTCTTGCAGACCAAGATTTACAATATTCTATGACCGCAACGCACAAATTTTGGCAAATTATAGACTGATGAATCTTTCACGGGAAACTAACTGAATTAAATTGTTGTTTAAACACAATATTCTCCATCCTCAACTTCGGGTGTAGAGGGAACAAGTAGGATCTGAAATTTAAAGTTTGTCAAGAACCTGTTGTTGACGGACTGACGTGACAACGGTAAGCGTTGCTAAGTTGTTTAGCAACATTCTGACTTCATTTGCACCCCTCGGAGCAGCCTCAATAACTGGTATCGAAGCGTCACTCAATTTGAAACGATAATCCTGGTTTATAAGATCAGACGCGAGGCAAATTTTAAACGCACCTGCATTAACGCTGTCTTAAAAGCTTCTGGTATGCGCGAACACCCTGGTCGATTCAAAATCGAAGCCATATTCTTGTTCCAAAATATGTTCCACCACCGTAGATTTTTCTTTTTGTTCTAGGTTCAAATTCGGGCATGTTCCACACATCGTTGTTGGCCGAAATACTTTCTTGTGCATTCACGAGGAATGCTATAAACTCCCGTTGCATGGAGGACAAGGTCCTCCCTTTGAGAGCGCAAAATATTACTTGGTTTTTGTGATGATATGAAAAATCTTCTTAATAACTTTTCTTGCCAGAAGCCTTCCAACCCTCGACGTTCTATCAACAGAGTACGGGCCGGCCTCGGTAGCGTAGGGGCATGGGTGCTTAGGTTAAGTTTGTGTTGTATGTGTCCTGTGTTGTCCACAGTGCTGAATGGCTACAGGCCGATTTCCAAAAAAAAAAACTAGGACATGTTTTCGACTTCGAATCAACCAGGATGCTGGCGCATACGAGAAGCTTCTAGGAAAGCGTTATTCCAGAATCGTTTGAAATCTGTCTTGCGTCTTATCTTGTAAACCGGGATTGTTGTTTCCAGCTGAGTTACCGGTTATTGGGATGCTCGTCGTCAACCTTCCGAGTTCTGTGTTTCGTGGGTTCTAGTGAAGCACGGTACTTCTGTTAACAACGTAACAAGGAATGTTGTTGCCATGTGAGTATATCAACAACGCGCTCTTGACAAGCTTACGACTTGTTCACTCTACACCAGAAGATGACCACGAAGAACAGTCGCCGAAATATTGTGTTTAAAGAAAAATTTAAATCTGTAGGTTTCCCTTGAAATATTCATCAAGGTACAAGGCCGAGAAAAATTTCGTTCATTTGAATCATAAATTGATGTATGACTCAAGTTTGAGCTGCAGGGATCCATTCACTCATTATATCAACGACAACCACACCTTAGTATCTAATTTCCACAGTTATATTCCCAAATATGATCTGTTATTAAACAAACTTTTTTTTTTAAGAAGTGATAAAACTAATAGTGTTTAACATTTGCTTGTTACCCTTTTGGCGAATAAGGTGCCCCTGTTCTGAAATAATTTAACCTTCACCCGCACAGTGAAGTACGTTGCCGTAAGTCGTGCTGGAAGAGGACTGTTTTCGGTTCCGTGCGGAGGACTTTGAAGCCACCTTAATATCGCCTGAGGCGGAACCCGATATGGTGCGAGCGAGCATCTTGTTTTCTGGAACACCGCAGGGGTCGGAAATGAGATGTGCCTGCTTCCTTCCAGCGCGTGGGACATGCCACACAGACGTCAATAATGATTCAGGAAGCTATCTTTCATACCATGGCAATAAAATCCACCTTTACCTCCACTTCGAACAATGTTCTGAAAACTGATACCCAAGAAGAATTTTTCATTATAGGGTGAAGAGAGTTATTAAAAGTTACTAATAATTTAAATCTGGAAGACTTGCATTTAACCCCTATCGATTTTTCGTGTTAAGAAGAAACTTAGTCCTAAGACAATAACAAATAATGCTGAAGAACCGTAATATTCTCGGCTGTAGCAGGTGCTCACGGTAAGCTGTTTTTATGGAAACTAAATATTTCAATTTTCTACGAGAAATTGAAGTAATTAAAGTAATGCGATAAAGCGTTCTCTTACATTCACAATGCGAAATTCAAAATTTTAGGTCAGTTTTACAATATGAAGCTAATATGCAAATTTAAATATCCAACTAATCACAAACAAATATAAACAGCTGAGTTCATTTTCCCCCAGCATTTCGTAATTAACTTTTACCTAGGATGACTGTAAACATTATTTTCTGTAGACCTAAGCGTTATTACACTGAATATTGTAAATAAGTTCTACCATCTTCATCCCAGCAAACTGAGAATAAAACCTCTCCGTAAATGTCAGACTGTTCAAAACGTAAATCATCATCATCGCCAATAACTAATAAAAGTCTAAGCTTGGTCATTGTGTCATCGTGTCTGTCACGATGTGACGTCACACTGCCAGCTTTCGTTGACGAACTAACAACGGCCAGAGATGTTATTACTAAATCGAGGTTATGCTTTGGTGACCCGGTTACTTTGTCTTGACCAGTACCACGTCCAGAGGAGGATACTTTTGCGTGTAGGATTTCGGACTGGTCAACGTGAGAAGTAGAATCGTTAGATGTAATACAAGTTAATATATACAACTATGTACACTTAATTACAGACCGTACATTTCATTTGCCCTTCTCAATCCCCATTACAATGACCATCTGTGTGCATTAGTTCTACCCAGTGCCGGCGTTAGGGGGGAGGGGGGTAAGCGGGTCAAAAGTTCCCGGGTCCGCCGGCTGAGGGGGGCCCCGATCACCGGCTGCAGGGGCCCCCAGGCCCTGGTTCTACCTCAACCATATAGCGACTAGTACGTAGCAAGAGAGTGCCGGATAATTAAAACCCTTTCTAACAACTGTTCGTCACCCTCAGCCTGTCAGAACCTGTATCAGGTTTCCCTATATGTTTCGTCTTAGTGAAGATCACTGGAGCAGCAACCGCCGTGCGCTGCTCTCGGGCTCACGCTCGGAACGGATCCAATCAGCTTGCTGAACTCCTACATCGAACTGGCCGAGACATTTGCTGCCTGTCAGTCTAACAGCTGCGGCTCGAATAAACTGTTGGCACCTGACTCCTGCACCTACAGTTTGTTCACTCCCCTTTATCTCCCAGCACTTCGATAGAAGAGAAGGTAGTTCCTGCGCTATCAAACGGCGTGCAGGTGCCGTCATGAAAAGCTCTTTCCCGCACCCGATTCTGCTGACTGTCCCCACCTACCCTGCTGGTCAACGCTCTCGCAATTCATACATTCCTTGGCTTTAAACTGTTGCTTCATCTGTGAGAACCGGCTGGCACAATAAACGATTAATATACCAAAATGCGCGTTACTTAATAAAAAAAATATTTATTTCAGCAACTGCGAAGAACTGGTTGGCACACAAAAAAGTAGGCATTTCGTTTAAATCAGCATATTACTTGCTTTTTGTTTATTTATATTCGTCCCATGTTGATGTATTCGTTAATTTCTCTGATTGGTAAAAATATGGGTTCACGTTTAAATTGCTATATAATGATTGTATTAATTTGCAGGCGATAGAAGCTTTAATTTTAAAGCAGAAATATTAGCATTTGGCTTAACGGCAAAGGAGAGAAGTTATTGAATTTTTTTAAATAATTTAAGTTGCTTTCCGGAGCGGCATGTTTTTTAAATCATAATTTGTTTGACTGAAAGTAGTTTCACATTGATCTAAGCTGCGTCGACCACGGTTAAAACTAATATTACGTGGCGTAACGCAAGTTGTTAAAAATTATTATTAATTTCCCTTGCTTCACTGACACCATATTACTGACGTCATTATTTCAGTTGCACGTACGGAGTTTCAACTGTGTCAGCGATTCGCACGTTGTAATGCGGATCTGAATCAAGTGTAACGAAAAAGAAAGATGTAGGAACTTGGCTCAAGTTTACATCGCGATGCATGATGTCACTAACATGCGATACTGGGAATATATTAATTCCCGTGTGATAGAAGCTTTGATTTTCTAACGGCAATATTAGCGGAGTTTATGGTTAGGTTGAAATGCAACCTGGACCAGGATGACAATTGAAGCTTTTTGTTACAGCATAAGGCACGTGAAACTTCATTAAGAGTTATTTCATAGTTCTATTTAGTTAAACAACTGCGAAGAAATAATTTGCTAGAACACTCTATTAGAGCCTACAGCTTACAGCTAAGTTCATTTTTATATAGCAGTTCGTAATTAACAATTTACAAGGATGACGATAAACATTAATATCTATTGCTGTGTTGTTACACTCATCGCTGTAAACAACTTATATCATCTTCATATGTATGTGTCAAATAAACGTATTAAACGGCGCTTTTAAAACAAATCTTGCGAAATTAATATTTCAGAACTGAGGAATCTATCATCAAGAAGGCTGTAGCTGAGGAAATGTGTGTACAGATAAAACCAATCACCATGTTGTTGCTTTTACTTCATACAGAAGTTTTATCTCGTCAAATAAATAATAGTTTCAGAAAAATAGAAAAATAGATTGACTAAAAACAGTTTTATTTCGAAGGAAAAATATCATGTGAATACAATAATTTCTCTCAAAAATTTACAGAAAGTTAAATAGGTGGTTCAGATTTTAAGAAATAATCTTTTTTCTAACATTGATTAGTAATGGAATGCAAAGAAAATTACTATTGGTAACTGTAATTTACCAGTGTTCACATAAACTAATTCCTCTTACTCATGCTAGTTACCTCAAGGTCATCCTTAGCTTCATTTAATAGCATATTATTTCCAATCTGAGCCTTAATGATTCCTGGTCAGTGTTATATGAAAATATATGTTGTTATTTTTACGACACTATGGTTCATATTCCTTAGCACAAATTAGAACCACGTTTTGCTGGTGTTCTCTATAAGACATGAAAATACGATACCTAAATTGATACAAATGAAATATTCTATGTAAAAGGTAGTAAAGAAGAGATTGATGGTATATTCGGGCATTTAGTAGGATATTATTCAACAACTTCGCATCTATATGTACCAAATCATTTAAAAACAATCTTAGCAATAAACTGATTACTTGTGTAGTTTAATAATGATGTATTCTTGTAGAAAAATAATGCCAATACAATTTTAAGTGGTAGAAAAACAGGGCAGGGTCATAAATTAGTGGCATCAGTTTCTATGAATCATAGTAACTACAATGCAACAATACTGAACAATATTTCAAGCTCAGAACTTCCAGTAGACGGTGATATAATTGAATTAAGTAACTATGAAAAGCCACTTTAGTTCATTTTAATTTCGATGGAGAACATGCTCCGGTGGCAATTCACTTGGTCATCTAATCATCTTCCTTTTATTTTTTAACTATCTGATTTAATTTGAGTGTAATATATCTGCCCCATATACTTTTTGCGATTTTAATTCATACGTTTCGGCATATTATTCATCACTTCACTAGGCAGTTTTTTCCAATCCCTTACACCCTTACCCATAAATGAAAAATTTCTCACTCCCTTATGCATGAAATAGAGTGCCAGCTTGTGGTCATGAGTTTCTTCTCCCTTCCGTGTACTACTCCTAATTCTTTGACCAATATCCCTCCAAGACCCATCACAAACATATGCCCTGCACACTCCCAGTACTCTCTTCTCCCTCCTTCTGTCTTATAATGACTCCCAGTACTCTCTTCTCCCTCCTTCTGTTTTATAATGACTCCCAGTCCAGCTTATTTAACATACCAGTTACTGATTGGGTCATGCGATAATTTGTACAAGCAAATCTAGCTACTCTTCTTTGCATGTCCTCCAACTACTGTATTTTATACCAAATATGTGTGTCGCAAACTACACCAGTATATTCAACCAATGGTCTGACCAAAGTTTTTTAACCTAATTCCTTAACTTTATGGCACATCCTCTCATCACCCTCCCCAATTAATGAAGGATTTTGTAACCTTTTCCTACCACCTATCCAATGAGCTCTGAGTTTATTGTCAAACGTTATACCAACATATTTAAACTTCAAGCCTTCAACAAGCATTACTGACCCCACCCTATAATCATAAAGAACCTTTAGTTTTTTTATCTGTTTACCTAATAAGCTGGCTTTCCTTCGTATTTATATTGATTCTATGTCGACATATTCATTTATATATTATATCCAGGTCACCCTGCAGCTGTTTAGTCTTCTCCTTTTCTTGATCCTATTATATACCACTATGCCATCTGCAAACAACCGAAATTCTGACTGTAAACCATCAATACAATCATTCATGAGAATGATGAATAGCAATGGTCCCAATATCTACCCTATGGCACATCCATATTCACTATCACCTCTTTGATGATATATCCTTTGCTTTCTGGCTTTTATGATTTTAACGAAAGATTGTTAATGATATAAACATCTTAATACCGGCATAAATTTCAAGCGTTTTCCATGTGGAATTGTATCAGACTTCTAAGTAATGAACATAGTAACATGTAATTTCTGAAAACGGAACAATTAAAGGTGATGTTTTAGAACAGTTATCTGATTTGGTACGATAAACGAAATGAAAAGACAGATATATATATTTAAAGTAGAAGTTGTGACGGCACCGACATCATGGAGTTAAGGAGTTACAAAAGACACGTATTCATATCTCGAAGCCCTCTGCGGTCTACACCAAGAACATCCTCATAGGTGTTGTTAACCTATAAAACATATATAAATTCATTATCAGACAGTTTAATCATTTACTCGTCTCTTAAAGAAATGAGTTCAGGTAAAACGTGAACAGTCTTCCCCAGGTCGAGCTATCGTGGGCAAACACCCCATGGAATGCTGTTCGTGAATGACAGCACAACAGGTTGAATCACCAGAGTGACGTAAATTTGCAGTCAGGGTGCGTTTAATAATCACATTGTTGTTTTTAGGGTTATAGGGCGCGTCGAAAACTGGGTCATTAGCGCCCTAATAATCACGAGAGTGCTCCGAATGTCATGGAAAATTGTCCCATGACCATAACTCGAGGTGTATCTCCAGTGTGTCTAGGCCGCCGGCAGGTGGAATGCCGGCACTCATCTGACTTCCTCCTTACCAACACACGGCCATCACTGGCACCAAGTCAGAACTGACTTTCATCAGAAAACACATCAGACTTCCACACCATCCTCCAATGAGCTCTCACTTGAAACCACTCAAGTCGCAAACGGCGATGGTTTGTGGTAAGTGGCATGCACGCCACAGGGCATCTGGCTCGGAGTCGTCCTTGCAGTTACCAGTTTGTAAGTGCGTTCCGTCACTGCCGACACTGCGGTACCAATAGCAGCTCTAATTGCTGTTGCAGACGCCGTCCGATCCGCCAAAACCATATGCCGAATATGGCGGTCTGCCCTGTTGATAGTGCCACGGGGGCGTCCGTAGCCCGGTCTTCTTGCAACCGTACCTTCTCATGACCACTGGCGCCAGCAGTCATGCACTGTGGATACGTTCCTGCCAAGTCCTTCTGCAATATTGTGGAAGGAAAATCCACCTGCTTCTAGCCGTATTACAAGACCTCCCTTCAATTCAGTGAGCTGTTAATAATGACGTCTTCCTCTACATAAAGACATTCTTGACCAACTCACTGTCACTACGCCCAACCTCACAGGTAACTAACCTTAACAGACATTACAGCCCGTATTTAAAGGAAACCTGATTTGCATTTCCATGATGACGCTACTAGCGCTACTCTAAGGCGATTTGTGGGAAATTTAAATCGAAGTTATATTTCAACTGTATAAACACACCTACCAACTTTCGTTTATCTAGCACAACTCCTTTTTTTAAACTGCTTTACGTCTCTCAATAGCGAGGTCTTTAGAGACGGGAAGGGAGGGGGGCAAGGAATGGGAAGGAATTCGGCCAGGGCCTTTTTAAGGAAGCATCCCGGCATTTGCCTGGATTGATTTGGGAAACCATGGAAAACCCAAATCTGTATGCCCGGACGGGGATTCGAACCACCGTCCTCCCGAATACGAGGCCAGAACGCTATCTGTTACACCACCACGCTCGGTAACTACTTCTTGGTGTGGTGATTTTTTCCAACAGTGTAATACCCGAAAATTTTGTATCAAAGTCTAGTTTTTCAGGAATGGAGGAGTTGGTTACATAACATGTGTTTCTTTCACTCTCTTTGCCGTTGAGAACAATTTTATACCTCTTCCGCCGTTGAACCCCTTGACCGTAGTGTTTGTTCAGCAAAAAGCTATTTTAATTCTCTTAAGTCAGCTGATAAACCGGTGAGGTCTCCCAAGTCAGTCACATGGGACACACTACGGTGCAGATTCACCTCTTCCTCCACTACAACATGGTCCGGTGAGAGAAATGAAGTCAAAAGCAAGCGTATGATTTAAATATGTACACAAAGGGAAGCAAACAAGTCCTAAAGCGCTTATACCCAAATTATATATACATTATTTTCACAAGTTATGACAATTAGAACATAGACACAGACCCTCTCGTGGTTGGGTAATGCGGTATATAAAACTCATCGAGCACAATCCAGATGACAGTGACATTGCCTACCGCTTCGCAGACGAACATGGCGCCGAAGTACAGGCTCCACCCCTTCTTGACGGCCCTGTGCAGCTGGCAGGGTCTGGAGGCTAATTAGCGCCGTACTCACCGAGCACGATCCAGATGACAGTGGCGTTGCCGAGCGCTGCGCAGACGAGCATAGCGCCGAATAGCAGACTCCACGCCGTCTTGACGGCCCAGTGCAGCTGGTAGGGCCTCGAGGGCTGCGGAGGACAGCCCCACTCGTACGACACGTTGAAGCCCAGCGCAGCCAGCCACGAGCAGTTGCCCAGTTCCTCTTCCATAACGCCGCCAGCTTGCGATTGCTTTAACTG
The DNA here is from genome assembly GCA_031002005.1 of Vandiemenella viatica. Taxonomy (NCBI): domain Eukaryota; kingdom Metazoa; phylum Arthropoda; class Insecta; order Orthoptera; family Morabidae; genus Vandiemenella; species Vandiemenella viatica. The sequence goes on from JARYHS010013630.1 coordinate 80,838,651, forward strand.
TAGAAACACCAGCTGGTCGGACGTATCTCACAGCCACCATGAGCTTGCTGAAAAAAGAAATAATATGTTTCTTTCTAGGAATAATACAGGACGAGCGGCAAGAACTATGATGTTGTGCTCGTACTAAGCCAACTTCTTCCTTAAATAATTTATATTTTTAAATAAATTTTTCGAGTGATATTTCAATTGAAATATAAAGAAATGTCTTGTGGCTCAGTTGTTAAGTTGTCTGAATGTAGCTCAGATCGTTCCCGGTTCGAAAACTGTCTCTGTTGGGATTTTCAAATGCCCCAAACCCGAGCTTCACCTTGTGGTGGTTGCCTTGGTGGGCAAACTACGTTACAATTATCTTTCATACCTTTATGGTGGATTTTTAATTTTAATTTTTATGAAGGAGTGAAAATTATTTAAGTTTGCAAGAATCTCGACGTTAGTTGGAATTTAGGAAAATTGTCACAATATGACATTTATTTTCTTATCACTGGCGATTACAAGTCTGAGCGAATTTACCGTTAACCTTAACACAAATTGGCAAAATCATAAAAGCAACGCTCAGAGTTACAATTAGCCGTCATGAGCAAGCAAACAACTGTATATTTACTTTTAAATATATCTCAGAATCAAAATGCAAGAAATAATGACAATTGGAAACAATGAAAAAATACAAGTTATGACGACCTCAGACAAAGGTATCATCATACTGTGACTTTACAGTTAAAAAAGGAAAATCATGGGCGCCAGAATGAACAATGTATCATTCGAAAATAACTAGTTCTGGCAAATTATGCCGCTAGCTCAGGGTTTTTACAATTACAAAGTGAGAACATGGACCTATCCTCTCAAAGTCGCTTACGGGTTCTGTTTCACGGAATGCACAATCAGATGGCTTGGTCGTAATAAGTTACCATTGTAGTCCTGCGTCTGATGTCTGCGGTGATTGTAGCGGACCCACGATATGTGAGATTATCTCACAAGCCGGCTATAGGCATCTCTGGTCTGACAATGCGCATCATCGCATTACCGGCTGTGTTGCTGCGATAAGCTTGCTCCAGCAAGGCAAGCTGCCAGCCAGAAATCGTACAGCGGCAGTTGGCGAGAGAAGCCAACTTTCCAAGTCCACCTCAGACTAGACTCGCATAGCTTGGACTCGAAGATCGAAGTCAGAATCTCTAGCTCCTCGCTCTTCGGTCCACGAGGAAACTTCTTGCTCCGCCCATTTGTAGTCTCGAAGCTCACATACAACAAAAATTCCCAGGATTTTGAGTTATACGCTCATTTTGATTGGATCTTCAGGTCGGCACCTAATGTCACGTGATATCCTCGATATGTGATTTGGCTAGAGTATCTAACAGAGGTCGGACATATTCGGCTAAGTTCGCCGGGGCGAGGGAAAATTCGGGTTTCGGACGGCAGGCTTTTCCCGACAGGTGAGTGACGTCGTTGACCGCCCATCCCTAGGGAGTGTGTGGTCTGGCAAATCCCAAATCCGCGACTTCTTGTCGCCAAGGTACGGGAAGACCAAGATTAGCTTCAAGCCTACATAGCTCATAATTCTTGAATATTCGCTTTACCAAGATACACTGTATGTTCACCATTTCATTATGTCCTCGTTTGGAATCTTGCGTACTTTATAAAATCACAACAAAAATCTATTTAGGTGGTCGCCCAAGATTTATGTAAATTACTCTTATATTATTACATATATAATAAAATGCACCTTGTAACGTGGCGACAGCGCGGCTCGTTACAACCTTTGGCTCAGTTTGCTGTCAAATACGATGTTCTCTAGAACCCTTCCGTGGTTTGGATTCCATGTTAAACTGTAGGTCTCCTATACATGGTATGACTACCTGTTTAGGCTTAAGGTAGGCTAAGGTAGGGATGGAAATCCTGTCTCCAGGTGACTGCGTCCACACATGCCTAACCTAACTGAAGAATAAAAAGTACATGATTCGATTTCAACATAAAACAGTTATGGTTGTCTACTTCGTTGCAGTTGTTATTCTTTTGATTGAGGATATTTTAACGAAACGAGCAGTATACTCGTACATACCGATTCATGCATTGTGAGGAGGTTTCAGCCAACGACAAAGTTTCTTTCCGGGAAGTATGAAGTAAAAATGTATTGACCAACTGTCTTGGTGCGAAGGTTAACGCCGAGGGATGTAAAACGATTTAGGCGGCAACGAAAAACTTGCTACCCCTACACTGACAGTGACAAACAACGGACCGCTGTCCACGAAAATCTTCTAAGACGATGAAATTATGATACGTTACTGTATTTTACAGCACTAGTGCCGTAAGCTGAAAAAGCTATCGTGATCGCAGAGGATAGTATTGTATTTTGGCGAAAGAAGGACCAAGTTCTTAGTATTCAGCATGTGTGGCAAGAGTATACGGGATATAAATAATGTTCTCGGGTGACTAGCCGAGTTATAGGAGTGTTATAATAATCACACAATATTTCGGCGCTCTCAATCGTCGGCGCCATCTTCCGGTGAAGTCACCCGAGAACATAATTTATATTCTCAACGCCGAGAAAGACTTCGTAATTATATAGTATGCGGGATGTTAGCCCACCAGAGGGTTTCGTTGCAGTATTGTTATTAATGTTGCTGGGTTGAAGCCAAGGGCAAGATAACTTGCCGATCGATGTGGTTGTCTCAGAGATGCCTGAAAAAAGACATGCTGCTAAAACGTAGTGTTGGGGCGACGATTCATTCTGGTTTTTGGACGCTGAAATATCATCTCGCCTCGCCCACCACAGCCTGTACGCAGTTGCCTTCCAGCCAGCCGAAGTCAACACGACCACGGCAGGAGGCGGTCAACGTAGGGGAAAGACATCACCGCCAGCAGCCCACCAGGATTCGAGAATGTGGCTCTCCCGAATCTACACTACAATATGTTCACTGAGCAATACATGTGAGATACATTGGCAACAATTATTAACATTTTTCCTTCCATTCACGGCTCAGAGACTTTTCGTTCGCCCCAACTGAGTTGAACTGTTCAGCAAAAATAAATTTTACTTGAGCAATATAACATCTGTTCTAATTCTTTTTTACTGGAACAGTTTTATTTTACAAGTTAATAAGTTCATTGATTGTGGAATATCTCAAATCTATTAATTACTAAACTGTTGTAAACCCATATTCATTCAACTTGCCTAATCCAAATTATTTTACGTGCTTTGGCACATTTATAATTTTTAATCAATCATTATGACATCCAATAATGTATGCTCGTAAAATACCATCTCACTAAGAACCGGCCATTACATTATTTAATGTATATATATATATATATATATTCAGGAGGCCAGCCAATACAATTCAGCATATATATATATGAAATGAACAGTTTATTGTATTATAAAGTATAGGTAGAGCTTATGATGAATTGTACATATTAATGTTTATTGTAATTACATTAATACTGTATTTTGATAGTTTGGATAGTTAAAAATTAAATTACTATATCGAATTTTTTACTCCGACATTCTGTCATTGCCTCGGTTCTCGAAACGTTTTAGCGATGCTGCGGCGCTGTTGGCTGAATTGTTCAAATAGTCCTAGCTACGCTGATGATCAACTTTCTTAACACTTGGAGATAAAGCGCATTGTTTTCGCATCTTCACAATGCTACGTAATTAGAATTAAATCTCATAATAGTAAATTGTCAAGGCACTGGTAAACTGTTATCATATTAAGAAAGTGAAATCAAATAATCAGATTAAATGAAGACTTATTATTCATTACAAAATATTTATCACTGAAATATTTAAGTAAATAATCGTTAGTGAAACACTATGATGAATATCAAAATCACTTGGTGGCTAGAAATTATCAGCAATCTTGGATTAATTATACTCAGCGTAAAGTCTGGTTTTAATTTGATTGTGATGGAGCACTTGCTCCAGTGGCAATTTTCATACGCACCCATTTTTCACCTTTTTTCCTACCTATTTTTTCTCTCTGCTAAGTTCAGCTGTAAATTCTTTTTGCATTTTTGGTACATTATTTATCATTTCTCTTCGTAATTTATTTCAATTCATGATCCCCTTCCCCTAGAAAGAAAATCTTCAACACCTTTATGCCCGAAATCGAGTGACAATTTGTGGCCACGATCATCTCTTTCCTTCTATACACCTCTCCTAATTGTCCCAACCATATCTTTCCTTTAATCAGTTTTGTCTCTATTCCACATCTCTTTTTTTCCTTAATTAAAATGTCATTAGCTAAAGGAGGACCTGATCTTCTAATTTCAATTCTGAAACTATTTCGTCATAACAAATCTGTTCAGCTGTTATAGATGGTGCTCAGTTCCTCGTAATATGTAGGAAACGAACACGATTTGGCTCCCAACCATTTTTTCCTCTCTTTAGTACAAGAGCAGAAACTTGAGATTTCATTACTGTAACATTTCATTGGTATCTGACACAGCAACAATTAACCTTTAACCTTTTGCTTAGCATAACACGTCAACGTTTTCATTTTCTCGTTTCACGCTTGGTATATTTTTCCATCACATTCTCTTGTTATCCGTTAACCAGGAGAGATATACAAACAACAGAAACTACAACTTCATACTTAATCTACGAAACATTCTGCATTTTACAAAATTGTGGACGGCAGAGGGACTTTGAATCTACTATGTGCTATCCCTTATTAATGGTAGAAGGAAAGAAATAACACATATATGCATTTGCATGGCGATTAATTTTCATGGTGTTATCTCTCCAATTTTGGCTGAAATACGTTGACCAAAACAGTGTCAAAAGTCGATTATTGAATTTTAGTTACAAAATTCGACCGAAAATTAAGTATTTTTTTTCCCTTCTTCAATTTTAGTTTATTAATAAATACCATGCCAGTTGCGGCATTAATCTTCTGATTACCATAAACAAGTATATTCCGTTACAAGAGCTTTTGGAATAATATTTGTTTATTATTTATATACTAGTGCAAGCTCCCGACCGTTTATTTCGTATCGTCACGGGGTCAAAGATTTATGACAGGTTGACCTGATATGACCAAATACGAACTTTATCTGTGTTTCACCCTTAGGGTGAATAAAATCTCTTTAATTTTGAAGAACTCAGAAGTATTAATAGACTGACAGGGATGATCGCGCTATCTTATAATTGTTTCAAAGGTCGTAGACTCGAACTTACTGAAATACAAACTAAAAGTTCACTCTGCAAAATTTTAAAAATTACTATTTGTTTGGGAAGCATCACGTTGTTTTTATTGAGGCTGCTCAAACATTCATAATGTAATCTTTGGTCATAGTGTCTGTGACGGCCAGAGAAATTAATACAGATACCAGATTAATTAAGCAATTCCGAAGAAATGAATTACTAGAATACTCGTTTCGGCAACTTATTTGGTCTGATGTCCACTTTAAATAACCTAACAGCGAACATGAACAAAGACCACTAACGAAAGTGTTCAGTAAAATGCGTAAAAATCAAATAAACCGTAATATGTAAACTTCAGTCAAGAAGCAACATTAGCGAAAATTTTAATTAAATTGAAACTTATCCTAGGTGGGAATAACAATTCTCATTCGTGGTTACAGCAGAGATCAGCAGTAATTTAAGTTTTTAAAGATATTTATGCTGCTTTCATTAGCTACATGTTACTGAAAAGCAGTTACAGATTTTTTTTAACTGTTAATTCCTACGAAAATCAAACTTAATGAATGTATTATGGTAATTAATTTAATAGCAGGTTGTTTAACTATTAAATTCTGGATACAACCTGGAATTTCTTCTAATGATATCTCTGGTCGCTGTTAATTAGTGATCAAAGACTGGCTGGCGTGTGACGTCATCGGTCTCCAGCCTATAGCTATCGGGGTGAATCAGTGAGTGATCTTAAGAAATTATGTAGTAGATACGTAACAGCACCGAGAATCTGCCAAGAAGAAATTACTGCATTCACTAGTAGAACATTTGCTCTTCAGCTTTCTTTGAAGTAGCACGTCCATAAAACTGTTACTAATTCTCTAAAAACGTCAACAGTAATTTGAGTTAAACTTCGTACCGCATTAATTTTACTTTATTATCTTTAACGAAGCTACTAATTTTGAAACTATTTATCTATATTTCTGTATTACTATTTTTTTTTTTTTTTTTTTTTTTTTTGTAGACGCTAAGTTACTGACATGATTTTAGATTTTAGTACTTCTTATGTACTGCTGTAGCTAAAAGGTTCTCGAAATTGTCAAAACAGTTTCTGAATACGAATGCGACCCAGTATTCTAAAGTGGTCTTATAAACGCCTGAACTGAAATTTTAATGCAATTTATCAGGGCAGAATAAGTTGATTTAGTTACACTGCATAAGAAGAAAGAAGTTTGAAAGAAAGTCAACGCTTCCCAAATTAAATTACACGAAGCTAAGGAGAGAACCGCTGCTATCCATTTTATTCTCTCTTGAGAAATAAAGTTAGAGCAGTATCATTGGAGGCCTTTTGCTCCATTCGTGGTTTCTTCTAAAAGTTCAGTCTTGGCTAAAGAGGCAAGAAATAGATCTCCCACGTAATTCCGACGGGTGTTTAGATGGATAATTTTTTTTATGCTCAACCTTTTAACAGCTTCTTTGCTATGTTTTCCTACTACTTCTCATGCTTCCTTCGCTGTCTTCTTTATGAGAAGTACTAGCAGAACATAATGAAGAAGGCAGCATTGCAGAAATTATCCCACTGAAAACTATGTGGAAACAGTACACCGAGAAAAACTCATTTCTCGCAATAGGGTATCTCTTTTATTTGATTCATTTTTGCAGAATCGATATATCTTACTTATTGCAAGAACAGAACAATTTCAGTATTTCAAATTTTTTAATACGTACTTTCTTCAAGATAATTACACTTTTCGGGATAGACGATTCGAGACTCATGATAGTTCTTCAATGATAGTTCTTCATTACTGAATACATCTTGTGTCACCTGGATTTTCTTTAAAACCTCCATCCATACCAGGGTATCGCGAAAATTTGTATTGTTATGGTTACACGTTATAGCTCATCAATAATAAAAAATAGATCCCCTAGCAAAGCTAGTGATCAATAGTTCAAATCTCGTTTATTCTTCAAAACTACATTAAATGCATTACCTCCCTGCAACAGTCTTAAGCTAGTACTTCATATACCGCTTACAAAATTACTCTATATGTGATGCTTGTCAGGAAATATTAACTAAAAATTAAATCGATGGAATCATAAATTCCGGGAGTCAGAGAAAAACTACCTTGATTTTTGTTGATCTGACTTGATTTTGTTTGAAGATCCACCATCTTCATTAATCGGTTTCAACTAAATACGAGTATAATACTTTATTGAAGAAAACAAAGCAGGTAACTTTCGTGGAGTTTGCCCACACTTTTACAGGCTAACTCAAACGATGTTCGATCAAGAATAGAAGGTAAATAATTCTCAGTTCACATTCCAGAAACATACACTGAAGTGCCAAATGTCATGGGATAGAAAAACGCAAATATCCAGATAGCGGTAGCACCACGGAAGAGACATATGCATGTGTAGTGCAGTTTACTCTCGAGTCGCGTGAAAATTTTTCCAACCTAATTCTGGCCGCAAGATATGAATTAACAGGTTTTGAACGCACGGTGGTAAATGTCGCTAGATGCATAGGACATTCAGTTTGGAAATTGTTCTTTGCTTCAACATTTCTCCACGGTGTCAAGAGTGTGCGTGAATATGTAATTTTCGGCATTGCCTCCAGTCATGAACAACGCAGTGGTCGTCTACGGATACTTAATGACCACGACCAGCGATGTCTGGGTAGAAGTGTCATTGTTGACAGACAGCAATCACTGCGGTAAGGAACCGCGACACTCAATGTGGGACGTACGACGGTTGTGTCGATGCGGACAGTGCAGTGAAATTTGGTGCTGATGGAATATGGCATCAGAAAACCGAAGCCATCGACAGTCCTGAGCTCGTGAACATATCGGTTCGACCCTAAATGTGAGGAAGAAGCTTGAGTAGCCAGATAATTCACGAGTTTGATTGGTTGGAGTTGAGGGTAGGGTTATCAGGAAGGCACTGTGCAAGCTGCTGGTGGTGGCTCCATTCTGGTAGGGGCTGGGTTTATATGGTATGTACTTTTTTTAACTAATAAAATTTATTTATTGAAAAATAACGAAATTACATTCAATATCATACATTCCCAAGACGATCATGAATATGGTTCCCAGTAAGCGACCTCTAGTTCCCATGGTTCACCGTTGTCACACCATTTGCGGTTCAAGAAGTTCTGCACTTTAACAAGGGATTTACAAGTACCATCACTGTATTCTTCTTTAGTGAATTATAGATTTCCCTGGATTGCTGTTTGTAGATATTGTCCACATTTTGTCGAGTAGTTTTTACTTTTTTCCACAGTAGGCCTACTGAATTCTGTTATAATGTGATATTTAAAATCGTTTATATCCGTGCCTTTCATTCTTACTGAACAGACCATTGACTGGAAATGCGTTCAGCAATTTGGAGACCATTTGCAACCATTCTTGTTCCTAAACAACGATGAACTTTCCCAAGACCACAGTGTGGAACGTCACTGGGCCAAAATTCTTGACGATTAATTTGAGTATCATTATGAATAATTACAACGATTGATTTGTCCACCCCATGAATCCAATCGAACGTATCTTGGATATGATCTGACAGGTCAGTTCGTGAACAACATCCTACACCGGCAACGATTTCGCAATTATGGACGGCTGAAGAAGAAGCAAGGCTTAATATTATTTCTTCAGGTACTTCCGACAACTTGCTGAGTCAATGCCACGTCGAGTTGCTGCACTTCGACGGGCAAAAGAGGGTCCGAGATGATATTAGGTGGGCTCCCAGGACATCAGTGTATATTAATACCATTGATTAATGATCATGGAATCGTACAAATTAGTTTCCAATTAACGTAACTTCTTTCTTCTAAATGCACACCTATGAATTCTTGGTTCTCTATGCAGTATCCAGTCTGTCGTAATTACTGCACTGAGACATGTGAGAGACAATACGCTTGCCGCTAGAAGGCAACAAAAGCTGACAGCGGATAATCCGGAATCCTCCGGAGCAGAACTATTCGACCGTTCGCAGCAGCTGCAGGGAGTGCAATAGAATACTTAATTGTAAGCAGGGGACGCCGAGGCGCTCTTTTGAACTAATGGTTTAGTCGCCAACTCATCCGTTAAGTGTACAGACAGGACCGTGATAAAAGATAAGAGTACGAAAGCAACGCCGGAAGGATAGTAAAAGCGATAAGGTTCAGAGTACGAGTTTGAACGAGACATATATCTGGAATACTGAGTTCGTGCCTGTGTATAATCAAAAAGGTTTTTAAGGGAACTTTCTGAATATGTGAGGGAACCACCCAAGGATAGAGACTACGTTACTTGGAAGTGAAAGTATTTTCAGAATCTGGAGAGTGCTGAAATGTAGCAGACTATTCCTTCAGCCGACCACGAATTTCCAACATTTTACAAATGCTGATGTTTTGGAATTCGCTGCGTAGCAACAAATGGGGTCGGGAGGTGGTTTTGCATCGCCACGACATTGGAGAATAGCGCGCCCCTACAAGGATCTTGGGACACACTTTAACGTGATCGTTGGAAAGATATTATTTGCGTGACTTGCGATGGGGGGCTTGAGAAATCTCCATGAGGGACTACAAAATTGTCGCCGAGGTCACCAACAGTTGTAACGATAGTGTTGCACACCAAATAGATGAGGAGTGCATCATCTAAAATAAAGTGGAATAATGCTGAAAGGCGAGGAAAAGACTAAGAGACTGGTTGGTTAGGACAATCACGTGAGAAAAAGAAGTGTTGTGATTGGCTGTGAGAGACGATAGAAGGTTAACGGCGGATACTAATGAAAGTCGGCTGGGGAATAAGTGCTCGGGAGTGGCCGGTCGTGGGAGAATGTTCACAGAGTACGAATATTCAATTATGTGCGCCCATGTTCTGGACTACAATAAGTAGGAACGTTAAACATGTGTGCCGAAGAAACTGTTGTTCTATGTGCAAACCTGCAATCTTGAGCATAGTGGAGAGTCCGATACAACAATAATCATGTCTGGTGCCGACATTCTATGTATGGTGATAGAATAAACTGTGAAATACATGCAGTTTCCGCAGTTTCTGTGTTCTTAATCACCACAAGGAACAATCATCTTTATATTATTACACAGTATAGAACGGTTTCTGACCGGGTGATGGGTAACGCAACTAGTAGTGACGCAGCCCAGTTGTTCGCTATGGAGGAGTTACAGAGGAAGACAACCGACGCGTCTTTTGTTAACAAGGGAGGATACGATTTGCTTCTCAGCAGCACGCAACCATACTCGGTGTGCTTTCGGAAGTGGTCAGCATACGTCACATTTACATGGTCAGCAACCTACAACTCAGCCACCCGGAATACGCCCTTTTAATCACTGTCAAAAGACTCTTTAATCATTTAGACTTTGATGTGTATAATGTGACAGGATTACTAGTGAATTTTTAATTTTCATATAGATATTAATATTACTCATTTAAATCAGCCCACATGACACTACTTTCTGGGATTACACAGGCTTTTGAAAGACAGGCGTCAATTATATTTTAATAGAAAAATTACTAATCCTATGCAGTTAAAAAACTTATAATGTTCATTTATTCATCATCACCTTTTTATTGCAATCGGATATCTGCAATCTCAGATAGTGAGAAATCTCGAAAGGCGCTATTTACTGATGGCTGGAGAGTTTCAAATCGTCTCTTGTTATCGATGTAGCTTTACCATTTTCTTTTAGTGGTCGTGCAGACTAGATAGTGATCTCCCACAGGCTCAGGAATAGGCCGCGCGGTCTCCCTTCTAGCTCCAGAATGCGGCGTGTGTTCACTCAAGCGACCACCATTCTGCCTCGCCGCGCCGACCTTGAGACAGTGCATTTTCTGCCAGCTCAGCTCATCAGCGAGCAGAGGCCACCTAGTATCAAGCGTAAGTACCATACATTTCTCTTCTCGTCCACTCCTGGCTTTAGTATCAATACCAAGCGCACTCTCCTCTCCGGCGCTCGAGACATGGAACACTTTTTTTAAAGAACAATCACAAACTTTATTATAGGAGCAACCGGGTTGGTTGTAGCTGTTCCCTTATGTCAACAGTCACGCCAAATTCCTGGAACTCGCCTATTATTGTTCACTACACCAAGTTCATTTCAATTTGAAGAATTATTCGGCCTCTCGTGTAATATGAATATCTGAATAATTAAAAGTATATCACCGAAGTAAACATAACAAATGGCGCTCAACAAAATTAATCAATCACATACATGTAGGGCACCACAAATTTGCTACCAACGTTAGGATGTGTGAAAGACATTAAATATATACGATATCAAGTTTATCTACAAAATAAACGCCGAAACACTTCGCGTAAGCTAAAAATTGTTGTTTTAAGAGAATCGAAACTATTAAGTCACTAGGACAACATTATAAATATAATAAGCTTATAAACAGCAAAACGTCGCAATTCTTTTAATACGGCGATATGAATATACATGTTGGAAGAAGCACTCCATTACAGTAATTTTACTTTCTAACCAAAGCTTCTTACAAACTGAAATACATTTTTTCAATGGTTTCACATAAAAAATCCTTCGAAGTGAATGACTGGATGATTCCTTCAAAGGGTCATGGCTATCCTCCTGTAATAACCTCGACATCGACGAGGCGTAAATACCGAATAATAAAAACAAATTCTAATAGAAAATAGATCCTACTGATTCACTAACATCTCCTGAAACTTAGTACATTAAATTTAGATAATCTCACACAAACGTAAACAATTGGTTTCTTCATCATATCGTACTCTAATATTTAAATATTTCCTAAAGAAACTAAAATAACAACTTTGAATTATTATAACCCCATTCAGCGCGTTATAATTCTTCCATTCTTTCAAGAAAAAAAGCCTTTTTGTGTGAAATATGCTCGTTAGATCAATTGTGCTGTAATATTGCTTTATAGTTTTTCAGAGACCGCATCAAGACTTTGTTTTGTGACGTGACAGTGTCGATATGTATAGAGCGAATTTCCGTGCAATTTGCATAATTACTCGCTTCAGCCGAGTCTCCTGTGAAATATACACTTTTAAATTACAGCTATGGTGGAGAAAAATCGCATCTATATTCCATGTATCGTTGGTAATAAGGCGGAGTTTTCAGGTCCTGCGACTATTTTAATAACACTGTGACCGCAAATCCGCTTCGTTGTTCAGAGGTCCAGTAGCTGATGGTGATCCGTGGTCCGATAAAGTTAGGTATTCCTGTTACACTCAACCCGCGCCCCCACAGCAGGAATCTAGGTCAGGACACGGGTATCCACAATTTGCATATGGAAATGTTTGTCAGGTGCACACAAAACATTGCCATTCCAACCGGTACGTGAGTCGTCAAATCAATTACTTCCGGTGACTTCTAGGATCCTGAAGCGTGCTAATTTGATCTAATGTATATAATCACAGAGGCTATAAAAATATTGATTTTTTTTATCTATTTATTCAATTGCCTAAAGAAAATTTCAGTGTAGCAAAGTATCTACATATCATGGAAAATTTATCTTAACCTGCTTTGACTAAAAGGAATACTCTGTTAATTGTATGGCACACTTTATTATAGATGTCAATCTTTCTCCTTATTTACATATTCCCTTCAGACCTTGAAAGAATTGTGACTTCTTTTCCAAAGTGTTACAAAGTGTTAGACGATTTATACAAGACTGCGACACATGAAATTTGTGATTCTGTCACATTATTTTCAACTATTCATGTCTTCTGAACTAAAAAAAAAATAAAAAAGATAATTCAGAAAATCATACAACCCAGCAAAAACATCTCAGGTGACAATTAGCAAATTAATTCATAGCTGTTTTAAATGTTAATAAAAAAACTTAACTCTGCCAATGTAAGAGAAGTAAGAACATATTGAACCGGAAATGGTTCAGTTTCACCGGAACATCAAACATTAAGTCTGTTTTTACCTAGCAAGTACTAGACAGAATTAAAGTGAAAAATAATAAATTGAAAGCCCCTCAAATCTAGGTGGGTATAACACACTTAGCAGGCCATATTGCTATCGTAGTTTCTGTAATATTTTTCTTTAAGCTACCGTTAATCACACTAATAGTGCTGTAACGAATGAAAAACAAGCAACAATTCCAAAATCCAATTATTTATTGAATATTGCAGACTAGAGGAAAAGAGAATTTTCTTATAATTTAAACTTCGTTTAAATTATTATATTTTGTCTGATTGTAACACTGTTCTACACCACATACTACATTGGCCTTTTGCAACAAGCTCGTTTCCATTCTTAGCTCATTACCATAGCCGTACCCTGCTTTTTGCGAATTTGGAGTCTATTGTCTCAGCTCCGATCAAATAATGAACAAGGCTGGCCTCGGCAAAGAGGGGCTTCCTGTTATGGTTCTCATACAATAACGGCCCTCAAAACCATGCTGGGGCCGCTTATAACACAGAAAAAGATTCTTTGAAAGTTTCTAAATCTATTATTAATGAAAAAATTACTGAAGACCTATTACTCTTAAGGCTGAAATGAAAATATAGATTTTCAGTAAGGCACAACAGTGTTGTCTTGTTCACTGATAGGAGGGCACCTAAATTTATTTGTATAAATTACCGCAAAATAGATTAAATAACTGATATGATAAAGGAGTGGAACTGGGAATTATTGAAACATAGGAGGACTGAAGAGAGTTCTGGGAGTGAGGCTTCGAAAGATATTGGTAGAAGAATTAGCAGTATATAGATAGGATGACGATGACCACAAGCTCTCACTCGATTTCAGACACAAGGCAGAAGAAAATTTTTCTTTTTGGGTTAGGAAATTAGCTACTGCAATTAATTACGAGACGAGTTGGTAAACACTTTACCAAAAGCACATAAAATATCATATATATATAATTTTTTGTGACAAGCCATTTATCTCCCTCCATACCGAATCAAAACCAATAAATGACGTATCATTTTAAAGATTAAGTTTTCCGCTTTAGTAACATCGGACATTAAGAAAGGAATTTTTCGGGAATATCAAAAGTAATAACTATGAAGGTCACGCGTAAGAGATTGTTCAGAGTCAAGTCGCTAGGTCTCGCTGGCGTCGATATCGATTATCACGCTGCTTCTAGATAGCAACACTACATACCATACTACAGAGGTAACGGTAAACTGTGAGCGCTTTCTGCCGTAAGGATCTTTTCGGATTTCTTTTGCTGTTAAGGAAACATTTGTATTTTGCTATACTTTCCTATTTAAACTTTTATGCGCGGAGTTTTCTCATGCACTATGATCGCATTTCCACTCGATAGCAGTACCACGAATCACAGAAATGTCGATGTACTGTGTGTGGTTTGTTCAGCGTAGTTATAGTCCGTTGTGGTCTGTGACAGTGCGATTTCCAAGTAAGGATAGCTTCAGGTGTTTACGCCAATGTAAAGGACTGCGCCGAGCGTGGTGGGTGAGCGGTGACGTCCTGGATTCTCATTAGGAAGGACGTGGGTTCTAATTTTGGTTTTCCATGGATTGTCAGAATCACTCAAAGCAAATGACGGCATGGTTCCTTCAAAAGGCCATGGATGAATTCCTTCCCTACCTTGCTCCCATACGCTTCCCGCCTCTAATGACATAGGTGTCGATGAGGCGTAAAGCCAAAAAAAGAGAGAAAATAAAATAAAAAAATAAAGGAGATAGATCTTTGTAACTTCAACATGGCTACCGAAATATGGTATAGTCAACTTCCGGTTGCGCTCTATCACTGTATTTACATGTAGCCTACTGTCGTCGCTATAAGGGTTATTAAAAACGTAATTACGCCGGTTAATTGTTGCATCTACGGATGTTTGGCGATTTCGGTGAAAAATAAGGGTCTCAGTTACCATGTTTCTTCAAAAGATAAAGACCAATGCAAGCGGTGGGTTATACAACTGCGGCATGGAGATACTCCATCGAAGTGGACCCGAATGCGTAGTTGTCATTTTGCTAAATAGGATTTTAATTCATCACTTGTGGTAAGTGGTTGCTTGATTTTCACGCTTTGAATTAAGAGTATGAAGTGATCGTATAAACCTTGTATGCGCCTTTGCTGGAAATCAATTATTTATGTTGTAGTTGTGCTTAGATTACGGCAATATAGTCTTGATTTGCTGTGAATTATTTACATTTTCCACTACATTCTATGAGAAAGTTAACTTGGATAATACTTTAGATCGACTGAAAATGTATTTAACTGACAAAAAAGTATTCAATAGTTTGGTCAAGGTAATCGTTATCACGCAATTAAAAAAATGTGTAGGAAATGACAGTTAAGATTTTTTTTCGGAAGTTGAACAATCCATACTTTGAACAGCATTTTACACTAAGGCACAAAAAACAACATAAAAAAAGAACTAGAAGCTAAAACCTCAAGTGGTTCTAAAACTAAATTTGCCGTCAATCGACGCACATTTTGCGGAGGACCAGCAACATTGGCCGATCATTTAATTTCAACAAAAGGAATAAAAAAAGAACTAAAGGTTAATATTACGTATCTTCGTGAAAGATCAAAAATTTATTTTCAGGACCGACACGAAACTCGTTTAACCAATCTTTGTGAAATTAGCATACAGAAGAACAAATTCAACTTCAAACAATGTTTGACTGATCTTCAGAAGTTCTTTTCTCCTATATTACCTTTGAATACAACGCAAAAACTATTCTAAAACCAGTGATTAAAAAACTTTGACCTAAAATAAGACATTTATAATATTAAAATGATTTTAAGCAGTTCAAAACGAGGAGTGAAACGCCGGAAAGAGGCCAAAATTATACAGTAAATTCAAGATTTAAGTGGTTTTGATGGTTTGAATTCTTACTTGTTATTCAATTTTTGCTAAGTATAATTCTACAGATTACGTTCTCCGGCTTTAAAAAGTAATTACTTCAGCATTTTAACTGTTAGATTCTTGTACATACACTGCATCGCAAGCGAAAACAAACGCACAGTGATCAACCGAAAGTTAACAATACCACATTTTGCGTGGTGGCGCTGCAGGTGACGAAAAAATAAACTAATAAGTTACAGCATACATCAGTTGAAATAGGATACATATTGTTACAAATGAGCCTGTTCTTCTTTCAGTCTACTACAATCCTCCAATCTCGCAATTCATCGCATTTTATTCGAGAAATTTTCGTACGGTCATCTAGTTTAAAATTAAAATTCGTAAAGGGTAAAAGTTGGCGAGGAGGGAAAATTGCTTTTAAAGAATTTTACATCGAAAACAAGAAATGGAAAATTGGTGTGAAAATAAATTGCCAACGAAGCGTAAGTTCATCACAATTAAAAAAAAAAAAATACACATGATGATTAATCCAAGCACACAACTTTGAATACTATGTGGGTGTAAAGCTATAGGATCGCAGTCTTTCTAATTGCATGTGCAATTAAACCACTAAGAATGAATCAATTATTATTAAACCACGGAAAACGCTGAAACATAAATTATCACTAGGTATAGAAATTAAAATTCCTAGAATAGTTTTACATTTTGAAAAATGTTAGATCACAATTCCTTCACGTTAAACACTACATTAAACCAGGTATTTAGTTCAGTAATTCCAGATTGATCAGTTCACTAAAAAACACTCGTTTCTGCCTCCTACTCGTTTTTGTTCACATGTTCTGCATAATTTCAGTTCTAATCTCTTGCTGCGTGATAGTTAGTGGCTCCTTCCAAAAGAACTACGTTTTAGGATGGAAAGCTGGGTTGCTTCCTAGAGGTGCAGTACCCTGAATCCCTCTACTGTTCCTCCACCTACGAGTATAACACGCATCGGAGGAATTATGGATGATAAGCTACTTTGTTTTATGAAGCCAGTTACATAACAAAGTTTCAATGTACAGATTTGTGTGAAATGAAGAGATTCGTGAGAAGCGATGCGTTGACTCTTTGCGAAACTCATGGATAGCACTGAGTAGTGTTGGAATAAAATCTGTGGATATGCAACGGCATTAATCAATACACTCAATGGTACTAATTAATTGTTAACTTAATGTGAGCATTATTAACAGTGGTTTCAAAGAAAAATGACATTAGTTAATATGAATAAAGTTCTAAGTGTTTAGAAAATGTTATACGAGGTAAGATATTTTGGTATCCTCATCATGATTTTCTGATAACTAGGAAGCAGTCTTCCATTCCTAATAAGTTATCAGAATCAGCAGTATATTTTTTCGAGGATGTTAGAGAGCGCATCCGAAGCGAACCATCCGAAGCGAACCGTGTATATATTTTCAGTAAGTTGTTTCCATGTATGTGATAATTATTTCATTCCATTTCCTGAATCTGAATATATCTTCCTGCATTGTTGTAGTGACGACAGTTGGTAAGGAGTTGAGATATGATAAATTATTCCTTTCTACCTATGACAGTAAGAAGAGAACAACACTATGAGCATAGTCGTTAGCCAGGTACGTGAAAGCTCCACCAATATGAAGTTCACAGCCTAATGGTTGCAAAACATTGCGGGTAGCAACATACTCGTAGAAGGCACTAATAAGCTTAAGTTCAGCGACGGTTGGCTGGACTTATAATACCTATTCATTTATTTCACCACTATTTGAATACTGACGACATTTATACAATACAATTAGGTAACAGTAAGGTAAGTACCCCTATTGTTGGAGGGTAGAAATTAACCTTCTTACAGTACTGAATTCTTTCATATTAGCCTCGTAGCTGTATTTGCATTCAAGTAGAGGACAGATAGCAGAAGTTAGGATGCTGTAAGGAGCAGTAGCCGCCTCGACCAGGAGATGGAAGAAGCTTACAAACAAATAGGCAGCGCTGACTTGCGTTTAGTTTGGATTTGGATTAGTTAATTGTCCAGCTTTCACTTCCGCTTTTCACAACAACGTAGAATAGATTGCTTCAGTGCATACGTGCTAGTATACCATAGCTTTCACTGTCTATGAGTTATTATTCAAACTTACGAACATAACGGCAGAACAGTGTTTTAACACGGAGTCGTGTTAATTAATATTTGTTGTTGAGCATCAGCGGGCCTATTTGCGCTTGAGATCCTATTACGATTGCCACAGTAGTCCTGATACCGCTGTACTGAGTAGATTACCTCTGCCCGAAAACTCATTGAAACATAATTATAACCTAGTTTCCTTTTTTCTATTGCGGCTTTATACCTCGTCGACGGCTAAGGTCATTAGAGGTGGGATGGGACAGGGGAAAAGGAACAGGAAGGAATTTGGCCATGGCCTTTTGGAAGGAAGCATCCCGGCATTCGCCTGGAGTGATTTGGGGTAACCATGGAAAACCCAAATCTGGATACCCGGACGGGGATTCGAACCCGCGTCCTCCCGAATGCGGGGCCAGAACGTTAACCGTTCACCCACCATGCTCGGTGGTTTCCTTTCAATTGCCCTCCCGTTAACTAATTAATTTTTTGCAAAATAAATGAAATCGTTCATTTTAATAATTAATAACTGGTCCATATACATATGATATTTTGTTCTGTGTGTTGTATGAAATTTTTTTTAATTAGTGTATCAAAGTTTCTAAGTATGTTAAATCTATTTCGATAACTCATATTTAAATTATTATATGATGTCGTTTCAACATCGTATTTAAGCATGTTTAGACACAGTGAAATTGTTTTCTTTGTTTAAATCAATGTCAAAAGCTTGCAAATTCTATATTATTTCATTTAAGTTTGTTTCCAATTAGTTGGAAGTACTTTAAGTAAGTTTAAATTGTTTTTAACAACTTTTTTGCGTGATTATTGTCATTCTGGAAATAAGTGGCTGACCGAACATGGTGAGTGAGCGGTAAAGGTCTTGCATCGGGAGGACGTGGGTTCGAATCCCCGTTCCGCCATCCAAACTTGGGTTTTCCACGATTTCTCCTAAATCACTGCAGGTGAATGCCGGGATGGTTCATTCAAAAGACCATGGTCGTATTCGTTCCCGCTCTTTGTCAATTTTACCCTCCTGTCCTGCCTCTCATAACCTCGATGTCGACGAGGCGTAAAGCCATAAGAGAAAAAAAGGAGTAGCTGTACCTTTACAAGATTTTAGAGTTTTTTCTGTGGCTTGTAAAATGTTACTGTAACAGCAGCTAGTGGTGTTGTTCTGAACATTTGCCGTCTAATGTGCCTTGGTAAATTACGGTATAGAATATAACCTTTATAAAGTCTGTAATACAGTTTGCGCTTATTCATTTGAAGTAATCTTACCATCACGGCTGAAAAAGTTAATAACTTTAATAGGGTGTAATACTAACCGACCGATTCAATCTGCAAGTTTCTAGTATACTCAACTTGAATGTAATAATATTTCGAATAACATTAGATCATGTTCGATTCCTGACCGGTTGGTCGTGACGCGGTTATTACATCCTGGTTATTGCTTTAAATCCAGGCCGGAATAGGACCTTTACTGAGGTATCTGAAAGTATTCACATTTCCTTTGGTATTCTATTCGTCCTATGTGCAAACTCAACTTGACATTCTCTTCAGTGGAAGGTTTGGGCAGCCAGTCAGTAGTCTGCACTATCCGGATAGTTTCGCTCCCTAATTTGAAATGCCAACGTTTCAGCTGTCACACATCGGCCTTCTTCTATGGCAGAACTACGCTGGGGCAAGTTCCGCACGCTCTACTAAACACGACTCTCGTATGGAACATTCATAATGCAGGAGATTGAAAATACGGAATTATGATTAGTAGAGTATATGGAATACTCCGAAGTGCAGTCATGCGCCATAAAATGACCGAATTGAGTCAATTAAAACGGCAGTACTTCACACTAGGATTAGGCGTTGTAGAAACTATTAACGTTCCCTGGTACTGAGGTTGAGTTATTTCCTGCTTAATAATGCAGAGAAATTACAAAAATTCTTGTCTCCTATATACTTTGGACGAAATTTCCAAAACAACATATGAGTTGCCTTTGCTTTTATTTATATACTTAATGAGAAACTATTTTAGTAGCTTCTAATTGCTATTTGTTCAGTTCTTTACTTTTAACTGATATGTGCTCAATGCCCATATATGAGGAAAAGGTTGTGTAAAAATGCATACAATAGCGTGTATTGCATACGATGTCTGTTGTCTTTTTATCTCTACCACTGTTTTTTCTAATTAGTAACAAGAAATTTACCATTATAAAAGTACTTTAGAGGTGTGACGTTTCATTATCTTCTACAAATCGTTCTTCGTATGCTTGGTTCATTCACTCAAGGCATTCACTCGTTTGCGAGTATACAATGTCTTTCGACTTATTATCTACGAGTCTTTAAGAGGGTAAATAATTCAAGTTTAGAATAGCAGGGTTTTCCACAATGATGGCGCACATCAGCACGAGATCATGGCGGAACGTCTCTTCTCAACTTCTCCTGTTCCTTCCTACGATTTCATTTGTCGGATTCCAATAGCCGTTATTGTTGTTCATAATGATGTGATCGCTCGTGAATCATTTTTCGATTGATAAGCTAGTAATGAATCTATTGCAAACGGTTTCCTTATACGTGTTCTGAAAATCTAATGAAGGATATTGCTAAATAAACATGTTTTACATGCTAGCGAATCATCGAAGATTTTCTAAACGTTACTCCATTGTTTTCCATCTCACTTTTTTTATTATTTTTGCTTTCCTCATTATTTCGATCTTCTTTTAATACATTCTAGGAACTGCAATCGTTAGATAGTATTTGTTGGAACATTTCCATCTTTCGATCTCCGAAACTTTTCGTAACCACTATATATATATATATATATATATATATATATATATATATATATATATATATATATATATATATATATTACCTTCCTCATTATTTCGACCTTCTTTTCATACATTCTCTGAACTACAATCGTTATATAGCATAGGTGTCAAACTCAATTTTGCAGAGGGCCGTATATTAAATTTAGAATGTGTAGGCGGGCCAGATTCAAATAAAAAAAATGTACTTCCGTAGAGGAATCGAGTGAAGTCTAAAAACTCTAAAAAAAAAACATGATTCTTCTTTCTGTGTCGCATTGCGATCGCGGGCCGTATTGATAGGTCCCGGGGGCCGGATGCGGCCTGCGGGCATTTTCTTTGACATCACTGTTATATAGTATTTGTTGAAACGTTTCGAACTTTTGATCTCCAAAACTTTTCGTAACCACTATACATAAAAATCCCAATGAACTAATGATAGACAAAGCGTTTCTCATTCAGTGGAACAACAGCTACAATATTACGCAGTGCATAGAAGAAGAAGCTTGTACACAGCAGTTTTATAACCAAATTTTTTTGGCGAATTCAAATGGCATTGCTTCAACTCAAGAAACTTGCGGACCTGTAGAGGCGGTGCTGCCGTAGAGTTACTCGTGGGTGAGGTGGCTGCCACCTAGATTTCATTTGGAGAGAGCACTGGGAAGCAATCGCGCAGGCAGGGTGCATGAAAGCTGCGCTCTCCTTACGCTAGGCAGCCGCAGCGGATATTACATTCCCTATTTTCTGTGTTACAGTCATTTCCAACAAGAATCGTGCATTCTGCAAAGCTATATTTTGTCCAGGAATTGCTCGAGGATTCTTTAGCGTATGGAGTCAGGTTAGGCCTACTTATAATTCTCTAAGGAATTTCCAAATCGCATCTTCGGAAGAGAATACGTAAAATTTTCGGGATTTATGCTGAATTACGTTTTGTTATAATGAGGTAAGTTGTAAAACATGCGGTTCATGATGAAAGAAGAGGATTATCGGCCGTTAGTTGAATCTGGTTAATAGATAAGTAAGAAGCAATCGAAATGTTACGTGGTTAGCAGATTATAAAGGTCAAGGAGACCGAAACAATTCATAATGAAACTGTTCCGGAGGCAACAGCCGAATAAAACATGTTTTAGAAGAAATTTTAATAATTTGTTACATATTAAAATTATTTATCTGATAATAGAGGACTTTCCTGTTTTAGATTGGTTGAAAATGTAAATAGTAATTATCTCCGGCCTAGGTAGCGTAGGGCCTAGAGTACTGGCTCCGCGTACCGAAGGTCGCTGGTTCGAGTCCGGCCGAGGGCATGGGTGTTTAAGTGTCCTGTGGTGTCGATACGTAAGAGCAACAATTCACTGCAGGGAATTATACCCTGGATGAGCCATGTTGATCACATTGAGCTGGCAGTACGGTCTCAGTAGAAGAATACGATTTTAAAAAAAGGCAACAATTGTTTAGAGATAAAGAGAGTACGTAGAGAACAAACAAACAGATCGAATAAAATTAGATGAAAATTTATTACACAAAGCAAGACATAATTCGTGTAAATCAGAAACTAACAATCTCCTCGACTTTACTGAATGCACTCAAGATTCTTAATAATGGAAGGTAGTTATTAGAAAATGACGTTTCAGTTTAATGTTGCCTTTTTGTTTGATAATAATTAGTGCAACGTAGTAAATGCACTTTTCGCTTGTTTCCTACAAGAATGTGAGCAGGTGGTATTACATGTGTGTTGTTAAACAAACCGTGGAAAGAATGTGTAGTATCTTTTACTGATTTCAAGAATTTGTTTGCCTAACCTGAAACTGTAATGCAATAAACTACTGAGTTGTAAAAGAAGCACACAAAGAACAAAATTTGTGTTCTCAAATCTATCCATGTAAAAGCTTAAAAAAATCGTATCAGGTGATCCTTTATGCTAACATTGTCCATCATTTCATTTTTTAATGGTCTGTAAATTAAAATTATTCACTTTCTAGAGGAGCGTATAATCTCCCGATCAGTTGAGCGGTAAATCCTTCTTTCCTTTTATAGAGTAATTACATTGGTGAGTAATTTCAATTAAGGTTATTTACTACAGTTTTAACACATCACTTAATTAAAGTGACCAATGAATTTGCAGCCCATATATGATTTCATTCTAAAATTGACTTATTCCATTCCAATTACCGTGCGTAATTATAAACAGTGATTTATTCATTGATTTAAAATGCCACTTGCAACTCTGTAATTACATAAAAAATAAAATTTAATGCTGGGGTGCGATTTAGTAAATATTATTATAGATAATATTAAAAGTACGTATATTTGCGGAAGAAGATTCTGTGTTTTTTCGTGTATTATTTAACAATGTATATTGCAGCTGTAGTGCGACAAGTGTCCTATATTTTACTGTACGTGTTTCAGGTTCCCTAAACAAAATAACAAATTTGGGATTATGTATGGTTTTGACCCCAGCTTGCCTCAGTCTTGCAACGAATATGAATAGAATTATGTGCGCAGACTTCTTAATGGAACGCTATATCCGGAATACATTTTTCGTGCAGATGTAGTAGATTTTCACTCAGCTCCACCTCCTAGTTCACCACAGGATAGTAGGAAGCACAGTTTTTTTTTCATCATACCTAATTTAAAAAATGTTAAGGCACAGATTTTAATTTAAAAAAAGAATAATTTATATTGTATCTGCTCCCTAACACAGTCCACTTTAAAAACAGTGTCACTTTTCTCGAATTATAAGTCGAAATAAGTCTATGACTTTTTTTCTCTCTCGTACAAATACTGATTTGGAAAGAGTCAGCTTTATAACCGAGCCTGCTGGGTGAGCTGTAATGCACGGGCTTGACGTTTTGGAGGTTACCGGTTCAAATCCCCGTCCAGTCGTCCATGTTTTGTTTTTCCATGGTTTATTGAGATCACTTCAGGCGGATTCCGGGATAGTTGCTCCAAAAGGCCTTGACCGAAATCCTTGCCAAAACAGAGGAACAAGCGAAGCTTTCCATTTCAGAATGGCACCATTTTGATTTCTGAAATAAAAAATCAGTTTAATGTAACCTAACATAAGGTATATTTTGCCGGCCTCATATACAAGTTCAGATACACGAATGCTAGAGAGCTTTGATGAAAACTCACGGAAAAATAGAGCTTACCACTTCGGAACAGGTTTAAAACGTATTTTCAATTAATTAAATTTGCAGTGGATACGTCGGCAAGCAACGGCTTTAAGACTTAGAAACCGCTAATAGGTGTAACAACAGTGCTAAAGCAGAACTTAAATATTGGTACTGTTAGTTATTAGAACGCCATGACATTAGAATAATGCATGCGTGGGAAAGAAAAGCAGCATTTCGAAATATTGGTCACAACTTATCTGAGTTAAAGTCCGCTTACCCTTATTACTTAACTACAGCTTGTGAATTAATCAGCAAGGGTCCACCTATTAACCACGACAAACTTTGGGGGAGGGTGGGTGTGGGGAGAGCTTTCCACGAAGTGTTATATGGCGTGACAAGTGAGCAGGGGAATCATAAGCTTCGAGATATCGCATGCTGTTTCAATCAAGTTCTAAATTTTAAATTGCAAAATGTCTGTTGTCACAATGGGTATGTTCAAAAATTGTGAAGGTTAAAAAATCTGTAGTAAGCGAAGCGGTGAGTTACACAGAAAGGCTTAGAGAAGCGTAAGCCAGGTCGTGTAATAATTACGAAAGTGGTTCAAGAGTCTTAAGTATCCGGCTGCATGTTCGTTAAAAAACAAGGATGCTGATAGTATATGTACAGAGTTTCTTTTACAGATTATACATACAGATCATCCCACTAACCAACAACATTTAAGTATGTAAAGTTTTAATAGCTCCGCATAACTAGCGACAAGCGATCACAACCTCTTTTGAAAGATGTATTTAACTATGCCATCCCCGGACTCATCAAGTGCTGTTCCCACCTTGTAGTTAGACGGCGACCTCCATGGCAGCGTGCTGTGTTGTTTCCATGGGCTGCTCAGGGCGCTGTCCCAGGAACGGCGCCGCACCTGGTCAGCGTCGGGTGGCGACTCGGTATCGAACGAGAATGACCTCTTGAAATAGCTGCAGGGGCCTTATAAAGCCTAAACTCCCACGAACGATCCGGGATTTGCTAAAACCTACGAGGGCCGATGTGCTCCGTTCCTGGGTGCCTTTCGGTACCTGTCAGCGGTCTACTAAGCAATTATTGACTCGAAGTTTCGCAATCATATACGCTCGTTGTTGCTAGTTGTGGTTTTACAATAGGCGTACTTATTACAAATCCATGACATTTCTGTGGCGTAATTTATTGATGGTGCTCTAGTAACACTTTAATATTACGAGTCTTGCAGTTTATAGTGAACCAAAGGTTATTAAAAGTTTCACACGATAAAGGAACTATGTTGGGAGCCATTGGAAGAGGGGAGGCGTATGAAATTACTGGTGGTAGTGTATGGGGTATGTATTTGAGATGAGGCCTCAATGGATATTAGTACAAGAATCAGAGGTAGGACATGGAAGGAAAGAAATTATCACAATCATCAGCTGACACTAGATTCCAAGTTTTTTCCAGTGGGATATTTTTTTTTTTAGATAAGGGAATCAAGTACTGGAATAAATTACCTACGGAAAAGCTTAAAAATTTATCAGAAACAGTTAAATAATATAAAATTCACAAAGGGCAAAATTAGTTAGGTGTCAATATACACTACAAGAATTTAAAATAAAAAAATCGCAGAATGGGAAAATGGGTGTGGGGCAAGTTGCCACCGGAACATGTGCTCCACTTCACTTAGAGGGGAAGATGGTAATATGGACTCCCATTTTATTTTGTATTATAAAATCAGAATAATTAATCATAAAATAGGGATGATTAACATAGTTACAATCTGGTGTTAGTTACGGAACACATTGTAATAGTTATAGGCGTTTAAAACTTCATTTCATATTTTAAAAATTCTATTTCCAAAAGTCTTCAGAATATGGGATCTTCAGAAAACGGGATGTGCAGTTAATATGGCTCCCATGATGTTTGTAAAATGAACCTCCTTATTAATTTAAGGAAATATTGGAGAGTAAAATTATTAGAACTGCTCTGAGACAAAAAAAATTATTATACATAAATAAATATAAGTAGATATAAAAGATGAAATTGTAGTAGATCACAATAATGGAAAAAATTAACGATAGAAATCGCAGACAAACTCCTCATTCTCTGCCCCTGCACATTCGTTATGAGCTCAAAGAGAACACTTTAGGCATTGGACCCATAAATCCCCACGGACGTTACTGGAGAACTTTTCATCACAAAAAAAGACATGTTGCGTCTTCTTGGTTTGGTTGAGGCTCACCAACTGATTCACCGGAGCAAGTGGAGACCTGCATCCCGTCATCATCATCGTCACTGCTGTCAGCTGGGGTTTGGTGTTTAGGGTTGATCTTCTTTGATTTCCCAGCATTGACAAGCTGGGATGAGTCAGACGTGGTTGCTTGTTCTGTAGCGCAAGCTTGAAATGCGGAAGAAGAAGGCTGGTGGTTATAAATCGTGAAACTTCTGTTGACACTTATTGTTGTTGCACCTCTCCCACGACCATGAAGTCTGGCGGCAACTTTTTTATTTGGCAAGAATTCGTCTATCTATATTTTATAAGGAGAACTAGTGACGAAATTCGCGACGGAGGGTTTTCGTCCACGATTTTATCTTTCCTTTTTTTTCTTGGACGGAGTGAATGTCTTTAGGTGACACAGCAAAGTTCAATGTTGGTGGACGAGGATTGGCTTCAACCGTTGGAGTGTCATGAGGGTTATCAGCTTGATTTTCGTTTTGTGCTTCCTCCTACCCTGCAATGAATCCATGGTCTTGAAATATGTTCATTTCCAGGTGGTATATACCCGGGACCCAGAATTCACTTACAGCGTTTAATCCTATGGTACATCGGAGGTACGCCTTTCCAAATACGGACGATATATCGTAAGGTCCAACAGGTCTGCTTTCATGGAGCATCCATTGTCTAATGTTTTCGCTGTAGTGGGTCCCATGAAAGTCTAACGGCTGCATATGCGTTGTGTGGGATGGAAAGGAAAAATCGTGATGAATTCTTCCTCGCCAAGTCTATCACATCAATGTTTCTTGTGTGGTAAAAGTGAAAGTGAAGGATAAGTAGTATGGGTAAGGTCTCTGTTGGCTTAGTTTTATCAATGGGCCAGCCAGTCTTTGAAAATATTTGCTTGAACCCATCCAGATGGGTGAGCTCTTCCAATAGACCCAGGATGGGCTCCTTTCATAAGAAGATCCGACATGTTTGATCTCGGGAAAGTCAACATCCGAGGGACATAAGAGCCTCCTACACTTATTGAACAGATGACTGTTACCAAACATCCACGTTCTGCCGCAGTCAGAGATCATATTTGACGTTTACCTATACTGGCAATTACTTGTGGTATCTTGGTCCGAACTACACTAAGGCCCGTTTCATCCACATTCCAAATACGGTCATTAAAGAACTTGTGTTTTTAATATTCAAACTACAGCAAGTCATAAAAGGCATTACCTATTTCATGAGTAAAACCTTTCGCACGAGCATATGATGTTCCAATTGGTTTTCGGATTGACAGCTTGTCTTGGTGACGTCTAAGGAAATGGTCTAGCCAAGCCCTGCCAGCAACTTTATTTCTAAAGTTGGTTTCAATGCCATTTCTAACTGCCAGTTGGTATTCGGCGAACATCCAAGGGAGTGAAACCGTAATATTTTGCCTCCATATACTGCAAGTACTCTACTAGTTCATTTTGTAGTGCTTCAGGTAGAGCTGGCTATTTTTCCTAGATTCTTTGGGGTTGCCTCAGCAGTCTGAGATGTACTAGTCTCTTGTACATATCTTCGCAAGGTTATCTTCGGCAACTCAAAATTATTCGAAGCATTTTTGACCCCAATTTTATTTTTTTATTTTTTCTATTTTTTTTTTTTTTTTTTATCGCCACAGATACTGCTTATTTATTCGTCCTTGTCCCATATTTGCCTTCTATCGGCCGGTTTTTGTGACAGGCTAGCTTTAGGCATCTGAAAAATAAATTAACCACAAATATTGAAACTGCTTGTAATATGGACCCCGGTGTCCATATTACAGTCACCTAAGGGGGTCATATTGCAGACAGGAACATGTAAAAAAAACGTGGTTATAGGATAAAAACTTAAATCCCCAGAACTTTCTATTCTGTGTTAAACTGTTGGCAATAATCTCACAATTATATTCATGGTACCTAGAACCAAGTATTTATCAGTTATGTTAGGTTAAAATCAAGAAATTTACATACCTTTCAAAGTTTTGAAAATCACAACACAATTCACCTCACAACTACTCAGCGACTGTGACTAATGACTCCCAGCGCTCCTACTGGCCAGTTGGTATACTAGTAGACTAGTTCCAGCGTTTTTCACTATATTTCAGCACATTGTTATTAAAATACGGAGGGGGGCCATATTACCACCTTCTCCTCTATATTATTATATTAAACACAATAAGTCTGTTCATTTTATTCAGGTCTGATGAACAGTTCCAGTCCCATGGTGAAACTCCCAAGCATTTACATATCCGGATATTCTGGCATTATTATCTTTCAAGCTGGAAAATCGCTGTCGTTCCTGCGGACAATACTAGTAAATACGTTTCGTGTACGTTAACTCACAATATACGTACAACCTTCTACATATCACATAAAAGTTAGGCTCAGGTTGCTTGAAGACTGCAAGTGGAAGCATGGGTGCGACGCTGTCACGTTTATAACTCCGGAAAACACGGTCAATTACGTGGAGGCGACGAGGCGAAACGGTGGTCACCCGCATGTTCCGCAATGCACGAGCATCTGGCCCTCTGGTTTCCTATGTTCCGCTGCTGCTGGACCAGCTCCAGCAACAGACCAGGAACTACTTCACAGCTCCGGAGAAATCTACGGATCTGAGATCTGGGGGTCAGTGGATGATACGGCATCAGTATCGGCGAAAACATACATTCAGCTAAAACCACTGTAAATTCCAGTTAAATTAAACGAAATTCGCTACCCAAACCACTACATAATATATTAAGTCTTCAATAAGAGTAACAGAATTGTAATATTTACGGGAAGTATTTTTTATCTTTGTTTTGTTTAATTACGATAGTAAAGGGTTTTTACGATACCGTGTCGCCGCAATTTGATAGTGACTTAGTGTTAGTGATAGACAATTCGAAAGTAAAGAATAAAATTGTGATATATCGCTTAACGATAGTTCATACATATACTGTAAGTAAAAAATCAGTTATATGTATATCTCCTTGTGCCTTTTGCGAAGTTTTGAATCTGGTCCATGCCGCATTTCAACATAACCATAACAATTAGGAAGAAAGCAAGATTAAACTTTACATCGGGATACAGTCAAAGTATTATTGCACGTGTTTTAGTCCTCTTGCAATTCAAACTGAAGTTGAATAATGAAATTGTTATAATTTATGCTACACGTACTTTGAATCCTGAGATAGACAATGTTTTCATTACCCATAATGTATTTATCGATATATTTCATCCGTTTAGATGTGTCTGGATCGTTTGATTTTAAAGCGGTAAGTGTAGATTGTGGTTAGGTAGAAATGCAGCCTGAAGCCGATTACTCTTGAAACAACATAAGGCACGAGGAATTCAAATATTGTCAGTAATTAATAATTTGCTTTAGTTAGTGCCATGATGATGACGTATATTCCCGAAAACAAAACACCCATTGTGCATGTCCAGCCTATTTCTCCATGTTGCTTTGGCGACATTTTTTTCTGGTCCAGGTCGCATTTCAACCTAACTCCATCAATTTTGAGAGACGATGACGAAATATGGCTTGAAATTTGGGAAGACGCATAGAAGTTATTAAACAAGAAATATCTGTTATTACACACGGCATATGAATGTATACATATGGTATTACTAAAACTTCCCAGCGATTTCAGATTCGTTGTTGCAAATGCTATCGTTGGCGGTAAAAATATTTTTAGAAATGACAGTCGACTGTACTGCCAACACTATCGCAGACGGTAACTTTCGTGTTGCCATATACCTATGGTACATTTCTTTTTGCTTTAATATGCACTTTTTATCCTCAGGGCAGTGTGTTCCAAATTTCTGACGAAAAGGACAACTGATTCTCGGTACGTCCTTATTAGAATGCTACCAAAAATGTTTCACGTAGCTTGAATTTCTTATATTTCGTATATTATATTGTGTTAAAATATAAGTATAATAAAAAATCTTTCGAACAATAAAATGAAAACCAAATCTACTGTAACAACAAAAAGAAATGAAAATTTTTGATTGAAATTTATATTTTTTGTTTCTCCAAGTTAATATTTAGTACTAAAATAAAGAAAGGTAGAGCATTTTAAACACGCCAATAGCCGCG
This sequence comes from Vandiemenella viatica, assembly GCA_031002005.1. NCBI lineage: Eukaryota > Metazoa > Arthropoda > Insecta > Orthoptera > Morabidae > Vandiemenella > Vandiemenella viatica. The sequence goes on from JARYHS010013630.1 coordinate 80,868,909, forward strand.
CTTGCGAAGCAGCGGATAAATGGTATATATATCTATATATATATATATATACTGTATACGAAAACTTCAACCAACTGCAAGTAAAATTTAAAATTGATTACTACCAAAAAATACAGCAAAGTACACTGTCCAGTCACATTAATGTGACCACCACCTACTTTCGACGTCAACGTGAAATAACCAATCACAGAAGGCAGGTGGCAGCACATTACAGTGGAGTGTATATAAAGAATGTCCTAGGGCAATGGAAAGCATTTCAATCGTTGGCGTAATGCAGAAACGTAGCGATTTATCCGACGTCCAAAAGGGCATGATTATTGGCTTTCGAGTTTTAATGAATTAAAAGGTACAGTGCCATTAGGCACTAAGTGATCCCACGGTATGTGTGAATATTGCCGATGCGTCGTGTCAACGAACAGAAACGTGACGGAACTAAAGCGTCCAGATTTACACGCACCTTGGGGGGTGCTGACAACGTCCTACTCAACTTGGACATTAAGCGGATTTATAACCCCCATAAATAACTGAGACCCGCTTTCTATTTTCGCACGTTTCGGAAAGTTCCCGCCGAAAACTGGCGCAGACTAGCAATAATAAACCTTAGTGACGTTTCCTAGTAAATTAGTGCTTTATGAGAGTAGGGGAAGACGATCCAGCCAATAGAGAAGCCGCCTCAATTTATTGCCGTGTTGGTGTTTTTTCTTGTCTGTTCTGGGGCCAATGTGGCGCTGGTCCTTTGGCGCGGATTGCGGTGCTTCGCCAAGAGCCGGACGCGACATCGCGTTACGAGAAGTACAGAGTCTTGCTCGGGGAAGAAGAACGGACGACGAGACACTCTGGTTCAGATCTTCATCTAGTACAGCCGAAGTGACCTTCAACGACGCCGGAGCTGGGGACACTGCATTCACGCGGTGCGGTCGAGAAAGCTGGACGACCCCATGTGGCGCTAGTCTTGCCTGGTCGCTGACCTGGGCTGTGAACAATGGTAAAAGCTACGACCCGGACGGAAACTCATGCAATCGTTCCACCCAGTAATGACCCTGAGATTTTGCTCTAGCTGTTTGATATTCAATGATATGTAATTGTTAACCTCGGAATAAAAACAAAATTCATGTTTGCCTAATTTCACAATAATAAATTGTACACCCAATTTTCAGTTTTCCTATTCATTATAATAATATTTCATGTGATAAGCTGAAGATTAAGTATGTCTTTTGATATTCCAAATTGATAATTTTGTTAATGATAAAACAGTGTGACCCAAATATAAACGTCCCCAAGGTAGACGTTACAGGGCCAAGGGTGGAAGCATTTCGGAAACGGCTCATTTTGTGAACTATTCACGTGTCGCCGTGGTGAAAGTATACCATCCATGGCAAAATGGCACTATTTAACATCAGCGGCGTCTAACATGTGGTGCACCACGAGCTATAGATGACAGAGGCGAACGAAGGCTACGGAGATGCGTTCGGACAAATAGACGTGCAACTGTTGAGCAACTGACCGCCCAGATGAACCAAGGGGCTACCAAGAGTGTATCCTCAATAACGGTTCAGCGACGTTGCTGCGCATGGGCCTCCGCAGCAGACGCCTGGTTAATGCACCTATGCTGACTGCTGTTCATCGGCGACGAAGGCTGGAATTTGCACGCCAGTACCGCAACTGGACGTCCACAGAGTGGCGACAGGTGGCTTTTTCCGATGAATCACGTTTTATGCTCCATCGGAGAGATGGAAGTTGGCGCATACGTCTGAAAGCAAACACCATGCAACAATTGCCGGAAGGATCCAGGGTGGAGGAGGGAGCATTATGGTTTGGGGAATGTTTTCCTGGCATTCAATGGGTGAACTCATCATTGTGGAAGGCACGATGGATCAGCACAAGTACGTATCTGTCCTTGCGAACCATGTCCACCCCTACATGCGAATAATTTTTGCTCATAATGATGGCATCTACCAGCAGGACAATGTGAGGTGTCATACAGCTCGCAGTGTATGTGCGTGGTTCGAAGAGCACCAGGATGAGTTTACCTTACTCCCCAGGCCAGCAAACTCACCGGATTTAAACCCAGTCGAGAATCTGTAGGACCACCTCGATCGGGTTGTTCGTGACATGCATCCTCAACCTCGTAATCTAGCGCAGCTGGCCACGCCACTGGAGTCGGCATGGCTCAACATCCTAGTGAACATCTTCAGAAACCTAATTGACTCTCTTCCTGCACGTCTCGCAGCGGTCCGCTCTGCCCGAGGTGGTTATTCTCGTTTTTGAGAGGTGGTCACATTAATGTGACTGGACCGTGTAATATATAATACACAAGGTTTGATAGCGTATTGTACATACGATTTATGTCAATATGTCCTGAAATTACGTTTAATCAATACTGTATTAAATCTATGGCCATCACAAGGTGATTTCGGAAAACATCTTTACATTTGAAATGGCCATTATAAATCTAGATTATGATTCTGAGGTTCTGGCGCTTGTAATTTGTGTGAAACATCGAAAAGAAAAGGGGAAAACTTCCAAGAAACTGATTTAAACTGATTTATAAATCAGTTGATATAATAATAAATGCTGAATGAGACTATAAATGTGTGAGTGGAAACTTTCCCGGCGTATCGATGCTACAATATCCTCTCGGGTGTCCAGCCGGATGCTGTTGTCGAGTCAGTAACCGTCAGCTTGCGACAGCTACAAGATACCTGGTGAAGACAGCAGAGTCAGCTGTCGAAACGTCGTGTTTTTACAATACCATCTGGTTGAACACCCGAGAGGATTTTGTTAGACTATAAATGTTTTTATCTCTTTAGAAATACTGCATATGTTGCACCATGGCATAAGTTCCGTATAGAAGCTCGTAATACGGTACCACGAGGTGTGCAATGTAGAGACTTCACTGATTACACATCCCGAAAGCAGCCCTACGGGAGCGGCAGAAGACACTTAAACCAGCTGTTATTTCAAGGACTCTCCCATGTAAACACCCACCATTTAAGCTAAGAATTTACTATGCTCTTAAAGTTATCATTCTTTGGCATAAAATTGACAAGGGCGGATACTAAAGGTATATAATCAATGACATTGGATTTCATTCTCACAGCTTTTGTAGGCATGAAATTTCTGTCACTAAAGTGCACTAAATGTTTATATCTAACTTCAGATAAAATCGTACATTATCAAATACGGAAGTCTAATGAATTAAATATGAGTATAAACATGACTGTGTGTCGTATAAAAAGTCCATTTGTCAAAATCATACAGCCACGCAAATAAGATACTGAGGAACTTCGTCATGCGAATGTCATAAACTGAGAAAAACTGTCACGCCACTCCGCTCAGCTTCCGCCTGTTTGTATGCATATAAATGCAGACTCTCATATGAAAAGCCAGTGTCTCTTGAATGCATAACGTTCTGCGCCAGATGGCGCCTATTGAATAAATTTTCACTACGAAAACTCATGCTTCAATTAATTCGTCGACCCCAAAAGAAAGAGAAAAATAAGCTGTGAATATGTCCAGGCAACGAAAATAACTGGTAAAGAATAGCTACCATATGTTACACACAAAGTACTGTAATATAAGATACGTTGAGTATCACACCTTCAAATTATTTACTCGTAATGAATTCTAGTGGAAAAATTTTGAGCATTTGCGTAACGGAATGTTTATTACCTGCAACAGATTTTTTTTTACTGGTTAGAAAATACTCATACTTACATCAAATTCCGAATTATGCTGTGGGATAGCAAAATAATTAATTTCGGGACTTTGAATTTAATTCGGTCGTATTCTTCTGAAGGAACCGTCTCATCATTATCCTCGTATGATTTCGGGAAACCGTAAGGAACTGAGATCTGAATGGCCGAAACAGGGGTCCTCCCCAATTACAAGCTCAAGAGCTCGATTTTTCACTATAGAGCTTTTCTTTAATAATTCTGCTTCAAAATCACCAGTTTAAAAGAAATTTGGCAGCAGCCTTTATCTAATAGAACTGAATTGCAATAGTAATTTTTTAAAATGTACCTAATCAAAAAAATTCTCATGCAGTGATATTTATACAGCATTTCAACTAATTTACATCTGATTCTTTTCTGTATATACCTTGATACCTTTATATACTTATTTCATACATTCTTCTCTTCTTTACATTGTCTACCACTCTCACGCTTTTCTAAGCCATCTCTCTTGTGATATACTCGTACGCCTGATGTGTCTACACCATTTACGCCAGATGGTCTGTATTTTTTCAAGTGTAATTTACTCATTTGATTTTTTCATGTGCTATAAGTTTCAGTCTGGCTACCTTTGGACTTCTTCGAAATAAATTGATTCTCAGAACCTTCTGTCTTTCTCGATCCCTCTCTCATTTTCTACGTTTTCAATCTGTACAACAGTATTTTCTGGACTAAAGGAAATATATTCAACTATTATTTCTTGAAGTTATGTTATTAATTGTTTAGTTTCAGTATTTGTGTTACTTTTAGTTCTTGATAGTATTTTGTATTTGCTGTTGCATTCTTTGTTTATTACCGATGTGACATAATTGTATATATAATACCCAAGTATATAATACCTAAGTAAAACTATGCATAACTTTGTATCTGAGATTTCAAGTGCGCGTTATTTTGTTTCGTTGATTTTGCTTAGATGACGCAGATCTGTGTGGAGTAAACATCCCTGTTTCCATCATTAATCAAAGTAAACTTCAGTAATAATCTTTCAGACATTCAAACACAACAGTTAAAAACCACTTTCTACAGATGATTTGCTTTTAAACATATAATTACAATTTTAGTTTACCGGTAAACTAATTAGCATTTCTTTGTGAATGTAACCATGAATTTTGACTGAAAGATGTTTACTGTACTTTGAATAAAGATTCTTAAACATTTTTTTTCTTTTCAAACATTGATTTCAAGAAGTTTACAAATTGTCAGTAAAATAGTTATACAGCACAGATTTTAGGATATTTTGTAATATTTTCCATGAAGTAACAACATATAAAGCAAACGAAAGCACTTAGGATTACAGTAAACTAAGTGTGCTTGAGATTACTATTGTTTGCGTTATAATTCTCTGTTCAAGAAATCAGAGTTTATTTTCTTCGAATAAAGGTCCAAATAACTTTCAAAGTATTCATAATGTCCTTTTACATGCCAGGATTTGATCCCATAGTAACTACAGTTCAAAGAACATTCCCATTGTCACTTAAAGTTGATCAGGGCTTATCAGAAAGATGATTTCATGGGCGATTTGATTTTTGTGTTCTATATCTTTTGCGCTTATGTGATATCATGGTAACTTTCATTCACTATTAACGTATTAAAGTTAATCAGAAAATAGTAGTGTATATTAGCAAAGCTATTCGTCATGTAATTAATTCTGCGAACTGTATGAAACAATAACTGGAGTACATGTACAATGCCACGGTGAGGTTCATGAAGCGTTTCGTAGCGTGGTCCGTAGTGTAGGAATTACAAAGAAACGTGGGGAAAGTGTAATTTTTGAAGTTTGAAACACTTAACCACTAATTAGTGTGTAAGGGTGGTCACATTTTGGCGACCTGCGAGCTGCAGCGGAATTGTCTGTCTCTTGAACTGAGCCCTAAATATTTTTTTCCGCTCTAATTGGCGGCGAGGACAGGGGAGCAGTTAAGGGCAGAGTGGAGCCGTATTTCAGGTAACCTAGGGGGAGTGAGGCTATATAGAATGGAGAAAGCGACAACTGCATTATGGCCAGTTTGTGGAGCGAGAGAAACACGTCCCCATGTTCATCTGCAATATTCTGCTTTAAAGAAATTAGAAATGTACTGCTTGAAACCAAATAATTATTTTTTCAATTAATTTTCACTTAATTTACAATTCAATATATATTTTTAACCAATCCTGGTATATCTGTCTAATTTTTATGATCGTTAAGAAGTTCTAGAGTACTGAAGTATTAGAAACAATAATTTCAATTCTTCATTACAAGTTTTTGTGAAGTGGATGACCATTAATCGAATTGTCCACAGAAAGCAGTCATAATACAAAGTGGAGAACGAAATATCAAAAGAAGTGTAGGTAAGAATGTGACCTCTACACTGCCATATATGCAAACAAGAAATAACTAAATATATATCTTCTAGTAAGCTGGCGTAGATGACTCAAATCTATATCCGACTCTTTATGTTCATTTCAGAGTCTCAATTTTTCCATTTCAAACACAAAAAAGGTTGAGATAGAAAGGAAATTCGTGTAAAAGCCGATGTTTAGTAATATTTAATGAAAAAAGAAGTATTGCATTTCGTTTCATCCTTTTATCAATATTTTTATAAAACACAGGTGTTACCGTTAATTCTATGGTTTGATGTCAGTAGCAGCCAGCATCAGAACCAATCAATGTTATATTATTAATAACGCATTCCCATGTTGTCCGTTTTTTAATATAATGTAATGAAACACTGCAGTGGCTCAGCAGCGTTTCCTTTATAGAACTCATTACGGCGTTGTCATTAACGAGTAACGACCGGAAGTAATTATGTTAAAGCCTCTTAAATTCGGCATAAATAATTTAATTAATATTCGTATTAAGTAATAACACCTATTTATCCATTACTAGAGGAAGGAAAACTCTGTAATTTTACTTGTTTTATTTTATGATTGTAGTTAATTCAAAACCACTTACAAAATATTGGTCCAAGAAGCCAGTTAATGAGGGACCGTTATTTTTAGGGTGAGGTAATTGTAAATATTTTACTACGACAAATTCGTGTCAGTTCGTTGATTTAGGATTCGGGCAAGATGATCCCAACAACTCAATTTTTATAAACTTACAAGAAGCTCAGACTACAGCAACGCAAATGCAAGGTTTTTATTCTTTCGCACCGTATTTGAACTACATTGAGAACTGCAGTTATTTTCCTATTGCAAACTTGGATGGTAAGACACTTATAACTACACAGGCACAACATTTTGTGAACACAGCACTGCCTGCTCTCAGATTGAGTTCTAAGATATTCTTAAATTGCATAAGTATATGATATCGTGTATTACTTTTCGTGAGTAGTTCAGTACTGTGAACGAAGAAATAATCCTCATTTATGAGCTGATGACCTACATAAAACCATTCAAACAGACCTCCTGAGAACATTGATTTCACGTTTTTAGTTGTACATTTGGGCGTTGCTTACAGTCTAATTCGCAACCAAAAATTACAAAGATACACAAAAAATAGAAATCATACTTGTTACAATTAAGGAAACTGAACAGGATGGATGTGTTTTATTTCCGTACCCAGTATCCTTGATTATGTGAAATGTATTTTGTTTTAGCAAAAACGTTTCCGAAACTAATTAGGAACGTATTTTACTGGCTCCCCAGATTTTCCCTTTAACATTTCACAAACTGAATAACAAGACGACCACTACTGTATATCAAAACCCCATAAACCGCAGGCCAATGGTGACAGTCAGTGCAATTTTAATTAAATAAAAAACCAATTTAAGTTAATTTTCTTTGCAAATAATCACATAATTTATCGCCTAAATGATCCCGTTATTGCCGATTTCTATGGAATGGGAAGGCTTAAAAATAGCATAATACTACTTTGATAGAACTGCGGTGAAAGGAAAAGCTAATTAGCATAATAGCTAATGCGGAAGCTTACGCCGTTTAGCTTATACTGTCAACATCAAAGACGTTAAGTCAGTTCTCTAATAAACAACATGTGAAATGTAACTGATAGCCTAAAACGTGTTTTAACAGGATTGTTATATCATGCAGTCGCATGAGTGGACTCGTATAGAATGGTCATACTGTTACAGTCACTCCCAGCACAACCTAACAGCCTAAAGTCACCTTTCAGTTTTATTAGAGAGGTTTAATTTTATACGATTAATTCGCATCGTGATGTTTGAAATCGACAAACATTTATTTCAAGAATAAAATATTTTTCGATTTTTTATCATTGTTTTGCTACGAGTCTATGAAGAAATTTAAGCTGAAATCGTGAAAAGTTCCCATAATTAGGAACGTTCCTCCTCAGTACATTTCAATAATAAGAATTGATCACTTTTGACTATTCACCATCTGATAGACACAAAGCAAACGACTTTAACCTTTAACTTGTTTAGTGTCTTCTCTGAATGAATGCATTTTGAAAGTCCTATGTCTTAAATTGAACCTCAACCCCAAAAATAATGACCCTCTGAATAATTATGAACTCTTACTCTTAAGTCAAATAAGAATATATACGCAACTTCACCTGTCCATTGACTTCTACAATTTTTATTATCTAAAACATCTGGATGCAAAATATCTAAATCTTTTATAAAACGAAATATTGGAATACTCCGAAAGCTTATTAGAAATACGCCTATAAAAATACAGACAGATATCATTTGTAACGGAAGCTACGTTTTCCAGTAAACTTCAATTAGTTTTACCCGATTAAATAAAGACATTTACCTAACAAGTAATTCGCCAACATTTTCTGGATGTTGCAATTTCATCGGACATTTCAACTATTAGTCAATGCCACAAAACAAATATTTTGCCTGTTACAGTTGTTTATTTTACGCGAACAGTATGCATTAAATTGTATCGATAATAAATTATTTCACATTATTAAAATCATCTAAACAAAGATCAAAAGTGAATGGTGTTCCCCTATGGTGCCTGTTAGGCGGGATTCGTGGATATAGAGTTCTTTATTTCTATACTAGACTTTCAGCATGGTAGATGGGGGACGTGAGACGTGGTTATAGCCACGCTCCAGACGTTATTAACTTCCCGTTACTCAACATCAAGTTTAATAGGCGTCGGGAATCGTTCGATTGTACAACTTCTAAGAAAAATATTCGGTTTCATCAGGAATCAAATCTCATTTACCCGAACCGCAGAGTCAGTCAGTCAATATATTTTAATCGTCAAACTTACGAGTCCTCCGCCAAAACAGAGGGACATTTTAATACTTCCTCATCAGTTAACAATGAGGCTAAAGTATACCACACTGAAGATTAGAGGTAATAATTGGAAGTTTCTAGAAGCTGTCGACTCTATTGTAACCATTTCTGGTGAGTGAGTGGTAATGATCGGGCCTCGTAATCTGGAAATCGTGAGTAGATTATTTGCTGATGATGCTATTACTTATCGTGAAATCAAAACCCAGGAAGACTGCGCTTTGTTACAAGGCGATATTACGAAAATAATTGCGTGGTGTAAAGATTGGCAATTGGAGTTAAACGCTAAAAAGAGCCATGTCATGCGTGTAAGTAGAAAGGTGACACCATTTAGCACTGAATATACAATTAATGGTACTGTCCTCAGAACGGTAGATTCCGCTAAATACCTAGGGGTAACAATTCGTAAGAATTTGTCGTGGAATGAGCATATCGAGAATGTAATTGGGAAAGCAAATCGTATGCTCCGATTTCTAGGTCGTAATTTAAAACGATGAACTCCGGAAGTTAAACCGATTGCATATAAGTCACTAGTGCGTCCTCACTTAGAATATTGTTGTTTTGTATGGGGTCCCCATCAAAAGGGTTTAATGGAGGCATTAGAGAAGGTACAAAGAAGAGCCACCCGATTCGTGACAGGTATATATAGTTGGAGGGAAAGGGTAAGTGCGATGTTGATGGAGTTAGGTTGGGAAGTCCTGGAACACTGAAGGCGTTGCTCTCGACAGAAGCTAATTGAAAAATTCACGACTGACATATTTCGGAATGACAGCAAATATTGATACCAGCAACATTCGTATCTCGGAATGACCGTGAAAATAAGATAAGAGAAATCAGGGCCAGGATCGATTCTTTTCTGTACTCATTTTTCCCACGAGCGATTAGTGAATGGAATAGAAAGGATTTACCGGGCGAGTAAACTCAAAATCCGACAGAAGTAGGTTTCGATAAAGCACTCCGGCCATCCTGATCTGGGTTTTCCATGGTTTTCCCAGATCACTCCACGCGAATGCTGGGATGGTTCCTCACAATAATAGCCCATGGGCGCCTCCTGCCATATCCTGTATATCCCTTCCAAACTATTACCCTTTCGGATAGGTGGAATGCACCCTCTGCCACACACGTTTAGTGAATCGCAGAGTAATAGTAATAGTAATAGTAGTTCAAATCCCCTCCGGCCATCCTAATTTCGGTTTTCCATGATATCCCGAAATCACTCTAGGCGAATGCTGGATCGTTCCATTAAAAGGCCATGCTGGATTTCCACCCTTTCCCAGATCTCCTCCCTCTCTAATAACCTCAATGTTGACGCAGCTCCAAATAAAAAAAATAAAAAATACTCAACAGTTAAACTGATGCCAAAAGTATTGGAAGGCACTCAGTGTGGGTGAATTCGTTGACAACAATTCTGACACCGTGGCATGAGGCACCGGGATTTGTTTGTCACTACGAATGACAGAGACATTTAACGATAATATTTATGATCGCAACTTTTGAAAACTTAAAATGCCGAATGTGTTTCAAATCCTGAATTGTATTATTCAGTAGCATTAGAGTATTGTCAACGTCATAATTTTAATATGTTTTAAGTCTAGCACATTATAATGCTACTATTACTAAAGAAGGAAAATTTGAATATAAATTTCATAAGCTATCGAAGGATTCGAATCTGCTAAAAAAAAAAAAATTAAAAGAAAAATAGAAAGTGTTTAAGAGGTTTGACACATAATCAGAAAAAGACTGAAACACAAGTTTTCTAAAGTAGCGGTGCAGTGAGGAGTACCTTGCACATGTGGAACCTGCGTGCGATGTGTTCCTGCCGGACAGCGGAGGCCGCCGCCTGTAGAGCGACTGATCGGCCGCGCGCACAGCACACAGCCAGGGAGGAGCGGCTACCCGCGCATGAGCCGCACACTGCCGCCAAGCAGGGGGCTGATAAGCGTGTTCACCCTGAGGACCGCATTCTGCTTCTTCGTCCGTATTTTCATTTACAGGTTATTGCTGCTTCCCTACTATCTGCTAAGTTAGCACTCTTTTCTTATGTCATTTTGACATTTCGGCCATGAAGCCAGCAACGGTTATATGTTTAATCTTGCAACAAGTGTTTTTCTTATATTTTCACATATTTTTATTTCAATGCGTTGTTTGAACAACACAGAATAATCACAATTCTCCCTATTCCGAAAACGGCTCTCAGTACATGAAGTGTGTGGCCTTACGTCGTGTCGACAAGGCGGAAAACTGAGGTCATCGCTCTATTCTATAGGCTACCTAGACAGCCGTTAAAAAATTATTCTGGCTTTTGGAAAGACATATTCGCTGTTGCTTCCCTTTATATTTTCACCATTTCCAATAAACTAAAAAAAGGAATATATGGCACATGCTAAACAGGTTAAATACCATACCACTATCCAATAATGATTATGAAACAGAATACAATATAATCACACAAATTGCAAAAAACAATGGGTACACGGAACAACGTATTGCACAGCTCAATACTAAAATCCAAGAGAAAATACGAAAAAAGTCCACACTCAACATCACACACACCAGCACACTGAACCAAAATAAAAAACAATGGTGCACAATGAGCTACATCAACAAACACACTCACAGAATAAGTAAAATATTCAAAAAACAAGGGCTAAAAATTGCATTTCAGACAAACAACACAGTACAGAAACACCTAAACAACCATAATGAAATAGATCAGTACCAGCAATCAGGGATATATGAACTGATTTGTCAACAATGTCAAGCCAAATACATAGGACAGACAACCAGGAACTTTACTACAAGATACAAAGAACACATCAGAGCCATTACATGTACAAATCACTCAACATTTGCAGAGCATTTGTTAGATCACAACCACCAACCCACCACGAGTCAAACAGACATGAAAATACTGAAAATAAATAATACAGGAAACACCTACTTACAGTACAGGAAAGTTACCATATTCACAAAGCCATTGCATCAAAGCAAACTGTACTTAATGAATTCACTCATTTAACAAATGAGACCTTGTTTAAAACATTGAAGAATAACCAAGACACAGGAGTATAATACACATAAAAAGTAAATTACAACACTGACACCACTGCACAAACAGAGACATATTTTAATAATACATAGACACAGACGTTACATTACAAGGAAAAAACATTAGGTTGGTATCACTGTAAACGAATGTAAACAACAAGGTTTTGCTGTTCATCAGACAAAAAAGTGTCAATATCAATAGATTTTGAAAACAGTGGTAGGGTTACCTCCAAAAACAGGTTAACAATAGCTATTTTCATAGTTATGTGGAACCATAACTACAGTTTACGTCACAAAAAAGTGCAAATGGAACTATTCCTGACCACCATGTAACTGCCTCAACCATAAGTCGTAAGTAGAATGTAGTTTATTATTAGTTAGTTATGTATATTAATATTGTAATTTTGTTAAAACCAACATTTATATACATCCACAGTCACTGACGATGCCCCATTCCACAAGGGTGAAACGCGTCTGTGCCTGTATCAATAAAACCAGTTGCTAATAGACGGTGTTTTCATTTACAATTGTGTACTAAAAAAGGAAGATAGATAACACGAAAATTTTATCAAATCTGTAATCTGACTTTTTCTTCAAATCATACATTTATCTTTTCGACTTGCAGACTTAAATGTATGCGATCAAAGTGATCTGTAATATAATAAGTTACAGAAAATTTAACATTTATTTTTGCATATATAGCTTCATTAAAAACATTATATTTTAATAATTATATTTCAATGCGCTCGTTTACTGGGAATGCACAATTTCATTTCCTACTTACTTGCAAACACAAACAGATATTTAAAATAACATAACATCCGGTGTCCTAGAAGCCTATATATCACAATTTTTCGGCTTAAATTCGGACATTGCCGCCTCAAGAAGCACTTATGTAGAATCGGTGTGGTAGAGGAACCGTACTGCCAGTGCGGACACGTTGAAGACGCTAATCATATATTCTTTGGTTGCCCATTTAACAAACAAGCCTCTGACAACCTCATCAAGCACTTGGTGCAAGCAGGACAGCAACTCCCGGCAAGTGTTGAAGACTTACTAAATACAAACAGATTTAAAATCTTCTTCATCATGTACTCATTTTTACGGCAAATCAAACGAGAACTGTAACAATAATCAACAGTATAATCAAGTGTAACATATCCTTACATTTCATATATACATGAGTCTTTGTAAATAATTTTATTTTTTATTAATTTGTATTACTTTTTTCTAAACTTAATGTGATTGATTGATTGATAGTAGCTATCCTGTTTTATTATTCTAAATGGGGAAAATTTTTCGGTACATAGAAATATACGCGTTAATACCATAATAAGAATAAAGTCACTCGATTTAAACTTCTAAATTTTAATGTATATAATGTAATATCAAATGGTCTATTTTAATGTATGTAGGCCTATATGCCAAACAAAGGAACAATAATTAACTGTATAATCAGATGTAACATATCCTAACATTTCATGTATATATGAACCTTGTAAATCGATTTTTTGCCAAACTCAATATTTCAATGTGTATAATGTAATATCAAATCGTCCATTTTAAGGTATGTATGTGCCAGACAAAGTTACTACCTTATGCACCCAGCGTATTACGTAAATGTATTAGTTCTGGCTTTTAATGTGTGTAAGGTACTATGAAATACGGATAACCTACAGAGACAATGTGTATTAAGATTTACTGCTACGATGTGCAAAATGTTACAGATGTAATAGACAAACAATGTAATAAAAGCTTGTACACTTGGTAATGGCTAAATGGCCAGCATGGCTAAAGGCCAAATAAATTAAAAAAAAAAAATAACATAAGACAACCGCAAACTTTATAGAGTTTTAAATTCACGGCGGCTATTTGAAAACAGGTCATATTTGGTTCTTTCATACTGTTCTACACCAACTTCTGTGCATTGTTACAATCATTATTCAGTGATTGAGTTGAAACATAATGTTATCAACTTAATATTTTCGGTGTGGAAGTCAACATCATAATATCCTGAAAGAATAAATCGAGTGACTTTATTCTTATTATGGTATTAACGCGTATATTTCTATGTACCGAAAAATTTTCCCCATTTAGAATAATAAAACAGGATAGCTACTATCAATCAATCACAAAATACGGAAGCCCTGTCACAATAAACTACTGAATGAATAACATCTAGCTTTTTTTATTTGTATAAACAGAAATTACAGATATTTATCATAGAAATTCTACGAGTTGGAGTGTGGGATGTTGAGAGATTAGCTCAAGACAAGAAGAGATGGAGGATTGCATCAAACCAGTCGAGAGATTGATGACAGAAAGAAAACGTGACAGCGGACAGGTGGGTGTGTAAATATAAAAGTACCATACTTCTCTAGCTAACTAACTTAGTCTACAGTCCAAAGGTTGGCTGGATCCTCCCAAAGGAAATATTCTAATAGTCCAAGATCCGACTGCATGATTTCTACGTCCATCTGTTATTTGATTAATAATTATTAGTAGCAGAATACGATTCTACCGGATTGTCTAACAAAATATGGCCGCAAGTATTTTTAGGTAACTTGTCAAAAAAAAAATCAAAATATTTCTTTCTCTTTTTTTGTTTTGTTTAGATAAATAATAATTCCTTTCAATGAGAGACATTTAAAAAACATAAAACGTTTTGGGTAGCCTATGTAAAAGTGGCTGCAAGTAGGGTCAGACGGTGTGGTGCGCTAACTCTCTCTCGTTCTTCCATATCTTTAAGAGCTGGCAGTGCCTACTGCGGTCACTTTTACATTGGCAACTCAAACTTTTTATGTTCTTTACATGCCATTCATTGAAATGAATTATATTTTACTTCTATAAAAATGAACCAATTACTTTTAGAAAATATTTTCAAAAATACTTGCGGCCATATTTGTATAAGCAACCCGGCAAAATTGTATTCTGCTACTAATAATTATACATAAAAGTTGCATTTAAACCAAATAACAGCCGGATCAGCTTCTGTATCAGAGGTAGGACGGTCAGTTCCTTCCCTCTGGGACCTGCAGTTTAATGCGAAATTCGAAGAATGGAAGTTCTGGCATAGCTCATATCATCAAATACAACTTTTCAAAATTCCTATCCCATGGATTTGAACCTGGGACCGGACTCCGAATTTAACGACTGTGCTACCAGACCAGGAGATTAAATTTGTTAAGACTACTGCGGGTGATAGAGCTGCTCGGATACTGTCTGTCAGTCTTCAGGACTGATTTTCAAGTTGGTCTTAATGTACGGAATGAATAAAAAAAATGGCATAAACATAACAAATATGTTTAGTCCCATACTATTTTTAATTATGTTTATTCAGCGCCAGCATATGCGAAGAAGGTAGCTGCTAGCTATACTGTTCGCTGGGATGCCACGAAGATAGGCTCTGAAGCGAGCAATGGTAGGCAAGAAAAATATTGCGTAAACGATAGTTCGGAAGGATTAATGATCAGTAATATCACTTCCTTTGCACCGAAAATATGCACAAAAATATTTAATCAAGTCAATCTCTGTGTATTTAAAGGATTATTAAGGGAGCTTGCACAAACAACGTGACTCGGTCCAGGGAGGGGAGGGGGGGGGTTGGCTGGAAGGCTACATTGGGCAACGTGGGGGGGGGGGGGGGGTTCCGAGCCAGGCCACGCAGCTTTCCTCTCATAACATTTTTCACCGTTAAAATGAGGAAAAGAACACACAACAGAGTGTGAATATTTATTTCCTTCATTTAATTATCTCCGTATGTAATTTTCAATAGTCTGACAGGAGAAAACAGAACGAAATGTCTTCTGGAATCATAAGGGGGAAAAGCTACGTGTTACGTGGGGGAGGGGGGGGGGGGGTAGAGGCAAAAGCCACGTATGGCTACGTGGGGGGTGGGAGGTTTCACAGGAGGTCAAAATGGAGCTACGTGGTTTATGCACGATCCTTAATACCAATAGCCCCAAAACCATAATTAGTTAAGCAGATTTGGTTTTTAACAAACTTTTCGCGTCTCACTTAGTTGCCTAGTCCTGATGGTGTCCGGCAACTGACTCGGGGTTAGGAGTCCTGTTGGTGGAAGAAGTATTAATTAATCACTAGGAGCCCTACAGGGTGGAAGAGATGGTGGTGCACAATTCCTAATCACCATATTGTGAATCAAAGACTTGCGTTAAGTCCCTCCCAAGTCTCTCGGCGTGCCTTGGTATATTATTTTTATTTTTTTACTTATGGCTTAACGCCTCGTCGACATCGAGGTCATCAATAGCGGGATGGAACTGGGGACAAGGGACGGGAAGAAATTCGGCCATGGCCCTTTTGAAGGAAGCATTCCGGCATTCGCCTGGAGTGATTTGGGGAAACCATGGAAAACCCAAATCTGGATGCACGGACAAGGATTCGAACCACTGTCCTCCCGAATGCGAGGCCAGAGCGTTAACCGCTCAGCCACCACGCTCGGTCGCCTTGGTATTGAGAACATAAGACTTAATGGTGATTTATTTGTCGGCTTTGCGGCCATCCTGAATGTACGAGCATTAGATTTCTTCCTCTTCCTTTTATCATATTTCATTAGATCACAGTCACGCAACGCAAACAACACATTACCCTGAACAAGCAAACACTTCACAGAAATCCTCTCAAAGAATAACACGAACAAACACTTCCTTCACTGGAGAAGACAAGGGAAAACTGTCGCAGTTAAATTTCCCAAGACGCTGACTTGAAGAAGTAGCAACATCCATGACTACGCCTACACCTCGGTCAATGAGTAAAATCGTCATAACTAATTTCGCTGTTTAACAACGCTTACAGCTTTTATAAGTTTTATTATTCTCCATATTTTACAGAGATACAAGGATATACGTCAGCAGACAATTGCACAGACAATCTTAAATTAAAAAACCAGAGTAGATTATACACGCTGCAAATGCGCTAGCGACTAGAACTTGCAAGTCACTCAGCCTGCGACGACGCGGCAGGAATATGGGGACCACCTGTGCTAAGAACAGGTGCAAGAGTTCCGTTGTGTGAGCCTGCCTGGGAGGGGGTTGACGGCGGTATTCTGCAGGAGGAGTTATGAGATGTCAAGGGGTGAAGATTGTAAGCTGTGGGAGAGATTCTGAGGAGATGTAATATTCTCTGGCACTGACGACTCGTAATGTTATTTGCGTTAATCGGAAAATGTAGAAAGTGAACCTGCGTTACACTTCGATTATTTCACTGGTATTCATGGATGATATCCAACCTGAAATAATACTTAATGCAACAGTTTACAGATTTTAACTGACACTGTAGGCAGTCGGCAGATCCGTAGAAGCAGAGACCTGCACATCCTGAGGACAACAGCAATGAGATTGATTCCTTGCACTCATAACTGTATGGCTGAGAACGCAAGTATAGCGTAACCATTACCGTTACAACTGACAGGATTCCCCGTTATTCCAAAATAATGTTTTGTAAAACTATTTTAATTTGGAACTATAAATTTAGTCTTATAAAACTGGGAAACCTTTGTGATTATAGTAAAATTCTTTCAGCATTCGGTTACAAATAAAAATTCATGTACAGTAACGAAATAATCGACATATGTTTATTTCACAGGCAGATCATGGTTTCAGATTTATTAAGACTCTATATATTGCCCGCAGATTTACTCGCGTGGCTATTTCCAAGCAGCAATAAAACCTCACTGAAGTGTAAGAAGTTTTCTCCGTCCTAGCTACTTTCTTATCTAATGGGTTCCTACAATTCTGTGAAAGGTTTGACTTACGTTTTCCGGGTGAAGAAATAAATAATCTAAGTTACATACGAGAACGTTTAAATTAGCCAAACTAATACAAAGACCAAAAATTGAACAACAGTATTAACAGAATTCTATTTCAAAATCACTTCAAACACCATAAGAGAAAGTCGATTATCACGGAAAGTCAACATTTAATTTGGTGAATTTTTGGAATGCTACAAACAGCGAATAATAGAATACATCCATGAGATACGAGTAGAACGCGCTTACCAAAGGGATCCGTAACTATCATATTATTATTGAATGAGTCAAAATTTGATTGCGACACAGTTGGTTGTGGCTAAGTTGAATGCAGCCATTACCAGAATAACAGCTGACATTTTGTATTAAAGATGCATGTAAACTTTTATTGGGACTGTATCTCTGGTGTGTAGTATAGCACCACAGCAAGATGTAATGTTTTATTTGTCTGTTCTGTACACATCGTTAACCCCAAGCAGCAAAAAAAAAAAAAAAAAAAACCTAAACGTCAAGTAAAAAGTTTGCTCGTTTCAACCTGCTTCCTTCTGTTACGTGTTTCTTCAGCTCTGAGAAATATTTTATCCGCGTATTTGGTGTAACGTCGTTCATAATACCTTCCTCGGTAACGTACTTATTTCAGTCTCTTTCAAAGGAAAACTTTTCCCCTGCTTTCTCGTCCTAAATCAAGTGTTTCTTTTAGGATATAACTGCAAACTTTCTCCAGGTCCAACTCTGGAAAATATTGTTAGACGGAAGCCGATTGAGCCACCAAGAGATGAAGGTACTTACGGGGCAGATGAAACGACAGGCCATATGCCGTAGTGGTTGCTGGGACAGGTAAACGAGTCCCTTCATCAAGCAACGCAACAGTAAGTGGAACAAAGCTTCTGGGGATGGAAGAAAACATAGCAGCAGTGCCAGAGAAACTGGGTACAGATATTGTGGAACATGAAACAAGTGTAAGTAATAATCCCGCTCAAACAGTGAAGATAGCAACTCTCAAAACAACAGATACTTTAGACACAAGGAAGAATTAGCAATGGGCTGTTTTTAACAAATCCACAATTTTTTAGAATAACTGTAAGGATAATCATAACATGCCGGAAGTAATTAAACCAGCAAGGGAAGTAGTAACAGAGGAAGGAGGACCGGAAGACCGGAAACCCGTATATCTTAATAAATTCAAAAGTGAAATTAGTATAAAGATTCTATCACCTGTGGTGAAATACTAAGCACCATAGTAATGAGTTAGCTTACCAGTCTTCACCTATTTAAGTAAAAAAGATCCTATACGGTTAGACCCGAGTGGCGCTTAAAGTCTCTAGGCAATTGGTGGTTTGTAAGACAAGCTCACACTTCCTGTCATTGAACACAGGAAAGATCGGATTCTATTATTATCTCCGCTAAGAGTAAAGCAGTCAGCGTGATTTGTCTATGGACATGGGTCTAGAATAGTTGCCTATTTCTTGCGTTTAATTATTATTGGGCCTCTTAAGGTTAATTTAAACTACTCATACATTGCACAGAGTCTAAAAGTGACACTGAATGAGTTTTTAGGGACACAATATAAATTTTAGAGTCAAATGTCATGACAGCGTTACCTTATCTGGCTGTTCTTTATTTGAGTTCACTCTTCAAAACCTGAAGAATTTCTGCTGAGTAAACTCAGCACTCAGGGACTTATTAAAGAGGGACATCGATGATCCCGCTATACAGTAGAAGATTGTATCTATTGGCCTGCATTCAGCTGTCAGCCTCATATATATCGGAGGTCGGCAACGCCGATGGATATTGCCAAAGGCGGCATTCAATCGATTGGGGCCGTATAGAGCAGATGATGTCAATGGAATTTACTAAGAAGCGTGCGCACTCAAGACACTCGAGTTATAACTCTGCTCCTTCGTAATTTAACAAGTGGTGACTTTCTCGAGTCGTTCGACATGGATTGAGTGCAGTAGATAACAATTGTTCGATAATACGAAAAAGCATTCAATTTTAGATCCTGTGACAATTCGAAGAATAGTCACTAAAATTTATTTATATATACACAATGCTTAAACTCCGCCACTTCAAACAAATTTTAGGCAACTCTATGCATCAAATGACAGCAACGTCATTTTGCTAATATCTAAAAATATGAAACTCTTGTAAAAAAAAAAAAACACCAACGACTGATCCATTAATTTTTTATATAGAGAACTACGCGTATGTGAGTCTCCTTGCTTAGTTAGTTATCTGCGGCAGTTTCAGAATTGTAGGAAACACTTGCCTTATTACCACACACTCGCAGTATTTGGAGGTGCTCCCACAGTCTGTTCATCTCCGTGGTGTCTGGCTTAAAAGGTACCTGTCTCGAGAGCCAACTTATTTGCATTATTATACAAATATTACTTAGGTTTTCCTATTTTAGGTATTACTTTTTTAACCGATTAATTTGTTCTTAGATAAAATCTTCTTTGTTAATTTTCATAAAGATACAGCAAATACATCACAAAATTGTTCCAAATTTTAGTTTGTAGCAACAGCGGTAGCAAAAGCCTTTTTCCTGGATTAAATATTGTGAATAGATATATGCTGTGACGGATATATTTTAAAAAATGTTATTTACCACCTTTCTCCATTTGCGTAGTCTGTTTGTTACTGTTAAGTTATTTTCGTGACTGTACTGGCAGACAACGAGACATGGACATCTGTGGACAGGCTTCCGGCGTGTAATTGTGAGGGTGAGAGGACTCGTACCCTTCCCGTGATAGAGCTGCGTTTGTCAGATCCTGAGGATTTCCTCTGTTTTTAATTGTGGAAATGTCTAGTGAATGAGGCGGAGATTAAGGGTCGTCCCAGGACTCTCTTCGGTTATTACGAAAAACCTAAAAACCACAATATGGACGGCCGTAATCGGGGACCAGGATTGGAACGTGGTCCCGTTATACCTCCATGATCTAGAAGAGTGTTGCAGCCGTAATGCGGGCAAACACATTGACGGTTTTTTAATACATTTTGTTATTAGTTGCTTGTTTTTTGTTTTCTTACTTAATTTATTCTGAATTAATTTTAACAAGCATCAATGAAGTGTATATAAACAAATTTCCTGCTTTTATATTCATTTTTTGGTCTCCGTATCAAATACGGCAAAAACAGAATCGCTATAATTATGTCAAGGCCATACGTAATTCCATCCCCTAACCATCGATTGCCATGAAATTTCTTAGAAATATATGTTCTATAGATCAAAAAAGATCCATAAATAAAGACCAACACATTTTAGACTCCTGCGCAAAAAGAAAAAAAATACGAACATGGTGGGTGAGCGGTAAATCTCTGGCCTCGCATTCGGGAGGACGTAGGTTCGAATTCCCGTCTGAGCATACAGTTTTTTGGTTTTCCGTGGTTTCCCCAGGTCACTCCAAGAGAATTCTGGGAGGCTTTCTTCAAAATGTCATGGCAGAATTCCTTTCCGTTCCTCGTTCCCAGTCCTATCGTGCCTCTAATAATTGAAGCCACATGGAAAAGATACAATAAAAGAAATTGTGAAATATTCTTTTTCGCTTAACTCATCGAATGTAGTATTATTGCGGTATTTGCAAATGCAATCAATAATGCTTCTGTAATTAGTATCCGAGTAGGCTTTCGCACCTACGTTTTGCGTAGGCAGCACGTCATCGCTAAATCGCGCCGTCGGCTCAGGTGCGCCCGCGATTGAACGCCCACTACACACCGCAGCACACTGCCCACTAGCCACTTCGCATTAACTCAATTCCAGGATTGTTTATTTGTTAGGTAATGTGTTAGTTACACAAATTACACCTGGCCACTAGTTAAACCTACTAACCTCAAATTCGACGCTATTATTATCACTGGTTCGTGTCAGTGAATTATAGTCAAGCAAATATTTTTTCCACACAAATGTCATTCCCGGGATGCATGCTTTTCGTATATTATCTAAATTACTCCAAAATAATTTCCCGTGCAAAGAAAGTAGCCTTTTTGCGAAACGGTTTTAGCACCGAAAGTCGTGAAAATGGAAAACAATGTTCGTGTATACGCAGTTCAATTCTCTGATATACGATTGTACTGTAGAATAACATTTCAGTGCACCTATACCGAAAAGTAACAACTTTGAGGCTCGACGATGAGGACTTATAACCCATTTAACATAAAGTTGTAATATACTGTGGTCGGGGCGTATGAATTAAAGTTGAATTCTCTGTCGTACACCTGTAATACAAATCAAAATTCCCAAGCCTTTATGTCCGGAACGTTAGATAAGATAAATTCATTTTGTATACGATTTACAGCGAGTAGTGTCCGGAGGTCCCAGTTTTAATGTTTTGTTTGAAAAATTACATCCATTTATAGCTGAAATAGGTGAATTTATAATTCAATATTGGTTTAATAATTAACAATCAATACTATTCGATATTGCTATATATATAAGGAACAGCACCACAATTATAGCCAATAGGCCTACTGATTCTAAATACAGCCCTGTCACTAACAGTCATATTTTCTCGATTTCAAGTTTTAAATTACCGTCATGTAATTCAGTTAACGCCGAAAACAGAATGCGATGCGTGACTTACTAAGAGGAGATATTATCTGGTAGTTAACTCTTCATACATTTCAATGGAGCTGCCGATTCACTTAGGCAGTATTCTTATTTCACTTCCCTACTAGGTATTTCTCTTATGTTTTGAAACGAATCTACACTGTTTCCTAACCATTCCTAATCATTCGAGATAGTACTACGATTTTATTTACCGAACAATTTTTACTCTCCCCGTCGGGTTCAGAAATTAAAACCGCCGTTTAATCGTGCTAGTTCCATTGCTTGGATCTGCAATTTAGCTAAGAAGAGTTTGACTCCAGGTTTGGCATTTGTCACAAAATTGACCGACATGCCTTCGTATTAGCACCTTTGGTGACATGCATCTAGCCAGGGAACCAGTGAGTCGATAGGAACTTGTAACTCTTTCATTTTTTTCGATACCCGTTACGCTCCGACTCCAATGCGATACGCTGGGATTACAGAATTTCCACTCGAGGTTTGACAGGTGGTCTATCGTCGGGAATGGGATCTTTTCGTGTTTATATACATAAATAAAAAATTATTGTCTTTGGTCTTTGCGGCCCTTTAGTCAGCTCAAATTTGTTTTTAATATTTTATCTTATCTCGCATTCCTCAAGGGATTGTAGGACGAGGGAGGATAGTGAAGGCAACACAAGACGAACATTCAAGTGGGCGAGCTGTAACGCTCTGATGTCGCATTCGAGAGGACGCGTGTGCGGATTCCCGTTCGAGAATACAAAGTTGGGTTTTCCTTGGTTTCTCCAAATCACTCCAGGCGAATGCCGGGATGCTTCCTTCAAAGGCCATGGCCAACTTCCTTACCATTCCTTTCCCCCAGTCCTTTACCGCCTCTAATGACCTCGACCTCGACGAGATCAAAAGCCAAAAAAGAACACAGCAATTAATTAAATCCACACATGCGCGAGGTTGGAATCGAACCAACAGCCCTTTTAATGCGAGGCAAATGTGCTAACCTCTAAACTGCCAGGCCGCCCAGCTTCGAGTTTATGTGGCGGTATTTAACCAGAAAACAAATCGCTCAGTCTACATTATACATTTTTCGGAACAACTCTATGTTGAATGGTACTAGCTAATTCCTTTCGCAATTTCTTCCATGGTATTGCGTTTGCCGTGGTAGGTTAAAGACGAGAAATAAATAAATCTTTATTAATATTTTTGTTTTGTTTTTACGTTGCTTAAAGTGGTTGAATTAATTCATAGAGCATGAGTAGAAAATTCACGATAAATGTAGTGATGCTTTTACCAGACTCTAGTTCATAGTATCCCACTCCACAGAGCATTACTGAAGAAGACATTGAGACCATTTACAGAGGAGGGCATCTTAAGTAGAGTTTGAGTTGGGGATGCTGCGAAAGGGACTTACAAAGTAACGAAATCATGTCAGAAAAAGATAGCAACGAAACTGCCTCCGGCGGGTCGAACCCTCCACAAGCACATGATGGCCACGGCAGATAAATTAATAACGAAAAGTGAACTGAATTACATCTAGCTAGCAATATTTTGACGGGGGTCTCTAATCGAAACGCATTGTGTTAAAAAGCTAAATGTGAAATTATACCAAGCTTAAAACACCAGTGTAAACAGTAGGTAACAAACTACCAACAAATTGTTGATTTTTAGGATTACCTGAAACGTCAATAGGCTGCAAAACTAAGTCTAAATTTCAACGCTGATTCGTCGTTAAGGATTCCTCGATGAGAAATGAAACTCGCACGGAAGTAAATAAATAAAAAATAGTTGCACTTTCATTCTTCACCAACAGTGAATAATAATTAGAAATACAGAATTGAATTGGGAAAAGATTTGTTGATCTAATAAGAACCAGTGATTATTTTATGTACATATATTTACGCTGTGGAGGGAGTTCCTGAATCTAACGGAGGCCATGACAGGATATTTCAGTTACTGATTCTTGGTCACCCTCTTACCTAAGTATGGTAGAATTATATGGAATCCACATTATATGTGCCTGGCGAAGGGAAGAAATGAAATTAAAAGTGTCAGTGTAAATTACCTGAGAACTAATTTTGGAACAGACATGACATGTAATTGAATATGGAAGGTGGGCAGAGATGATCGTGGGTTAGCGCAATCCACATAAGTCTCGCTTGTCTATGAGTTCGTTAATTAACATACTCTGAAATACTGACCAACGATTCCAGCTTCTCAATTAACTCGCTAACCTCTATGCTGCTAAGATTAGCATTTACTATCATAAAACTCAAAAGCTACTGACATTATTACGTTAGTGGTGTGTCAGTCGTACTTGATGTCTACGTTGACTTCGGAGTTGCTCGAGACAGTCCCAAATGGTAAAAAATTTTCACGATCGGTACGTCTCTTCGTCGGATCTAGAGTGACAACGCCATCTAACCAACGAATCAAACTGGCCTCTTTCCCCACATCCTGGATAAATATATGATATCCGCGGGTCGTTGCCGGAGCAAAAGTGAGAAAACCGTCGTTCTATAATTTAATACACTGCTCACAACTCAAGTGTCGTCAATGGTATCCACCGGTTTAGTTCGTCAGCATCGTGCGGAAATTACAAAAAAATTCCAGACATATTTTTAAGTGTATAATTCTCCTAGCTTGTAATGATCAAACTAACATGTGGAATCTCAACTCCTTCGTGCTGCATGTCCGGTCTAACAGCATGCCTCCATAGCCACATAAGTCAATTCATGCTTCGCCATGTACCAAGATGCCTCTGTATTACCCAATTATATTTACCCACATTTTTGTGCCATTACACTGGAGATTGGACTGTTTAGATATTACAGAAAAACGTTAAAACTGTTAGCTAGAAAGGGGGTTGGAAAATATTACCACAACTTATTTTTAATTTTATGAGAACGAGGATAAGAAGCTATTCCTTCGTAACTAAGGAATTAAAATAATTTCAAAAGAAGGCGAAATGAGAATAAGCTTAACACAAAAATTTGTGCGAAATATAAGTAAATAGTCCAGGAAATTTCCATCTGAAAACTTTTTTTATTTTTGTAAAGGCTTTACGGCTTGTCAGGGCTTGGGCCGCATATTTTTTTTTACTGCTTGACGTCTCTTAACAGCGAGGTGTTTAGAGACGGGAAAGGATGGAGGGCAAGGAATGGGAAGGAATTCGGTCATGGCATTTTTAAAGGAAGCATACCGGCATTTGCCTAGAGTGATTTGGGAAACCATGGAAAAACCAAATCTGGATGCCCTGACGGGGATTCGAACCGGCGTCCTCTCGAATGCGAGGCCAGATTGCTAACCGTTACACCACCACTGTCGGTCTTGGGCCGCAAGAATAGGGAAAAGATTGGAATAAGGACAAAGAGAGAATTCAGCCATGGCTTTCTGAAGATCGAGCGAGGTGGGTGAGCGGTAACGCTTTGGCCTCGCATTCGGGAGGACTTAGGATAGTTTCCCCGTTTGGGCATCCAGATTTTGGTTTTCCATGGTTTCCCCGAATCATTCCGGGCGAATGTCGGGATTCTTCCTTCAAAAGTCCGAATTTAAATGTATAAATTAAAAGAATACTATAACTAATGTAATAAAATTGCCAGTATCTTTTCCATCCGTATCAGATATAAAAAGGATTTTCTACATAAAAATAAGTTTGATCGGGTTGGAAGACCAAGAGAGAATCAATATGAGCTACTGTTGAAACGACAGCGAATATTGCCATCGCCTTTATGTCGCATGGTATCAGATGCTTCTAGCCACAGAATAAAAAGACACCTAATATTATTACGTTCATTTGTAAATAATTGTGTACCTTGTTCATTACTGTAGAAGAAACTAAAATCTCAACAGCAAAAAAAAAAAAAAAAAAAAAAAAAAAAACAGATAGAAAGAATCGGTTTCCACTCGTCACTTCAAAACTGCTGTACGAAAATAGAAGCTAAACAGTCGTTTCCCGTAATTGCGGCCGTGGCAGCGAGCGCGTTAACGAAGCTGTTAGTTTGCCGACACGTGTGCAGTAATTATTTTACTCTCCGGGAATTAGCCTGAGCCGCGGTATACAGTCGGACTTGTGGTTACTCAAATACCTGAAATTGTTCGTTGGTAAATATTTGTTGTTTCACGAACAAGTTATAAGTCCAGTGTTGAAGAACCCAGATTCGTATAATACGCCTCTTCGAATCTCAGTAACAACGCTTTACGAACACTTGATAACATCTGCGTAACGGATGAGATCACTACAGGAACAAGAAAACGATTTAACTTAGTACATCAACGTGCCTCAAAACCAGACTCTTTTCGATGCCACTTTTGTTGTGCACAGTGCTTTACGACTCGTCGAAGTAGTGGTTGTTACTGTCGGTATCGTATAGCGGTAAGGAACGGAAGGAATTGGTCCCTTTTGAAGGAACCGTGCTGCTATTCGCTGGACTCATTCTGGGAAACCATGCGAACCGAAATCAAGGTAGCTGGACAGGGAATCGAACCCGCGTCTTCCTGAATACAAGCTCCGAGCGTTAATCGTTCATCTACCTGGTTTCGTTTTAATGCCACCTGCTTTGGTTTCTGGCTCCAGATTGTGAAAATAATTGGCGGTTTCCATGATAATTGAGGAAAAAGATTTATGGTATTTCTAAAAAAGTATGTTTCATACACTGAACGGTTTAACAACCTTATACAAGCTCACACGTACCCAGACTTATGCCATTACTTTTAAATGATAACGCTTACTAATAATTGGAAATTATAACCACATATTTTATAGTAAAATGTTGAAAATTTGCAGAAAAAGTTGGTTACCAGATCTACTAAAAAATCGAAACTACCAAAAATTAATATTACCAAGATGCGTTGTAGGTACTGTTCAAAATTTTCTAAAAATAAAAATGCTTCTTCAATTTAAACAAATCTAATAATTTCGAAATAGTTAACCCTTATTGAAATATTAGTTACACCGCAACAGTTCTCGCCATGAGAATAAAAAGCTACTGAGTTAAATCATGGTCAGAGCATAAACAAATTTTCTCTGAGGAACAGAAATTTCGTTATAGTTTTATGCATTTAGGCTGTTTTGTATATCTATTCAATTTTTTGCTTTTTGTACTCAAGCATATGAAAAACCAAGCATTTTTGCCAAAAAAAAAGAGGATTATATTTGAAAAATAAACTTCCAAATAAGTCTTTCCATGTGTGGGTCAGTTGTCATTGAAATATTTCATTATGAATGTATTGTAGGGTTATGTTTCTGCAAACATTCCAACAATTTAATTTTTGTCTGATATACTTCTTCGCTCTTCAAACTCCTGTTACCGCGTTTCCTCCTTACAATCATCACATAACAAGATCTCAATTATTTCATTACCATATTCAAAATTTTATACTCCTATGCAGCTCTTCACCTCCAATATACTCTCTACTAAACAATCAATGGATGCCATATATTTCAAATATGAAGTTTCATAATCTTCTTTTTGTTTTGTTTGCCTTGTCAATAAGAGTTCGTTTCATAACTTTTCGGCCCATCTGTTCTCTCCCAATACCCTAATGTCCTAACTTTAGTTTCAGAAAGGATCTACGACGTGACAATAAGAAACCATCGTAACAATCGCCGGGACTGATTTTCGGAACTCGCAAAAAAAGTGAAATGAATGATAATTTAGCCTGATTTGAACATCGAGTCAAATCAGCTATCATTTTTAGCAGTGTCTCATATTTAAAAATTTCATTCGCTTGAACAAGATCAATGTTTGTGTTGGATGCTCTAGTTATCTCCTTTGCATTACCGCTAAGTTGAATTTGGCTTCATAAACAGCATGCCCTGGCACCTGCTACCTGCTACCTTGCCAAGTCCCCGGGCACGTGTAGCTAAGCAGTTACGGCGTGTAAGCCGACGCACCTGGGCAGTGGCCCGGTTTCACCCGAGCCTCGTCATCTCAGAGGCAGCGCACTTCATTATGCCGGCCGCGGAGTTAGAACAGCCCACACCAGTAATAACATCACAACCTGCAGCCGGGTCGTTTCAGTTACAGCCAGCTCTCGAGAAAGCAGCTTAGCAGAGGCTGGTTATCCCGCTGTAGGACCACCTTAAAGCCCATTAAAAGTAAACAAACGTAACACCACTATTGTACACTTGATCAAAAATTTTCGTCTTATGAACACATTACAAAAAAGTACTCTAAAATCAAATAAATAGTTTTATGTAGTGTGTGAAGTTTAAGTTTATGCGTATATAAAACTACGTTTGTATTCAGGGTATTTCATCAACAACAACAAAATAATAATAATAATAATAATAATTAAAAAAAGCAAAAACTCATTCCTAGAAGACGGAATAGCATGGAGAGCCAGCCCATGTAAAAACCTGCCTCAGGGCAGAACACTGATGGTGATGATGATGATGATGATGATGATGCCTACGTCTGCCACTATGAGGACCTTCTGGTGATGGTATGATTTAGATTGATCTAAGTTTTCGTTTAAGCACTACGGTGGTGGAGGAAAATTGTTCGTCAATTCTATCCCATGGACGATACGCTTCTAATTACATAAACTCCGTTTTTCTGCTATTAAAGGTGAGTTTTTGAGTAGAAATGTGTTATTATTTCACCATTAGCCTGTATGAATACAGATTACTAGACTTTTATAATCCTTGGTACAAGAATTATCTCGCAGCGCACTACACAGAGATAGATACACACGATCAGGTATCCTGGAAGTTAAAAAACTGTTATTCGATTACTTTTTACCGAGTTTCCATTTATTGGCTCTTATTTTAAAATAGACACATATTAGCGTGAAATATGGTAGACAGAAAATAATCTGATAATTACATTAGACATTTTTTGTTTTAAATACAAATGAAGGGTTTGGAACTTATCCAGCAAAATTTACTAAACCACAGTATTAACCGTTCAAAATTAATCAGAGAAAAATATACTTATCTTAGAAGTTGACGGATGACATAACTTTCATTTGTACTAGGATTTTAACTTTAGGAATACTGTGCCTAAATTTCTGAAAAACAAAATTAAGTTCTAATTTGCGTATCTTAATGTTCTTCTATTACTGCTCAAAGTCAAGTACATTTGCAATAATTTTAGTTTTCCAAATTTTAATAATGTGACGCTATCAACAGAGATGTTTGGTTCTTTCTTTAACTAATAGGCGCACTTGTCTTCCGACCAATCATGGAAGAAATTACCACTGTGATCATTTTAGATCTTCTTAATGCTTTCTTTTTGAACGCATGACCCCGAGATATGTAACATTCATCCACAACTGCTGGATAATATGGGAAGTACCTAATTTTCAACGATCCATTGCATTTTTATTAGAATTAAAAGAGATCTAAATTACTGATTTATTTGCTTTTATTTTTGAACAAACTAATAAACTTGCCAGTCTTCTCATCACGGTTCGCAAACTCTCATTCATACATCTCATATTCTACTTTCTGCAGGGGTATTATTTTGTAGTTGTGTGAGTCTCTAAAAACTTTTTGAAAATGTTCATTACACTCGCTAAAAACCTTTAATTACTCTTATTAGTAGCGGTTACAAAGAGCAGCTATTTTAACTTGTTTATGAGCGCAATGTTTCTCGTGGAATGTATTCCATTCCTTCTCTTCGTGCGTCTACCAAAGAGCTCACACAGAGAAGGCGAACAGAAGAGAACTGATTGACTCCCTGAGGAGTTCTGCTCGTTACGATCCCACGTTTTGAACGTGGTTTGGACAGTATTTAGATGAAGTTGAATTCACTCCTGGTCGCAAATTCTATAGAAATAAAAATTCTTTTTTCTGTGATGTATGACATGGCACGGCGGTAATGATAACAAAAGAATGATACCCTCATAACTGCAAGGCATCATTACAGCAAGAACTTTCCGCAGTGAAACACACAGTTATTTAAGGAAGCTCGCTGCAGCGTAAAACAATAGTCAGTTTTACACCTCACGAACTTAACACAACTATTGTGGTCCTACTTTTGGGTGCTAGCAAACTGCCTGTGGAGAAAGGAAATGCATAGGAACTGTCGGTACCAATTACAGCACAACGTATAGTCACCGTTGAATTATGAGCGATGGTGCCTTTGTAAACACTATTATTCCGATTGTCGTCCTCGTTACATCAGTTATTTACGCAAAAATTGTGTTGACGGCAAAATGAAATTAGGCTGATCGTTAATCCATATGGAGAGTATCGATCTCGCCGAATCATCCATTCATCCAATCAAGAAGGATAAAAAATCTCCATGTCACGTTATTAGTTCATGCTTTCTGTTTGCAGAAGCACTACATAAGTACCAATTAATCTTATCATTATCTTCATTTTAATTATCCTCTACAAAGTAGAAAAATACACTCAAGTACCAAAGGTCAAGGAATACCGCCTTATATCGCACGGCATCCCGTTTTGCCAGGGGAACTGCAGCAACCTTAAGAGGCTCTGATTCAAAAAGTCGTCGGAAGTTCCCTAGAGAAATAGTCAGCCATGCTTCAATCTACAACTGCCCATAACTGCGAAAGTGTTTCCTGTGCAGAACATTGTGCACGAACCGCCTTTCGATTATTTCCCAGATAAGTTCGATTGAATTCATATCTGACGACCTAAGTGACCAAATCATTCCTGGAATTGTCCTGAATTTTCCTCAAACAAATAGTGAATGATTTTTGTCTGGTGACATGCTGCATTGTCGTCCTGGAAGAGTCTGTCGTTGTTTAGGACCATGAAGTCCGTGAATGACTGCAGATGGTATTCAAGAAGTTGAACATAACATTTTCCAGTCAGTGGTCAGAGTTGGCACTTCATACCTTTTAAAGTCACCACCACCTTGCACAGTGCCAACCTAACAATTTAGATCCAAGGCCTCGTATCGTCTGCGTCACACACGAACCCTGTCATCAGTCCTTACCAACAGGAATCGCGAGTCATCTGACCACGCAACCCTTTCACCAGTCATCCAAGTGATAAGTTTACGAGCCCGGGAGAGGCGTCGATGGCGTTTTGTTAGGAGAGGTACTCTCGTCAGTCTTCTGCTACCATGTCCCATCAACGCCAAGTTTTGCTGTCTTGTCAGCACGGACACGTCTGTCATATGAACCAAATTGAGCGTTGCTGTTCTTCGATGCGGCGTTTCATGTCTGACACCCCGACGGAGACGTCGCTGGTCTCGGTCATTCAATAGACGTGGTCGGTCAGATTGTTGTTCACGTAGCAAGGAATGCCGGAAATTACATATTCACGGCACAGCGGATAGAGGAACGTTGAATTCACGAACAACTTTCGAAATGGAATGGGCAAACCGTCTCACCTCAAAGTCTGTTAATTCATGTCGTGTGGCCATAATCACGCCAGGAAAACTTTTCACACGACTCACGATAGTACAAATGAAAGCCCCGACATGGCCGGCATATTTATACGTTTCTTCCACTATGCTACCGCCATATTGATGTTTACATCTTGATATCCTATAACTTTTGGCGCTTCGGTGTATTTAATGGTATCTTTAAGAAGAGATGTTAATCATTATCAACCGCACGATTGTTTTTCTGTTACAGAAGTGTCATCAGTACCGGATTAATCACGTAGCAGGAGTTAGCAAATGCTACGGGCCCCGCGCCTTCTGAGGGGCCCCACCTAGAATTCTCGGTGGTCTCCCCGTCAGGCCAGATAGGCGACCATTTTTTTCGTGGGGGAGGGGGTTACAGTAATGTTTTGACCTGAAGGCATCTAGATTTCGGTTTTCTACGCTTTCCCGAAATCTATCCAGGCGAATGCAGTAATGGTTCATTCAAAAAAATCCGGGGCCGAATTCCTTTACTCCAATCCTTTTCCGCCTCCAATGACCTATTAAGTGACGAGGCATAAAGAATATTCTGTTTCTGTCCATCTATCTCAAGTATAAATTGAATATCTAATATTTTTCCACAGTATTTTGATTCTCTCTCACACTCTTTCTCTCTCTTTCTTTATTTTTTTATTTTATTATTATTATTATTATTACTTATGGTTTTACAGCTCGTCGATTGGTTTTATCAACTTGTTTTCAAACGTATTCTTTTTCCGATTCTTCTTGCATTTCTTTCCACGTCACTTGTATACGAGCGTATATGCGTACTAATAGCCTTTACTACATTTATTTAGAATAATTCGCTTTCACCATGTTCCATTGTGAGGTATCCTGTTTACCATGGAATTATAAAAGTTTCTGTGGCAACGTTTAGTACACACTGATTTATTCATTGATTAATTTCTGCACATACGTCATGGAGAAGACAAGCCAATAGTTCCAAAGATAAAATTAATTCTCTGTAGTTTAGGTACTTTGTTACTGAGAATTGAGTATTTTCTGGCGTACAGATGACAAAAATTCTTCTCGGGTGTGTTGCTGGTTCAGTTCCTCCATGTGCGACGTTTCGACAACAGTCTCTGTTGCCTTCATCAGGCGAAAAGGTTGAATTTGACACTGCGACAGCAAGTCACTGACTACTGTTGTCGAAACGTCACACATGGAAGAACTAAGCGGCAGAACACCCGAGAAGAATTTTTGTTATTATTACCAATTAACATTAACGGAATTAATACCTCTTTGGATATTTTTCTATGCATCTATTTCTATCCTTAGTGAATTTTTACTTTAAACTCATTATATTTATCAAGTATAATTTTCAGAATCTCCCTCTAGAATATATTCCAGTGCCTGATTTTCTTACCTACAAATGGAAACATGCCCATACCCTTATGTTTAGAATCAAAAACTAATTCATAGTCATAGTATGACCTTCCCATCAACGTATTACCCCCAATTCTGCCAATATTCATCCAGGCCTCACAGATAAAGTAGTATACTTCATTCACTAGCAGCACTCCTATTGCGTGCTTCCAATCTTCCAACGACTTCTAGCCCACTATCCAGTTTCTTTATCGTGTCAAGTATTGATTGCGTTCTGTGTTACTTCCAGCAGACAAATGTAGTTGCCTTTCAACACATGTAGTTGGTTTCCATAATGTGGGTGTTGTACGATCTCACCATAATCAAACAGTGACCCATAAAAAGATTTTTAATCCGTATCTCTTACTTCCTGTCATCCACACAGCGTATTCTATAATAAATGCTGAGCTTTAATAGTGCAGCTTGCCTATGTTTAATATTGAAAGATATTACATGATAATTACATCTTAAAAAAGCAATTTCCCGTCCATTGCACAGTCATAGAGCAATGTTGGTCTACCTGCCTGTATATATACTATTATAAATCTATAAGCAAGCTGCGTGTGTCTGGTGATTTAAAACGCTATCACACCAAAAGCTATGACAGCAATTTGAATGGTGTTATGTGGTGCTTTCAAATTTTTGGAGTTAATGGTTCGAATTAAAATCTGCAAAAATAGCAAATGACATATATGTACTGAGGGACGGAGCAATATATTAAAATCATTTCTAGACGCAATAAATATGGTCCACGGATCACTCTGAATTTAAGATAAGTACTCGGTTCACGAGAAACTCTCAAAAGATCATACTACTTAACTTTGGATCCTGTTTTCTATTTTTACTTTGGTTTCTTAGGTTTATGGACTGCAGTACTTTAAAGTAAACGAAATCCGTGTATCAAACGTAATAAGCATTGACTTGTCATCGTATCAAGTTGGCTACCAAGCGAAATTATTTAGTTTAGATTATTAATGTGGTAGGCATAAAATGTCTCTGGTAGACAGACAGTTTGTCACTGGTACAACATGTCTGCTTTGGTCGCTAAACGCTTTACATTAAAAAACGTTAAAATGCCGATACTACTCCCTAACATTCATATGGATACGAAGTTCAGTTTTTTCTCGAAGAGACATGCCTGAGAAACAGCTATAATAATTACCAACAAGTAACAATACGTATTTTTTGCATAATAACTTGTGCGGAACTGCTCATATTTGAACTACTTTACTCATTTAGTAGGTATTTGATAAACATAATGTGCAAATATTATCAAACAACATCGTCCAAGAAACGTGTGTACTCATTTTCGCACTAAAAAGCATTTCGTTCCAAGGTGGTTCGTTACCATAACGGAAGAGCCATACTTGTATGTAATAATATGGATGACATTGTTCCAGTTCTGGCGTGCATGTGCAATAATATTATTAAATAATATTATTCAAGATACGTGTGTACAAATTTTTTACCAAAAAAATATTTCGTTCTAAGGTAGTTCATTCACATTACGGTGGAATCGTACTATTAATGTATTAATATAGATAATTTTTCAGTGGTCCAAGAATGGCATACAGAGAATTAATTGTCCATTTGGTGTGAAGTTTGGTACACACGTACCTTAGGCAATAATATTTTAGAAAATGTGTATGTTAAGGCCACGAAACACATAATAATGAAGTAACTTTTTCATTTTCTTGCCGTTGTTTCCAAATGCCCGCATCAGCACGACAGTCCCGGTTAGGTTTAACGAGCGTGGTGGGTGAGTGTTTAAAGCTCTGGCCTCGCATTCGGGAGCACGTGGGTTCGAATCCCCGTCCGTGCATCCAGATTTGGGTTTTCCATCCCCAAATCACTACAGGCGAATGTCGGGATGCCTCCTTAAAAATGCCAATGCCGAATTCCTTCACGTTCCTAGTTCCCTCCTAAAAAAGCATGGGGTGCTATTTCAATTGTCTTATATTTTTTGTAGTTGGCTGTTTGTAAAGACAGAGTCATGGTCAAAAGTTATGTAGAGCGCACCCCACGCTTTTTTAACATTAAAGTTAATTTTGTAATCAGTGACTTTATACTTTAAGCTTATTCAAAAAAATTAATTTATCCTGAATTGTGGGGTGAAATGTTAATATTTAAATATTATTTTTAACCTTTTAGTTCACATTACTACGAAAGTGTGCTTTTAGTTTTTTAAACTACAATTTTATTCTTAACTTTTTAGTTCAGATAGTTTAAAAAGTATGTTTCTTACTGTTGGTTTTTCTTCGCCAATCTCTCTTTTTCTTTGAGTTGTAGTTTCATTTTTAATTATTATTCCCACGAGTAAAATACAATTAAATGGTCAACTCAAGAAGAGATCCAATTGCAGGGTAAACGAGGAAGGCTACTTTTCTATAATAGTACGAAGTAATATTTCGAATACTTACTATTCAACATCACGTTAAGCGACTGCAGACAGAGAAACCTTTCTGGATAGGAGACAGCGGAAGACGATCATCTACAGCAACCAAGGCTCGTAAATCACACCCGGGAAACTGGAGAACGATGATGATGATGATGGCTATATTGGGCGGGAAATCTCCGAAGGGTGTGGCCGCCAAATGACGAAGATTTCTCGAAACGCACCTGTGCACTAATGTCGCGGCTGCATTTGCCTAACTCAGTAATCCCATCAAGTATAGGATACGTGTAGTTTAACTTGAAGTCCTAACCATGGGTTATACTAATCTTTTCCATTTATAATATCCGCAAAAATGCGAACCGAAATCGGGATTCGAGCAGGGAATGTATGCTCGCCAGTCACGCGCCTTAACCAACTAGGTCACAAAGACGATTCGGAAAGTGGGTGAAAATAAGCCACATCTTTCATAAGACGGTTAAATCACTTTAGTGTTTTTATTGTCAAAGTAATGAGATTACCAAGACATAGATACGAAATTATTGGATTGTCATCGGTTCTTAATGCATGTGCAAAATTTCAGACAATTCGGACTTTCTGAAGTGGGTTAAAATTAAAATTAAATTTTCCATTACATTCAACCACTTTTAAGTTGTTTCTGACAACGTGGTGAGAGTGAAATTATTGAATTTTTATCGGTTCTTAATAAGTATGCAAAATTTCAAACGATTCTGACGTCAGGAAGCGGGTAAACACTGAAATGAAAGATTCCATTACATGCAACCATGTTTCTATTGTTACCGTCAGAGTAACGAGAATAGCAGGACGTTGCTAAGAGACTACTGTATTGTCAACGGTTCTTAAAACGTGTGCAAAATTTTTATGTTTTTACTGTCAACGCAATCAGAATATCAAGACATAGCTATGAAACTATTTTATTGTAATCAGTTATCAATACATGAGCAAAATTTCAAACAATTCGGACATCTGGAATTGGGTTAAAATTAAATTGCAAAATTCCACGACATTCAACCATTTTTCTGTTGTTACTGTCAAAGTAATGAGAATAGCAGGATATAGCTATGCAATTATTGTATTGTCACCGGTTCTTAATATGTGTGCCAAATTTCAAACAGCTCGGACATCTGGAAGTGGGTCAAAATGGAGTTGTAAAATTCCGTTACATTCATACATACATACATACATACATACAAGTCAAGCTAATATAAAGCGTGTAAAAAGGCCAATGCCGAATTCCTTCACGTTCCTAGTTCCCCTCCTTTCCCGACTCTAATGACCACGATGTCGACGAGACCTAAAGCCATAATAATAAAAAAACACGGTTAGGTTGATTTGAAGCCTGGGCAATAACAAAAAAAATTAAACACTTTGGGCCCTATTACACTAGGAGACTTGGCGGCGCAACCAGCCGCGGCACTGGTGTCTCTGTTGGCGACGCAACCAGGATTCTGGTGGCACCGCCAGCCAGCCACTCGCACAACCGAGCAGTCACTTTGCTGTTATCCTCGTATTGTATGCGAATTGTGTAGTTGAATATGTCCAGTGAACTACAGAATGTCACTGTGGAAATGAGTGGAAGTGAAAGTGTAGAGAAGACAAAGGGGTAAAGCAACAAGAATTTCTCATTTTCGTATCTTTCCCGGTAGTATCAAGCTTTATTAAGTACAATGATTAAAAGAAAGACGATTTAGACATTCTTAAGTAATTAAAAAACTTGTTGTCGTCTGAATACAGTTTAATTGCGATGGAGCTAACACTCCGGTAGCAATTTGCACATTTACAGCACTCTCTTCACCCTCCTCCTTTCCTCCAATGAGTCCCAATCCAGCTCCTGTATCATATCAGTTACTGACTGGGTCCTGCGATAATTTCTACAAACAAATCTAGCTGCTCTTCTTTGCACACCTTCCAACTCTTGTATTTGATCTCCAAAATGTGGTCCCAAACTACACCACCATATTCAACAAATGATCTGACCAAAGTTTTGTAACCCAACTCCCTAACTTCTCTGTTTCATCCTCTCATCACCCTCTTCGGCAAATGAAGGATTTTGTAACCTTTTTCTACCACCTCCCCAATTGAATTTATCAAACGTTATGCAAAGAATTTACACTTCATCAAGCAAATCTGACCCCACTCTGTAATCATAATTAACCTTTAGATCTATTTATTTTTGTATCTTATAAGCCGACTCTTCTTGGAATTTATCTTCATTCCATGCTGACCTACCCATTTAGATATTCTATCCAGATCATCCTGCAACTGTTCAGTCTTCACCTGTTTTTATCCTATTGTATACCATTGTATCATTTGCAAAATACCTAGATTCTGACCGTAACACAGTCATTCATTAGAATAATGAACAGCAACTCCCATATTTACTTCCACTTCTCTTGATAATGTATTTCCTACTCTAACCCTTTGCTTTCTGACTTTTAATAATTCCTGTGCCCAGCAAGTAACTTTTTCATCCAATTCAATACATTTCAGTTTACTTAAAACCATTTTATGGCTCACTCTGTCAAATGCCTTAGAAAGTTCTAGTGCCACACTATCAACTTGGCCTCCCATTTCAAATTCATTTGAAATATCTTGCATATAGCCCACTATCTGATATTCAAATGAATATCCTTGCCTATAGCTATGTTGTCGATCTGAAAACTAGTTTCGTTCTTCACAGACATTTCTGATATTGTTGCATATCAATCTCTCAATCATTCTGCCCATCACTGATGACAAATTAATTGGCCAGTAATTTTCACCATATTTTTAACTCTTCCTTTATGAACTGGTACTACTATCGGTCTTTTCCAATCCTTTGGTAAGCAGCAAGTCTCCAAACTCATTTTAAACAAAATTTTAAGGTAAGGTACAATATCGTATCCCACAATCTTTAATAAATCTGTAGTAATATTACCTACACCAGTTACACCAGTTTTAGCTTTCTGAGTTACTTCGCAATTTCCTGAGAATTTATTTCAAATTTTGTAGGTTTGTCATTTATAATCTCCTCTGATTAATTCCCTCCCATCACAGGATGACTGTCCCTAGTTGTCTCACTAAA
This sequence comes from Vandiemenella viatica, assembly GCA_031002005.1. Lineage (NCBI taxonomy): Eukaryota > Metazoa > Arthropoda > Insecta > Orthoptera > Morabidae > Vandiemenella > Vandiemenella viatica. The sequence goes on from JARYHS010013630.1 coordinate 80,907,388, forward strand.
CCTGACACTCAGTATCTCTGCAATTTTAAAGTTGTAAAGTAGGAAGGGGCATATGAACAGTAGACTGAACGCGTGGTGGCGAGTCTGGCGGCGCCGCCTGGTGGCCTAGTGTAATAAGCTATGTAAGATACAATGCCCCGCTACGACTCTCGGCCACCAGTGGTTGCCGGCCTGGTCGCCGGGCAGGTCAGCCAGTCAGCCGCCAGTTTCTGGCGGCGCCACTGGCTGCCCTAGTGTAATAAGCTCCATAAGACTCAGTGCCCAGCGACTAGCAGAACCACCAGTGCCCCGGCTGGTTGCGCCGCCAAGTCGCCTAGTGTAATAAGGCCCTTTGTCTTAGCATAAGGCACGCGGAATTTATTTTTCATTAATAACTTAAGTTCTCTTGGTTTTCTGGCTATTAGGCTGGAATGTAGCATGGACCAGAATGAAAAATGTTCTTTAAAATCATTGTCTGGAAATATATATATTACTATTGAATTCATAAAAACTTTGACGCTGTATTTAATTCGTTGTTACGGTATAGGAATATCTTCATATGGTACCACGAAAATTCACCATCGATCATTGCGGTGGATGCTATGGTATGCGTCAAAACGTCATTATAAATGGCCGCCTTCAACCATCTGTACTACCGACGCTGTCGCATAAGGTAAATTTCGAGTGGCATTACGTATAAAGTTCATTTCTTTTTTGCTTTGATGTTTACTTTTCTATCCCCAGGAAAGTGGAAAATTTTTGACCAAAGGCACAATTGCTTTTCGGTATGCCCTTGTTTTCTCGATAGCTATAATTTTTTATATTTCATTTATTATATTGCGTTAAAATGTAAGTTAAACACACCAAAATAACTCTCGGACAACCTAAGGTGGTAAAATAAGGGAAAGTTTTTAAATGAAATTTACATTTTGCTTCTCCACGTTAATATTTGGAACTACAATAAAAATTGCGAATCATTTCTACATACACGAGTCCACGTGTGCGAAACTTCGGGTAAATGCTAGTTCGTAATAAGTTATCTCTTTTTGATTCTACGTCGACCTACGCAGACAGCTACCGTGTCCAGGCCTCTCTGTTTACAGTTCATTGCTCTCTCTCATGTTAATCCTATTACACAACCTTAACAGAGTAGCTTATGACTGTAAACCAACAGCAGCATCATTCATTAAAATAATGAACAGCAATGGTTGCAGCTCACCACCCTCTGACATTATCGCATTCACTTCCATTGATTCTGTACAGCGTTATCTGCCCTAAATCATCGCTTCCTACTGTCAAGAATTCCTTTAGGTTGTTTACTGCCAGGACTCCAAATAATTGTAGCTGTCACTTATATATATATTTACTGAAATATCTCGACAGACAATGATCTGAAACGTTTGATCTGCTCAGTTTTGATACAAACAGGCCTAATCTCATCCATACTCCTGATTTTTTTCTGACTAAACAACCCGATTTTCTTTTCTGCCGATTTTGGAATGGTGAATTGCAATTTGCTGCTCGCTGATGTGTTTTTAGCTGCTAACATTTTTCAACCAATTTTTTCAGATATGTCGGAATGTCAGTAAATGGTGGAAGCCGAGAGCACTTCAAAAGTAAAGATTATGATACTGAAAGGTATAGAAATGTCTATCTCCCTCGCTTGCCATCTGTACAGTCATAAAAATAATTACCCAGTATTGGCTAAGAGTTTAAAATTCGCTAAGTTTCATTTCCTATATTTTGTAACAGGAATGATTCGAATAACCGCATTATACTCCCTATTTTCGAAAAATATGTTCTCAAAGGTATCTTCCAATTCTTGGCAGCACTTTAACTGCTACTCCTTATTTTCCCATAATTAACTGCTCCTATAAATTCATAAGCAGATATACTGAGGACAGTTGTTTATGCGTACTGACGTTAAAACTAGGTCCGTCCTGGTTTTTTTCCCTCGAAACTAAGTAACTTACCTTGCCTTTTCGTGAGAAATAAAATAAATTTATTTGTTAGAGACAATATCAACTAAAACATTTCAAAACTGAATACAATAACTGTGAACGGAAAAATTTGAAATGATTGCTTTTTTTTCCTGTCGTCAGTCTTTCGACTGGTTTGATGCAATCCTCCATCCCTTCCTATCCTGTGCTAACCTCTTCATTTCTACATACCCCTTGCAGCCCACGTCCTCAATTATCTGTTTCATATATTCTAATCTCTGTCTTCCTCTACAGTTCTTACCTTCGACTGTTCCCTCCACTAACAAATTAACCAATCCAACATGTCTCAAAATATGACGTATCAGCCTGTCTCTTCTTTCTGTAAGTTTCTTCCACACCCTTTCTCACCCATCATTTCCAAAACGCGTTCATTTCTTACTTTGTCTGTCCACTTAATTTTCAACATTCTTCTGTAGCACCACATTTCAAATGCTTCAATTTTCCTTCTATCCGGTATTCCTAAAGTCCATGTTTCACTACCGTAAAGTGCTGTGCTCCACACATAGCGTTTTAAAAAGTTTTTTCTAATTCCTAGATCAATATTTGAAACAAAAAGATTTCTCTTTTTCAAGAAGGCTCTTTTTGATAGTGCTATTCTGCTTTTAACATCATTCTTGATTCGGCCATCGGTTGTAATTTTCTTCCTAAGTAACAGAATTCACCTACTTCTCCAAATGTATCCGATCCAATTTTTATATTTAATTTACTATTATTGGTATCTTTTCTGCTACATTTCATCACTTTAGTCTTGCTTTGATTTATATTCTGTCCAAAATCTTCCTTCAGTATTTTGTTCATGTTATTTAATAACTTCTCAATATCCTCAGACCTCTCTGCTAAACAGGCCAATGTCATCAGCAAATCGTAGCATACTACTTTTTTCTCCCTGAACACTTATACCAAATGGAAATTTTTCTTTTACTTTCTTTATTGCTTCCTCTACATATAAGTTGAATGTTAACGGGAATAGACCACAACCTTGTCTCACACCCTTTTGAACTGATGCATGTCTCTGGTGATTCTCTACTTTTATTATAGCCACTTGATTCTTATATAGTTTATAGAGTATTCTTCTATCTCGATACTTTAGACCTGACTTCTTTAAAATTTCAACATCTTGTACCACCTAACATTATCAAAAGCTTTTTCTAAATCAACAAACGCCATAAAAGTATCTTTGTTTTCCTTGATCCACCCTTCAAGTATTAATCTTAAAGACAGAATTGATTCCCTTGTACCGCGATTTTTTCTAAACCCAAACTGATCTTCACCTACCATCTCTTCTACTACCCTTTCCATCCTTCTGTATATTATTCTGGTCAGTAATTTTGAAGCATGTGTTGTTAGACTATGGTGCTATTATTCTCACATTTGTCGGCTTTTGCTTTCTTTGGAAGTGTGAAGATGATATTTTTATTGAAATCAGTTGGAATTTCTCCTGTTTCATAACTTTTTGATATCAGCTTAAATAATCTTTCGATTCCTTCCTCTCCTAGGGATTTAAGAAGCTCTGCAGGGATCTCATCAATTCCAACTGCCTTATTTGCTTTCAAGTCCTTCAGAGCTTTATTAAATTCTGTCCTCAAAACAGGATCTCCTAAGTCATCAATGTCAACATCGCCTTCCTTTTCCATTACACTATTGTTCAAGTCGTCCCCAACATACAATTTCTCAATGTATTCTTTCCATCGGTTAGCTCTATCTTCTGAGCTTAAAAGAGGTTTCCCGTCGGTAGCATTAAATGTTCATACCACTTTTCTTAATTTCTCCAAAATTCTGTTTGATCTTTCTATATGCAACATCTACTTTTCCTACGACCATTTCCTTTTCTACTTCTTCACACTTTTCTTGTAGCCATTTTTCTTTTGTTATTTTGCATTTCCTATTTATTTGATTTCTAAATTGCCTGTACTGCTCTCTTCCTGCTTCATCCTGAGCATTTTTTACCTTCTCCTCTGATCCATCAGCTCCAAAATTTCTTCTGTGATCCAAAATTTTCGGGCAGCTTGTTCCTTAAAGCCTAATGTTTCTTTACCAGCATTCATTATTTCCGTCATTAATGCATTCCATTCGTCCTCAGTTGAGCTCCTTTCACATTTACTTCTTAGACCTAAGTCTACCATTTATGCAAATTTTTCTCTTGTGCTAGATTGTTTCAGTTTATTCACTTCCATTCTGTTCTGTTTATACTGCTTCCTTATTCGCTTAAATTTCAGCCTGCAAATTATGGTCAGAGTTTATGTCTGCTCCTGGGTACACTTTTAACCTCATCAAAATAATCCTGTCACTAAAATGTTCATAATAACTCACCCGTTTCCCTACTTTCTTGTTCACTACAAATCCTACACCAGTGACTCCATTGACAGCTTGTGTGCTAATTATCCTGTGTTCCCCAGACAAGAAATACTGCGCGTCCTTCCATTTAATCTCACTAATCCCAACAACATCTAATTTAAGTTGTTCCTTCTCCCTTTTTAAGTTTTCTAACCTACCTGCCCTATTCAGACTTCTAACATTCCACGCTCCGACTCGTAGAATGTTTCTATCCATCCTGATGACTCCTCCCTGAGCAGTCCCCACCCGGAGATCCGATTGGGGGACTATTTTACCTCAGAAATATTTTACCCAGGAAGAAGCCATCATGATATATGTAATTTGTGAGGTTTAAGTGTCCTCGGGATACCCTTTGGGTCTTTAATGCAGTGGTTTCCCGTTGCCTTCTGCATCCCCATGCCGTTGATCATTTCTAATTCATCCGCCTTTAGGGGCCGTTTCCAACTCCAAGGGCAAGAGGGTGCCCTGAACCGCTCCCCGCTCTTCCGCCCTCCTTTCGGAGGCCGTTGGCAAGCAGTGGGTGATTCCTTATACCGGGAATCTTTCAGTCGCCAGAGCCTCATGCGTGTAAACAGGGTACACCACGTGAAGGTGAAGTTGACATTTGGTTGGAAAAGGCTAGTATGGCCTCTCCCAAACCCTTACACTCCCATGATTGCTTATGATAATTTTATTGTAAGACTTATTTCTTGATTGGTTTTCGTGTTTACTATTTCCAAGGGAAAAATTCACTGCCAGATAAAATAAGTGAAGCACTCAGTAAGGCAGGATGAAACTTCATGGGCTGAGATGGTATGTGTTGTTTTTTCAGTGATTGTAAAATCCAATCAAATTTACAAAGAACTTGGCAGTACGAGTCCACTTACAAGTATGACGTTGCACCCTCCTGGCACTGGATGCATGCTCATCCACACACCACACGTGTCTCTATGAACTGCTTGCGTGATCTTAAAGTACAATATCCTTACATCTGTCCCAGTTGGAACATGTGTGGGACGAGCTCGGACAACAACTCCGTCACAGTGATAGTATCCAGGACACCAAGGTACAATTACAACTGCTGTATGCCAGCTTGCCTAAGGAAAGGATACAATGATTTTATAACATCCTTCCCTACCGAATCAGTGCATGCATCCAGGCAAGAGAGGGTAAACCTTCAAACTGATAATCGTGCAGGTACTGCCAAATTCTTGATAAATTTCCCTCTATTTTGAAATCACTGAAATTATATCACCCACTCTCCCAACTCGTGAATTTTCATTTCGTTTCTTCCTTCCCTTCTGGGTGCTTCAGTTCATTGTGTCAAGTAGTGTACTGTACGTACACTGGTTTTAGAATTAATTCGCTGGCAGAAAATTACTACCAATTGTAGAAACTCAAAAAATTCTTTTTTTTTCTTTTTTTTTAAATTCGTGACAATATGGTTGAATGCATACTTCACGTGCCTCATAAATTTAAAGAAAAGTTTCAGTGAGAATGTCTGTAATTCGTTTGTCAGGCTAGGTTATTTTTTATAACAAGTTTTCTATTCAGAGTTTAAATTTAATGTGGAAATGTATTGTTTCCTGTTTCGAACACACAATAAAATATTTTTAACTTCTGTCTTATTTTCCTGACACTGCCCTCATTTTTAATAGTAACATGTCACTGATCAAATCAAATTTTTTCACTTCCATGTGAAAATACATCTAGAAAATTTCTACGTTACTTGTGTCTACTTACTATTATTCATTTCTCAGATGTAAAAACCAGTGCCAACATCATATACAACGAACAATTGAAAATTGCTTATCCTTGAAGACGTATCCGTATTTTAAATTAATTGATAATTCTTTTTTGTAATAGCCATTCCGAATTTTATACATAAATTTGACGGAATGCTTTCAGCCAAACGTTAACAAACGATAAGATATGCCTTTTTTTGTTTCTACTTATGGCTTTACTCCTCGTCGACGTCGAAGTCATTAGAGGCTGGATGGGACTGGGGATAAGGGACGGGAAGGAATTCGGCGATGACTTTTTGAAGGAAGCATCCCGGCATTCGCCTAGATTGATTTGGGAAACCATGGAAAACCCAAATCGGATACCCGGACGGGGATTCGAACCGGCGTCCTCCCGACGAATGTGAGTCCAGATCGATACAGCTCTTCCACAACGCTCGGTTCCATCAGCCTTACCAGTTGCGTAGATGCCTGAATTTCACCCTGTCACGAAGTTTGCTATTGGCATTTTACATACTCGGAATTTACTCAGGATTTTAACAATTCCTTCTATAAAAACAAACAAGCACCTTTACACATATTTAATTTCCGACGTATCATCACCACGTAATGTAATCACTTAACCGCTATCGAATAAAAGCGTATTGTAATATCGATTGTTATAGGCGTGGATTTTAACATGTGTTGAAAAATTCCAAGATTTTATAGGAAAATTACGTGGTGCTCTGCATTTTTCTCTTACGCAGCATAGTATATCCAAAAGCCTAAATTCGTTTTATGCGGCCATCAGCCTATTACTTTTTCAGTTCCTGTTTTGGAACGACACTCAGGGGAAGACCACAAAATAGGAATTCTACCTCTTTCCTTTTGCGTGATGCTCCGAAATTTAATCTTCTCCTGTCATAATAGGAAATCCACTGGCGTGGATTAGCTTAATCACTAAGAGGAGAGGAAAACCTGAATTGGCGGCTGACATTGGCAATGCCAGTCTGTCTGGAGAAGCCGTCTGGACAGTAAAATCGATGAGTGTTACATCTGTCAAACCAGCAGCTGAAATCATTATTAGCTGGCAATAAATTTGATTCCATTTTCTGTAATCAGTTCGACAATAATTCATATGCAAACCAATTATAAACCATACCATTCAAACTGAAAAGAAACTGTTTCATGTCCGTATAACAATGTAGAGCTTCTTTTCCTGTAGCCTAAGGAGCAAACTCACAGCTAAATAATTTTCGTTTATCGTATATAGGTATTAGCTGTGTGAATCTAATTGAATACTGACCAGTATATAAGGTAAAAATCTAAGGAAGCAACAGTGATTCAGCGAACATATTTCCTTCTTTAACAAACAAATAAAAACCTACATTGCTTATAGTCTACTAGTTCCATCTGACAGAAAATTAATGTGGTGGGAAAAATATTGCACAAATGCGATATAAGTGATTTTTACCATATTTCCTGTTCAAAAACTAAGACTACAGTCCAATAAAATTTGTTATTTAATCACTTCTAAAAAAAACAAATACTTGATACTCACAAACTCTTGTATTACTTCTCTTAATAAATTAGGCATGCGCTTAGGCTGATGTTGAATAAAAGTCGTTTCTGTTTTCGGAATTCCTACCTAAAAAGTGACAAAATAGTTAAAACAAGCATCCATGTAAAACTGAAATATGTAAAAACGTTCATGCTGGAAGTAAAAAAAATCAATTTTAAAATTAATATTTACCGATTGACTGTTGGTTATTGAAAAGCAACGCGACTTAATTGGTTGCATCTTGTTAGTTCATGCTCGTATCATTCATTATTCAAACCGCATTTTCACATAATTATTTTTCCAGATTTATCGCGCCCACATTCCGCAGAAAGAGTCTGTACGAACCCTAAGGGTAATTTGGCGCTTATTGTTTGGTCTGAATTCCAACCGTTGATTTCTATCACGTTAACTCCTTGCCTTTGCTGAGTCTGTATTGCACTATTTTACACTTCAAAAAACTACTTCCGGTATAGCAGCAATATTCTGAACAGTGTTACTTGATTCACTGGTTGAACTCTAACAACAAAAAGTTTTTATTTTTATAGCAGGTAGGCCCTAAAGAACACATTTCTCACAAACAGAATACAATGACTGAAATTAGAGCATGCTCAAACCAATATTAAAGTAAAATGCTTATTTTTGAACCTCAAAGCTGTAAAAAAAAATATATATATTTTTTTTAAATACTGATGTTACTTTGTGCCACGTGGTTGCACTAAACGCGAATGTTCGAGCCAACAATCCAATGCGCATTTACATTTTCTTTCCTTGTGGTTCATGTTCCGCATTTATAGAACAAGAATAAGTGTAGAATAAGTGCAGTAAATAGTTGAACAGAACTTCAATGGCATTTCCAAATTCTGTATTAAGTCACCAATAATCTGAAAAAGTTTTTTTGTAGCGTGTAATTTGCTGGTAAGTTCTTTAACAGAAGGAGAGTTACCAATTACTATACCTTCAGTTTATCAATCATCTTCAGTTATTTTCGTTCGATTTCAATGCAATCTACAGTCTGCCCTGTTATAAAGCACTACAATGGTAAACATTAATTATTGATCATTTCAGTTAACTAGTTATTAAACTTTATTAATTAATAATTGTTAACAGCCCTCCCCGTTTTCTCAGTTGGTTTTGGCACCGTGATGGTGCCCGGCGCCAGACACGGGACTAATTGGTTCAAGTCCTGGAGATAGGAGGACTTGGCCGGCGGTGTAGTGAGGCGGTGGTTGAGACTGTCTGCCCTTGGTTGTCGTTTCGCTCTCTCCTTCCTCTATTTTTCATTCATTGACAACACAAACAATACACTACACTCAACATAGATACATCACAGTTACCCACATAAAACTAAACACGCAAATATACTTCCATCAATGTGGAAGTCAAAGAGAAACCAAAACAGTTAAAATTTACCAGAAAAAAAAATGTACTCGTCAAGTTAACGGTTGAGGAGAAAAAGAAGAAGAATGTTTTTTAGTCAAAATCTCTAAAATTGTGACAAAATGTTCAAAATTAGTTAACATATACTATAACGAGGACAGCAATCTCGAAAATAAACAACACAACTAAACATTTCATGACACGACTTTTACATTGCAAATTAAACTTAATTACGGAGTCGAGTCGGTGCCTCGGATATTTAACTGAGATACTGCTGATCCAGTGGAACCTGCTACTTGGAACCTTTTGTTGGAAATGAAAGTAAAGTCAGCAGTTGCCTCCGTAGCCCCTTTACTCCCTTCTACGCATCCAGCGTTTATCACTGGACTCAGTGAAGGCCACTTCGCATGTCACAGTATCCCCACCTCGAATATCCGTACTTTACACTGCGCACTGGAGCGGTCTCTCAGTGTAATCTCTTCCTCCGCCAATCACAGGTTGCTAGAAACTCGGAAAATTTTTTATTCTTCTACGTTACCTTGTTAAGCAAGGCTTCACATATTGACATAACTCGCTGGGAATTGTCATCGCAGGTTGTTCCTGGGAACAGGGTCACTTCCCGCGATAATTTGATTTTTTTCAGTCGTCCTGACAAGTTTCTGCTCGTGAATAATTGCCCTTTAAGTAAATATATATAGCCATAGCGAATGTTAAAAATCTCACCTATATCACGAACCAGAGTATTTCGTTTCGTCCACTATAGGCGAAGGACCGTAGCATGTGTCCTAGTCAATGCTGTTATTTAATAACCCACGTTTAGTCTTTCAATGTTACAATGGGAAGCAAGCGTAGGAAATTTTCAGTCACGCCAATCATTTGAAAGGCTTTTTTTTTTCGTCAATTTATTAAACCCCATTCCCCAGGCCGTTTTACAGGCTTCCTGCTCTTACCTGTCCAGCGGAAGGCTGTCACTTAATAGAACTTTCAATTGTAATATCAATCACTCAAATCTTGCTTTTCACGTTCAAATAACTATTAAACGTGATATAAATGATAAACTGGATGCATGGTAGGAAGTTCATTTCTTTGGAAAAAGTAAGTAATAACTACAGCTCGAAAGTAGGCTAGAAAAAATGCCGAAATTATACGTGGTGCTTAGAAAGCGAATGTTGCAGAAGAAATCAAAAACTTGGAAATAGTAATAGTAAAGAAAGAAACAAAGAGAATATAAGAGTACACGGATTCATTAGTGTTGTCAAAGGATTGATGTGGAACGGGAATATACAACAGAAGTGCAAAGGAAATATTTTTACAGTATCCAATCAGCGAATAAGAAACATGCAAGACATCTAAAAATGTTTGGAGGATGAAAACCTGCACGTAAATGGTTATTCGATGAAGTTCTTTTGTACGATCGTTTACCTCCCATATAATGGAGCTACGCACCTCAATTTTCGAGGCGCAGAAAGTTAATCTCCAGAGTAATTACCTGACTTCTCACAAAATTATGAACCATTCAATGACTCTCCGGCCTCGAATCTTGTTTCCGAGAAGCAATATGAAAAAAAATTATTCAAGCAGTGCACAACCTAACATACAGTTTTCAAATCCTTAACAAATGGTTCATAATCATATGCAACAGATAAAGGATTTTTTTTTATCGTTCGGAAATATTGTTACCGATCGCTACTTTATGTGGCCCGTGTTAGAATAAATCCGTGTTATTCCATTGACTTTCATAATTATTTTGTGGGATTTTATTGTTGTTTTTGATTCCTTAAATTTATCTGCGATATGTTTGCTATCTGTATGATTTCTACTTAAATTTGTATCCCTTGTTGGAGTTACACCAACCAAGAATACATCTTTCTGAAAACCCAAACTGTTCTGTATTAGTACTCAATAGATCTAAGACTGATGAAGTTCTTGTCAAGAGTGACATACTTAGCACGGAATTTAAAGATTCATCTATAAAGAAAATCCAGATACCATACAGTATTTTGTCAGACACTTAGAGAGGGGTAGGCCCTACCTAACTGGACGGACGCAGTGAATGCTAATACACTAGTAACCTAGATGTTAGCTACACCGAGCGTCCCGCAAGATAGAATAGTAGAAACTCTCCGTTTCAAAGTTTTTGAAACCGTTCTTCGAGAAAAAGTTAATAGTACTTGAGGATTGTCCGCTGTTTAAGAAATTATGTGCCTACTGTGAACAAAAGAGTTCTGTTGATTGTTCATAACTCCGTAGTGATCTTATGTGATTTCAATATGGTGCTATAAAGGGTAATATGAATTAAGTTCCAAAAATTGTGAGACAATGTAAATCCCCCCCCCAAAAAAAGTATACAAATGAGTACAAAGTAGGACGCTTAATGCTTTAGAAAGGTTTTAGCTTGAGTTACTTTGGTATTACAATATGAAGAAAAATAAGTTGGGATTAGTAAATATCGTGTGTAATAAGTGAAGCTTTTTCTAGACTGCGATTCAGTGATTGAATTTTGAATATCTAACATATTCATAAAGAGACAATGTAGAAAAAGCATGGAAGCGGTCAATTTAGAATACTATTATGCTACATGGGATTCGTCTCGAAAGGTTTTGATTAAAATTTATGAGAAAGTGCAGATATGTTTTGTGCGTTTTCCTGCAGCCGTTACGAAAGTGAAGCAAACTTGATGCATATATTTTGATGGCATTTTCTGGCTGATATACGATGTAGCTACAACTAACCACTAAAAAAATTGTAAACACTTTTAAAAGTAAAAAATATATTTAAAAAATAAATCGAGTTCATTATTCGTTTAGCGAAATTGTCTTTCAGATGACATAAATCCAGATTATTATTATCTAGAAAACTTTACATTAAAGAGGTATTCATAAATCAAACAAAAATAAATTCAATTCAAAGAAATTATTATGTATTGAAAAAATTATCAAAAGAGTATTTTCATTATATATTTAATTTCCAATTGATTAAATCTTCTTAATACATAAACCGAAGCAATACGAAAGCTGTTAAATGTACCAAAAATGATACCAATAATAGTAGATTAAATATAAAAATAGGATCAGATCTAGCAGGAATGAAACCAATAACAGTAGATTAAATATAAAAATAGGATCGGATGCGATAGAAGAAGTAAGTGAATTCTGCTACTTATAAAGTACAACTGATGTCCAAAGCAAGAATGATGTTAAAAGCAGAATAGCACTACCAAAATGAGCCTTCATGAAAAGAGAAATAGTATAGTTTGAAAAATTGATCAAGAAATTAAAAAGAAATGTTAAAACTCCATGCGTGCAGCACACAGCACTTTGTGGTAGCGAAGCATGGACTTTAGGAATACCGGAAATGAGGAAAATTGAAGCATTTGAAATGTGGTGCTACAGAAGGATGCTGAAAATTAAGTGGACAGACAAAGTAAGAAACGAACGTGTTACGGAAATCAATGAAACTTTCTCATTAATTTTAATCACAACCTTTCGAGACGAATCCCATACAGCATAAGAGTATTCTAAATGACCTCTTCCATGTTTTTTCTACATTGTCTCTTTATGAATACGTTAGATATTCAAAATTCGATCACTGAATCGCAGTCTAGATACGGAAACGAAAGAAGTTTGTGGAAAGTCTAGCAGAAAGAAGATACAGAATGGTAGGTCCTGTTTTAAAACATGCAGGAGTGGATAATTTGTTAATGGAAAAAACAGTCGAAGTTATGAACTGTACAGGACGACGGAGATTAGAGCAAATAACTGATGACGGAGGTTGTAAGAGATATGCTAAGATGACATCAAATAAAAAAAATAATAATAATTTCCATGAGTTTGTATCGAAAAATAATCTGCTTATGAATCATATTTGTTAAAATTAGTCATAATTATTTTTCGAAACCATAAATTCCAGAAAGTTCGTTATAGTTTTTCTGTAATCTTTAGGATCCTGCGCTTCACTGTTAGTTAAAGTTCAGTAGTTTTTAAAATAAACTCGTTAACTCATGAGTGTGTAAAAATGTTTCGTTCAGCCACATACTTAATCCCTGTAATTAATTCAAAGCTCATGATTTTACATTTTTCAAGCGGTAAGAACTAAAATAGCACAATTACAATTTTCAAAATGAAAGGTATCATAAATTATGAGACTGACAGATAGACAAATAAAAGTGATACAACAAGGACTCAGTCTTTCATTTAAAAGGTACCGTTCATAAAAAAATTACGTATCTCTACAACACACATTAAAAACGACAGTATGTATAACGCGAGGACCAAGGTGGATAGTGCGTGGAACACGGAAAAAAATAATATATACTTTCCTGGTGATAAAATATTATTTGCCCTCGATGTGCAAGAATGTGTCAAGACGCAATCTGAGTTCTTAGGTTGTAAAAACGGGAAGCTGTTTAGAAAATATCCTTACGTAATAGCAGGAGAGCATGGCACCTTACTTTAAGATTGCTAATATACAGAAATAATAACAAAATCAGAACTGCATCTTTATAAACTCTTAAGTATAAAGTGACATAAGAAACAACGTTGCAGAACTATTAAAATAAGTTACTGTGATATTTTGTCTTTTCGCCATGTTGCAGGAATATTGGATCTGAACCTCCAAGACTAGAAAGCCAAAGTATTGTTGTTTCTCGGAAAATGATTTTAGCACGGAATGTCGTGTATAAGGAAAAGAGGAGTGTTTAGTGACATATCTTTGACTCTTTCTTTAAAATGTTACAACATTACTTGCAACACATAATCCTTACAATACAGTGATTCAGAAAGGTCTGTTCACTTACTAAAGAGAAAAAAATCAATCAGTGGCCTGCAGAGAAAAATTAGAAGATACTAAGTATTCTGAACGATAGCAGTTACTGTTCTCAGGAGATGATGAATATTTGCTTAGTCATGATGATACGAAACGAACAGTAGATAGATCTAGTGGTGGTCATTCTATTACATGAAACTGGATCACAATTTCTCACTCGGGTGCTTTCCGACAGAGGGGGTGATAAAGAGGAAATCCTGCTATCCGTCTCACGTGGACGGGCGCAGATAGCAAGCGAAGGCTGCACTCCCCTGGGAGAACAGTGCACAGGCTGGCGATGAATATTGCAGAAAGGCGTCCGACAGGACACTCGGCAGTGGGCTGTCGACCAAGAAACGACAGATTCCTAGGTCGTAATGCCAGCCCAGTGAACCTTCACTCCCTCCGTGTACTACCATGTATTCGATGCTGTAACAACGAAAATGAATAGTTGACAATTTTGGGTTTCAGATTAACCGAATGCAATCTGTTTAAATTGGACTTTTATTTCTCCAGTCAAGTTCATTCACGAATGATGTCGTCTCATTAGCTCCATGGAAATCTCTAGAAATCTTAACGATGTGAATCTGCAATCACTACGCCTGCTCAATGACAGATTGGTGATCCTATTCTAATTGGACGATTGGGGAGGGGGGGAGGAGGAGAGGTAAGTCTAATTCAAGGCTGTCCGTCCAATTCTGGGCAAAATTTCGATTTTAAGTTAGCCTTGGGGCCACGATTTCGATTCTAAGTTAGCCTGCACGCCACAAAATATTTTTGTTTGTAGATACGATGAATATTTAAATTAATGAAAATATAACTACCACGGTTTAATAAAAGTTAAAAACTAAAAATCATCAATGAGACCTTTTTAGAGTTTTTTTATAATTATAATTAAAGTAAAAAAAAAACAGTGAAACCTATGCATAGGTTTTTGAGATAGTAGTTTATTCTAGACTGCTGCTTTTTGCGGGCAGATTGAAATGCGAAACTGCCTTGGGTTGTGCAACATTGGTCAAGTGCTGTTATGTGTTCGCGAAACCCGTGAATTGTGTTCTGTACGACAAGTATATTTTTTGTTTGTGAGTTGTGTAGTATATGTAGCGAAAGTTAGGGACCATCCCAGCATTTGGCTAGATGACTGTTGGAAACCGGCTAAATAGCGCAATCAAGACGGCCGGTATGCAGTGCGCGGGATTTGAACCTGGGCCCGGTGTACATCACTAATCGAGTGTTGACTTTTCAATGCGTGCGCCCACACTGACTCGTATTTCTTAAATTAATACATTTATGCTCGAATGTCACTTGCGGCAAAAATGTTCATTCAAATTTTGTGAAATCGGCATATGAAACAGACAATTTTTACTATCGAATGGTTTCCCTAAACTAGTGCACGAATTGTTAGTATAGTTGCCGTGTAGGGAAGTTGCCACTGGATCAAGCGCTCTATTGCAATTAAACTTAATATTCGGCAGGAAACTCCCACAATACCTGCCTTCACGCTACGCATGCGTTTAGGTCGCCTACATGCTAAAATAATTAAAAGTTGAAATTAGTAGAAGGCAAAGGGAGACGGGAAAAGGAAATGGGGAAAATGAGCATGTAGAGAAGTTGCCACCAGTGCAAGCGCTCCATCGCAATGAAATGAAATGAAATTAAGAATATATCATCAGTAATTTCCACCAAATATCATGTCTTGGTTCTAACAACCTCTTACTGACTCACAAGTTAAACCCCAATATTATTAAGACTTGAGGCAGTATTTTATTAATTAACTTAATTTTAAGCAAAATGGGAAATAAGTGTTGTACACGGTTAATTTGTGTAAACTGTAAATTATGTTTTACAAACACCTGGTACGATGTAAGAGAGTTCTTGACAGCCATAATCTTCCTAGGCTAAATGAACCTTCAAATAAATAAATAAATAAACCTCTCCATCCATGATCCGAAAGTAGACGTTAAACAAAAAACTGAAAAACAACGGAATTTTTTTTTAAAACGACATGTAATAATTTACCGTATATTCGCCCAACAATTTAGTCAGTCGTGGTACAGATTTACCGTGCTGGAACAGAGTACGATCGAAATGAGCTGAAATTTCGCTAAGTTAATACCTGCTGACCCCATTTCAGTGTTAGACGGTTTTGCGTAATCTTCAATGCAAACGCTGGGACAACCACAATGCCCGTCGAAAGCCAAACATGTAAGCAGATTAACGAGACACATCTAAAGCAAAGTTTACGCGAATAGCAGATACATAGTGATACTCACAACCTTTAAACCTGGCAAGAATAAAACGCATTATTCGGAAACACACAACGGATGTGAATGAATTATGATGACACCAGTAATGTGGGGGAGGCCGTCGCCCAGATTGATATTTCAATGATAGCTGAGGGAAAATGAAGCTCCTGTCATTTAAATCCACAGTCATCTCTCCTCAGAATTAGTTATTCGTATTCTGTTCGTGTCGGACAGTGTGTGTTCCATTGCTGCTCTTTGCATTTCAAATTTCGAGCCTAGCTATTGAACCACACTGCAATAGGGGTGTTCTCCCTACTAACCCGTTTAGCTGTTTCCGGTTTACATGAATACAGGTTACAGAGGGTTCGATATTTATAGCTGTGGTTGTAATGGTATTTATAAATTTACAACCTATATTTGTAATGCCGTTTATTAATATTATTAGTTATAGATCTGATTTCCAACCATACTTTATAATAAAGTATTATACTTTATTTTTTGGTAGGTATACTTTGTCGGAATCATAAAATATGCGAAAATGCTTTATTTCTGATAAATTTACAATTCATAAAACGTAAGTAATATCCAAACGGCTTATAAGCACTTATTAAAAAACGAAACATACACTCTTGAAACTAATTTTTCTGATGGAGACAGAAGAATACAAGCAGTCACGACACAACTCTTAAATACTTTATATAAGGCGTTGAAAATGTGTGTAATGAAATTACGGGAAAAAATGATTCTTTCATACCTGCTCCTGTTTCCTGCTTTAACAGAAAAAGTAATTAATGCAAAATGATGGGAAGAGAGGAATAGAGCGTCCTTAAATTTAATTAAAAACGATCAAAGCCTGGTTTTTCGCTAAAGCATACTATCTATGATTCTCAAAAATATCAAAACTGCTACAGCAGATTAAACTACGAACAGTAGCAGGGCTACAATAAACGCCGCTGAGGCAGCAAAAAAAAAAAAAAAAAAAAAAAAAAAAAAAAAAAAAAAAAAAAAAAAAAAAAAAAAAAAAAAAATCTCCTGGCCAGCGGGCAGCAGTCTCTTAATCTCTCGATTTTCGCTGAGTGAGAAAAGTTAATTCTTTCGCGGGTGTAGGATATAGATCGGTTCGGACAGAAAGTTGCTTTGAGAACGAACTATTAATTGCTCTGTTTTGAAAGAACTTACAGAGGTCTCTGTAACACTGCGTACGAGTTTATTAATTGCCTGTATTTTGCTGCAGTTTACTTAAATGTATTGTATAAATAAATAGTGTCAACAGGGGTAACTGTTTAATCAACATTGCGTATTATTTGAACTAGCTTTACGATGTGGGGACTCAGAAATCCTCAAAAACAGTATCTGTGAACAAACTCTGTTCACGGTGTGCTGGGACAAATATACGGGTGGCAGAATTACTTCATTTTTCTGTAGAAAGGTTAACCAACGATTTGTTATATAACTGGGTGTAGCAGAGGCAGAGCTATCCAATTAACAACTCACAATTTGGCTCCCGTAATCAGACCGCGGGCATTCGTTAATTAACTCCTGACAAGGTGGCTAATGTCAGCTGAGAAGCGAAACAGTCCAGTCCGGATGTTATCGAACGTACAAAGAGTAGTTAACAATCAAGATTGGTTGTTGGGGTCAAGGTCATTCACGTTATGAAAAAATTTTGATAAAAATATTTCTGTGATACTATTAGTCCTAGCTCTCATACACTCCAGCATTTATCGAAACAATTAATCAGACGCTCATATAATATTACCGGCAATCCTGAACTTATTCATACTTACTGTAGTGACGTGGAATTTTCTGAGAAATACGCCATTAACTTCAAACTTTTGGAGAAAGAAATAATTTATTCACAAAATTCTGGTGTGCTTTTAACAATAATCACATATAAATCGCCTAAT
The DNA here is from genome assembly GCA_031002005.1 of Vandiemenella viatica. Lineage (NCBI taxonomy): Eukaryota > Metazoa > Arthropoda > Insecta > Orthoptera > Morabidae > Vandiemenella > Vandiemenella viatica. Next base: position 80,925,295 of record JARYHS010013630.1, read on the forward strand.
TAAACTGAAATGGATATACTTCTGAAGCAATTTACTTGAAAATGAAGCTCTGGTGTCGTTTAGGCTTAGCAATAAGCAAACGTGCAACTTTTCTTGGTGTCTATATAGAAAGAGTTTTAACGAAAATAAAAGTTCAGTTTTGTATTTTTCCATAAGCCTTCGAAATTATGAAAAATAATTTCGAATTTTTCGGTAATAGTATAAAAAGAATATATCTCGGATTCTCCAACCGCCCTACTGTGCTGGGAGAATATTCCAACCTACTTTTGGAATTAGCAGAAGTGTACGTTGTCGTAGTTGATGCTAAATGTAAATTTTCCTTTTGGAATCTACCAAATTTATTCTCATAATGTAGGCTAGAAATTTGAGTCACTATATTTAAACAGCAACAGGGATATTAAACATAATTTCTGCAAGTGAAGGAATTATTAATATTTAATCTAAATGTTACTAACAAACAAAAAGTTTAAGGAAATAGTAAATGCTTAACAAATCAAAGGTGTTCAACCTTCGAACTATTTTAAAGGAGCAAGAAATTTAAAAAAAATATATAGAAATCTATTGTGCACGTCCAAGTACAGTCCTGATACATTCAATCAGTGAAATAATAGCACAGTGAGCCGTGCAGTAATGGTAACTTACCATCACTAAACGATTTACAGTATTCCAATAACAGCAACAAACTAAAATCGCCAAGCTTGGTTATTCAGCTGTAACGCTAGGGCTTATGATTCGGGAAGACGGGGGTCAAATGTCGTCCGGGCATCCAGATTTAATTTTTCCATCGATTCCCGAAATAACTTCAGACGAATGATGGGATGGTTCATTCAAAAGGCTCTGATTGAATTCTTTCCCTTTCATTGACCCCATCCTCTTCCGGTACTAATGACCTCGGCGTCGACGAGCGGTAAAGGGCGAAACAAAAACAAAAAATGGGAGGAAGAGAAATTCCGAAACGTTTCCATGAAATACCAGTACAGAATCAGACAAAAATAGAATTGTCATTACGATTACTGAATGCAGCTGACATTTTTCGCGTAGAAAATACAGAAAAAATTTAAGAATTCCTCTGTCGTCGAAACTCATTTGAATATGCTAATTTATTTACTCCAAATACAACCAGACGAAGCTAAATATTGCCCATCTCCGCGGTTGAAAGTCCATATTGTATTGACGAAGAAAAGCTTCTTATCTTTCGTCAACTCGGCGCTAGAAAAAGGTGGTATGGTCAGCACAAAGCTCCAGCAGTTTTGCCTTCGTGATAGGAGATCTGAGGGAAGATTGACCTTCGAGGGAAAGGCCTCGGCATCCTCGGGATAAGAACACTGCGTTCCAGTTTGTAGTCAGTCGCGCTATGGACAAACCTACATATAACCGCGTTTGCCTAGAACTGCGAGAAATAATACTAGCTTATATAAGAGCTCCAATAGACTTAGCACTTAAAGATACTATTGTCAGACGGAGATCAAATTGGAATACATGTAAAACACAAGTGATAATTTAAACTTTTAAACGACTTGACAGGACATGCGTCTCATGAGGGAACAAGATGCAAAGTTACTAAAATATGTATTTTTAATTACAAATAAAATCAATAATGGAATTTTGCTTTATTATTTGTAGCTTCAAAGTACTGCAAAAAAGTTGTATGTTCGAAAATTTTGCCGTTTGTATAAGCATGCAGTCAGAAAAGGTATTCCCTTATATCCATTAAAAATTTCGATAGTATCACAAACTTACTGCTACATGATTCTACTTTATTGCGTTTTAATTGAATCCGTTGGCAAAGGAATATTATATTATATTATCTTGTAATTACAACCAGAACCACAATGTTATGGTATCATTAAAATACAGTCTCACTAAACATTTCACATGGCAATGTAATATGTCTAATCGCGCTCAAACAGTACAAAGGTCACCACCTAACGGGTTGAAGTTTCCGGTTTGTTTCTTAACAGAGTGATAATACGTAGAAGTAATTGAGTACAAGCCTCTGGTTTTTATCCTTTAGGTTAATTAATGGATGGTACGGTGATAACATTGCAACACTTAAGATCCTTCTAAGAAACTCGTAATTCAAAAATCTTTTGCAATTTAACCTTCTATTTACACGGTCTATTCAACGGACGTCGATAGCTGAATAGTGCATATGCGATTGATGGCAGAAATTCCTAATAGTATACAGTGTTGTTAAGACTTACTGTGAGAAGTAGATTAATCAACTAACCAGTAAGTGTTATGCGTCGTGATGTCTGTGGTCTGCTGCACATCTGGTCTCCGCAATTCACTGACGAGAGGCTTCATATTGTGCTTAAACACTGAGAAAGCACAGTAAATTGCAAGGACGATCGCTTAACCGATTAGCAAGCGCAGGTGTCTAGACTACATGTTCATAAGTCTGGTGGGTCAGGGGTTCGACAGGACGCACGTCCATCCCTCCAGATTTCGGTTTTTCACGGTTTCCTGAAGTCACTCCTTCAAAAGGCCATGGCCGAATTACTTCTCGTTCATTGCTCCTACTCCTTTCTCCTGTAATGACCTCGACGTCAACAAGTCGTAAAGACATACGAAAAGGAAAATAACTAGATCGTATAGTTCAGTTATCTACCATAACGTCGTTACAGGCAGACATTTCGCATTAATTGTTCTAATGGTTTGAAAAGGAAATAACAGGGAGAACTCTATATTTAACTAAGTATTAAAGATTCGTCGATGACGAAATCATTAAAGCCGGGAAAGGATTATAGGATTGTGGAAGAGAAACTAAAATGAAATCGGCCATTGTATTTACGAAATAACCCTACCGGCATTCGCCTGGAGTGATTTCGGAAAACCATAGAAAACTGAAATCGGAAAGCTGAGTGGAGTATCGAACACGCGACACCGAACTGCAGTTCTGAACGTTACCGCTCAGCAACCTGTCTCCGTGACTGCGCTTTGTTAGTTGTTCCTTGAAAGTACGAGAGAGATGTCCAACGCAATACTGAATACCTTATCGCTAATTGTGCTATTATAAACAGGTAAGAACAGATCTCCGATGATTGTTTGTAGAGTCAACGTGATCTTGACATTACTTCAACAAGGTGCAACAAACCTCAACTTGTAGTATCAAGATTATTCGGGCCATTTAAATGATACGTAAAATGTAAATTAACAGTTTTTTTTTTTCCTTCTTCTTCATTTCCATTTTGGCCTCTAGGGACCATGTGGTTCTTAACTCTGGTGAGCTTTCTTTTTGAGCCAATATTCTTTCATCCTTGTACTGTGGTTGTCTTTTCTTCTCTTCTTGGGTCCATTTAACCCCAGATCCGAGGCGGTTAGTGTCTTGACAGAATCGAATGCTTTAATCAACGTTCTATACTTATCCCTGCTGTAAATTAACAGTTTATTTAAATAAACATTTATTAAATTCTTGGGAGAATGTTTGCTTTTTTATAGTTGATTTATTTATTGATCATAAGTAATCAGATATTGTTTTTTACTCAATTGCAGATACAAACACATTACATTGTCTGATGAAAATGTGACTGAGAACCTATGAAACAAATTTCTTTTGATCTCAAGTTACTTAAAGTGTTGACAGAACTAAATCATTAATTTCCTATAAATTACTCCACCGTAATGTTACCTAGTGACTTTGTCATTTCCGCTGACATCGGTCCCCACCTGTTGATACCTGAATGTTATGATGTCACTCTCCATGACAGGCACTTATACACTCGCTGATGTCTCCTGCTGCGCTTAATGTAGTAAATTTATTCCGACTTTGGGCCTTGTGGCCGATCGCCAACGATGCAACTCGTGTTCTCTAGAGTCTAGACATGGGTAATTGTGCTATGCAATGCGCTGAAACGCCCATGTAGATTACGAGTGAGCTGGCACAGTAAAGTCAATTCGGAAATGCTCCTCGCATGAGCTTATTTGATAGCAGTGGAACTGCTTGGCTTGTTTGTCTGCTTGGCTGGTCAGTTCGAAAGTAAGTTTTCTGTTGTAGGTAACTTAAGAGGAAAAATCGGCTCCGGCTTCTGAGGGGCGTGGTCAAATTGATTTCCTGTCAGGCGGGCCAATAGAGATAGCGATCACGTGACGTCATTGAGAATACCGTGTCCGTGTTTGGTTCGCTAGAGGTTATTTTTTTTTATTAATTAGCCCTTATAAGACCATACATCCAGAAAAAAGTTGTTACACAATTATTACATTGACCTATGATGAATTACATATAATACCATCTTTCAAAACAGTTTATAACTATACATCTAGAGGTCACCTTTAAAATACACATTTGGGGTTATTATACAAAAGTATATTATAGACAATAGAACTTATTTCAAAATGGTAGAACTATTATGCTATTTGGATAAGCAGTACATTTTTTGTCACACTTATAAACGACTAGAGCTGATGAACTTCAAAAAACGATTTATAGCTGTACTTGAGGAGATCACATTTAAAATACACATATGATATTATTACAAAATAGTATATTATAAACAGCAAAACTTACAACATATACACTGCATGGCTAACATTTCAAAATAATAAAAGTATGGGAGCGTCCATAAACTACGTGGCTTGGTCTGATTTATATTTATATTTTGGGGGGGGGGGGGAGAGGTTGACTGGGAAGCTATTCTGTGCTACATTGGGGGGAGGGGGGTTTAGAACCAGGCCACGAAGTTTTCCATTCATATTATTTTTCACAGTTAAAATAAGGTACAGATCACACAACAGCAAGTGCATTTTTATTTCCTTCATTTAATTATCTCTGTATGTTATTTTGCAACACTCTGACAATAGAAAACAGTAAAACATGTCTTCAGGGATCAAAATGGAAAAAAGCTACGTGCTACGTGGAGGGGGAGGGGGGGGGTAGTAGAGGCAAAAGCCACGTCAGGCTACGTGGGAGAGGGGGGCTTCACAGGAGGACAGAATAGAGCTACGTACGTGGTTTATGGACGCTCCCTATTTTGTTATTTGGATAAGTAGTACATTGTTTATCTCACTTCCTACTCGGACTGGTTTATATTTTTGTTTGGTTGTTTTCTATAAACGTTGCAATAGTCCTGTATACTCTTTGGTCTTCCGTAGCTAAAAGGTTCAAGGTGTTTGTTGCGTGATATATGCCTAGTTGTTGCAGGTCTTCCAACAGTTTGGTGGACTGCTGCCAGTGTCTTTTGCACGAATAAATCAAGTGGTTCACATTTCTATCGCTTGTCTTGTCACAGCCACATAGGGGAGTTGATATTAGATGTAGTCTGTATAAGTGTTTAGGAAAGCAACCGTGGTTGAATTTTAACCTAGCTACAGTGCTCATTGTTTTTCTTCTTACTTACGATGTTTGGTACCACTGTTTGGTTGGTATCGTTGTGTGTAAATAGCCGTAGTGTTTGCTTTTATTTTCTATAGATTTCCTCCATATGTTGTTCCATTTATCTCTTATGGTGGTCCTAATCGTAGATATTATGTCTGTCACTGGGATTAGATGGAGGGATATTCCAAATTGTATTGCCGCTTTGGCCAATGTATCTGCCAATTCATTTCCAGGTATGCTTGTGAGTGCTTTGATCCAAATGAAATCTACCTGCTTTAGAGCGCTCTGTAGGTGCTGTATCTGTTCCATCGTTTTATACACCAACATATTTCTCCCATTACCAGTATGCAGGTTGCGGAGTGTTTCGATCGCGCTTCATGAGTCTGACCAGATGATAATATTCTTTTGCGGTGTATCTTGCACATATTGTAATGCCTTTAGGATAGCTGTCATTTCTGCGGTGTATACTGATGTTTCTTTCGGGAGTTTATATTTGCCAACATTGCAGTTTGTGTGTTTACATATGAACACCCTACGCTCTCTTCAGTCTTTGAGCCATCCGTGTGTATGTGACATGCATCATTTTCTGCGTCTTTATGGTCAGCTAATAAAGCTCTATTCTGCACCGAGTTTTCCCTAAATGGTATATTCAGTATAGTTGTAGGATTCATGGTAGTTGTGTCGTAGCTAGCTTCGAAGCACGGGAGTTTCGACAGAGTATATAACATGTTTTGAAATCGCTTTAATTCGGAATATGCCGTAGCTAGCGGAGGTATCCGTTTCCAGAAGTGAAGTGTTTGACAGTTTCTTTCTAATGTTGCTATTGCATTCGCCAAAGTACTGTTAGGCGTTTGTAATTGTCTTAGCAAGAATTTTTAACTTGTATATTGCCTTCGTATTTCCAGTGGTGGTTCCAGTGATTCTACTAGGAAGGCATTTGTGGGCGTTGAAGGCATCGCCCCAGTACATAGACGTATCGCCTTGCACTGCACTTTATCCAGATGTTGGACCAAGCTGTCTGATGCGCCTACATAACATATGCATCCGTAGCCGAAGTGTGGGCGAACTAATGTTCGATAAAGTAATATACTCTTTCTGGGTCCGTCCCCCACCAATATCCAGTAGTAGCTCTCATTATATTAATGCCTTTTTCACATTTCGTTATAGCGTATTTTATATGATGTGACCAGATCAGTTTTGAGCCTATGATTAATTCTAAGTATTTTGCGCGCTTTTTGTATTGTATTGTATTGTATTGTATTGTATTGTTTTCTGTAGGGGCCTATATCGACTGATGTTATATTTAGCAGTCTGTGTCACAAGATTCTGATTTTTCAGGGGCAATCGTCATTCCATTTTCTATTAACCATTTTTCAAAATTTGCCAGGGTGGTGGAGAGGGATTTCTTGGCCTCTTGTATGGTGTTATAATCGCATATATGCATGGGTCATCAGCATATAGTAGTATGAATGTGTTCTCTGCTAATATCTGGACTAAGTCTGGTATGTATATATTCAACAGTAAGGGAGACAGTGTAGAATTTTGCGGTAGCCCAGTATTTGTCTCTCTTGTTCCAACCGTGCCTGTTTTACTATTTATGATCAGAATTCTGTTTTGGAGCAGTGCGCATAAGTTTTCTATGAACCTATGAGGAATTATCATGCATTTTAGCTTATGTGCCAATACTGGGATGCTGGCATTATCGTACGCACTAGACAGATCAATATATACGGCGTACAGGTATCCATTCCTACTCTGGCAGTTTTGTATGTCTGTTATAAGGTGCGCCAATAGCTCATTGGTTCCTTTCCGGAATCCCAACTGGTGTTCTGGCAACAGATTGTGGCTTTCTATGTACCACTCCATCCTGTGTTTGATCATTTTTTCTATGATCTTGAGTGACACGGTAAGAGAGTTATTGGTCGATAGGAGGCTGCATCCTGGGGGTCCTTTCCTGGTTTTAGAAGGGATGCTATTATGGCAATTTTTAGTTCAGGTGTGTACCTCCCTTCCTGCCATATGTTATTCAGTGCGTTTAGAAGAATGGACTTTTCTGAGGTAGGAAGGTGTTTTAACATTGAGTATAAGATAATATCAGGACCGGGAGCAGTATTGCTGCATTTTGATAGAGTCCTTTCCAACTCTGTCATGTCAAATGGTTTGAGGATAAAGTGATGCCGATTTGTACTGGGTTGCAGGCATATGTAATTGTCTGCTGCGGGGGGAGTCAGTCTGGCAAGTATTTTTCCTACAGTTTCTAGCTTAATCTCTGGATGACGTTAGTAGTCCTCGACAGCATGGTGAAAGCTCTTCACATGTTTCCATATTTGTGTCAAAGGTGTGTTTTTATTCAAACTTTCACAAAACTTTCTCCACCCTTGCCTCTTCTCCTCTTTAAATGTCTTCTTTGTACGTGCCGGTATTTTCATAAATGTAATATATTTCCCTTCTTTGCTGCACCTTTTGTCGTTTTTCAGAGCCTCTTTCCTTTCATGCCCCAAGCGATTGCATTCATTGTCACACAACGGAGAAGTTTTACGTGAGTATAACTTTCTCGGTTTGTTTACTGGGATCGATTGTCTTGCGGCAGGGAAAATCCGGCAAGCAGATTGGTGAAGAGAAAAATAGGAGTGGGGAGTGTGAAACGACGTGTTCTACACCCCGCAAAGAGGATCATCTTGTGCCCGCGAGCTGGAGAGAACGGAGCGACCTGCTCTGACAAGTGATGGTAGAGGTTGCAGATAGTGACGATACAGTGTATCAGGAATGGTGATTCTCAAGACCACGTGAACCGTCTGGTGAGCTCACCCGTTAGTTGCTTGTATTTTTCAAGTTACCAGTAAATTCCACACCAGAAAATGACCCGCAAAGCGATCTGCAGAAATAGGAACTCATGTAATAAAACTTTTCTAGCCAGCAGAAAGTTATACGGTTGGACAATTGGTTAATTCCGGAAATCCATAAGATTGTTTTCTTTGTAATTAACATGTGTCAGATACATTCAATTGCAATTTTGTCTTGCTCAAATGCAAAATACAGTGATAAATTGTTAGATTATAACTTGTTAAATAATTATGTATCTGTTATAAATAGGTAAAAGAAAAATTAACCCTGTTCATGAAATCCATAATTAATTATAAAAGGCACCCAATTTTAATTAAAAGTAATGAAATCAATCCCTAATCACCAACGTAAGCAATATCTATCTCATCCTGGTTTCAGAACTGTCATTTAGGATTATCAAGTTTTTGTCTGCTATTACCTCCATGCTGATTCGGCCCATTCGATCTGTGTTGCTACTTCCCCAAGCTATATGGTTACCATAAAAGTCACCCATGATGATATATTGTTGTGGAAGTTGTCTTTTTTTTAACTTCTTAACGTCTATTAACAGCGAGGTCTTTAGAGACGAGAAAGGATGGGGGGGGGGGGTAAGGAATGGGAAGGAATTCGGCCATGGCCTTTTTGAAGGAAGCATCCCGGCATTTGCCTGGAGTGATTTGTGAAATCATGGAAAACCCAAATCTGGGTGTCCGGACGGGGATTCGAACCACCGTCCTCCCGAATGCGAGGCCAGAACGCTAACCGTTACACCACCATTCTCTGTGGGAAGTTGTCGTAAGAGTGATATCAGTTGTTGTTTTGAGAGAGTTGTTTTGGATGATTTATATACTGCTGCTACTGTTATTTGGGCGTGTTCTCTTTTGATATTAGCTGCAGAGGCCTCTAAGGCTGTATTTATATTGGCTTGCTGTATAGTCCTATATTCTATGCATTCCCCCCCCCCCCCCCCATATCCAGTATGCCCTGTCACATCTGACTATGTTGTTGCCTTTATATGTTAGCTTTTGTTCTGGCCTTAGCCAGGTTTCTACTACCGCCCCAAAAGTTACGTCATGTATTTTTAGAGCCTACTCAAAACTTTCTTTATTAGACCGGAAGGACCTTGCGTTCCAATATTACAAATTATTGACTTGATGGGAGCGATTTGTATATGAAGTGAGAATAGAACTAATTATATCTCTTATATTTTGTGGGGTAATACCCGTTGGGGTCATATTAATAATGGGACAAATTGATTCACAAATTTTATCGACTATGACGTCGAGCGATGATGTCATTATTGGCTTGTAAGTGTTAGGCGGTAGCGGGCAAGTATGTGGGAGTTGGTAGGGATCATAGTACATACTGTACGGCGGAGGTCGGTAACCAAACGGCCTGTTACTGAGTTGTTTAGCTGCTTTGTGTATCGGCCTACTCTCTGCTAGCCCTCGATTACTGTTGTGATGTGCTGCGACCGGGATAACCTCTGCTGAGTGGGGTTGATGTCGGACCCTCCTGTAGTCCTTCCTGGATTTGTGTAGGATCTCCATTGCGATACTGAGATGGACAAAATAGCTGCAGGTAAAATCAGGCCTCCCACAATACTATCCACAGTAAAAAGAACAGATGGACGATTAACCACGAATTGGAGAGACTCAGCGGAGGAGTTATTAAAAGTTTTGCTTCCTGATGACAACCCTGAAGAAAAAACAGTAGACAAGCTACACTACGAAGGAACATGTGGCAGCCCTGCTGGAGCCAAGAGGAAAGAAATAATATTACACCCGAAGAAGTAATAACCGCGATAAACAAAATTAAAAAAGAAAAGGCTCCCTGTCCGGATGGAATTCCAGCCGAGGTCCTGCAGGAGTTAATCATAAAATTAACCAACGTCCTATGCAGGCTCCTGAACGAATGCCTATATCAGGGTAGAGTTCCGGGAATATGGAAGAAAAGCGAGATGGTAATTCTAAAGAAAGGAGACAACAAGGATCCTCTTCAACCGAAATCTTTCCGGCCAATTTGTTTATTGAATGTACTTCGCAAAGTTCAAGAGAAGATTCTATGCAAAAAATTACAAAACCACCGGGAGGTTCTGAGAATGAATCCAAGTCAATATGGATTTAGAACCGGGAAGTCGACAGAGGATGCCATAAATTGGTCGATGGATTTGTAGCAGTACAAAAAACTACGTAGTGAGCATATTTATTGACATCTCGGGAGCTTTCGACAACTTATGGTGGCCCGCCCTGTTTGAACGGCTGAGGGAGATTGGTTGTACAAGAATATTATTCTACATTTTCAGGGACTATTGCAGATTTAGAACTGCTTCCTTAAGATGCCAGAACCCGTTCATCACGAAGACCCTTACTAAAGGATGCTCGCAAGGTTCAGTTTGCGGTCCCATATTCTGGGATATAGGGATGGAGCCAGTGATTGAACTATTACAAAGATTACCTGAACTTCTAGGTCTAATAGCTTTTGCTGATGACCTTTTACTACTCGTGGAAGGAGCAACAAGAGCAGAAATTGAGTACAATAGTAATCTAGTACTTAACTGCCTCAGCCAATGGTGCAGTAAAGTCATGCTGAGTTTAGCACCACATAAAACAACATTTATGTTGCTCAAGGGCAAGCTGACTCGAAAACCTATTATAAGAATCGACGGTAAATCAATTCGTAGAAACCCAGTGTGCAGGTACTTAGGAATTCAATTGGATGAACGTTTAAACTTCGAAGCCCACTTAGAGAAGACAGTAGCAAGAGCAGTGGTGGTCATGAATAAAATCATTAATATTTGCCAACGAAAATTCACTGTTCCAGTCCAAACAATAAGACTATACCATGACGCAATTTTATCCTCTTTAGTGGGCTACTCAGCAAGTGTGTGGGCAAAGCATCTAAGAAGAATAAAAACAAAACAGCGAGTCAGACGTGTCCAGCGAGGAATACTTTTAAGATTGACAGGAGAATATAGAACCGTGGCAACAAATTCATTAGCCGTTGCCATTGGTGTATGGCCACTGGACCTTGAAGTAAGGAAACGGGGAGCCATATACTGGCTCAGAAAAGGGAAACAAGATAAGGTAGCAGAAATTGTAGGCAGCGAAGCAACATCGGAGATGCACATTCGGAAGCTTCTATTGGGGGAATGGCAACAAGAATGGAACAACAGTGAAACATGTCGAAGAGCAAATAATATTATGTTCCCATCCGTAGAGGAGAGGTTAAAGTTGAAGTACCTCCAACCATCTCCCGGATTGGTACACTACATTACTGGTCACGGGCCATACAATAGCTTGCTCCGAAGTCGAAATATTATAGATTCAAACAGGTGCGAATGTGGTGAAGAAAGTACGCCGGAGCACGTAGTATGGGAATGTGAAATAACAGCCAGTTTGAGAGAACACCAACAAGCTCGGCTGCAAGGTAGGAGAATATTTGACATACTGCGCGACGAAAGTTTGTGGCATTTGCTGGACGAGGCAGTTGATCTAGCCTCAAAATTTTGGAAGGAGAAATTTATAAAAAGGAAAAATGCCGAGCGAAATCAAAGGACACAGATAGCAGAAGAGGAGTACACAAAATACAACTCGTGGAATAGAGGAAGCTAATTCCAGATACAACTGCAGAGGAAACAATGATGCTGGAAGTGTGGCTTTCACAACACCGGATTGACGGAAGATATCCTACGACAATGAGCAACATCAATCGTCGGAGGAACTTCAGTGTGCTCCAAAGAGGCCGTCTTCTGAGCGACAGCTGGGGCCGTCTTGGTATTCAAGGAGGTCAACTCCTGATGACCTGGGCGGCTGACTTTGCTGCCGGTTCCAGGGGACCTGTGGAGCGCACTCAACACCAAGAAAAATGAACATTAGTGGACCTGAGTGCGGCTGTGACAATTGGTGGTGGTAATAGTAGTATTAGTAGTAGAAGCAATGATATTAGTAGTAGTAGTAGTAATGATAGTAGTTATATTAGGAACAATAGCAGTAGTAGTAGATGTAGTAGTAGTGTGGTGCCCATTCTGTTTAATAACAGTAGATGTAATAGATATTGGAAATTGAATCAAAATTTTCTTGGATTCATTGTTTATATGTTAATACGTTATAAATATATAGGATAAAATATACGTACATGTTAAAGAATGGAAATAAGGGCCCAGATTAGATACTAGGTGCTGGGCTGTGTTGCATATGGAAAATAAATAAAATAAACAAATAAAAAAATAAAAATATATACTAATTCTTTTATTGTTTATATCAGGCACAGCTTGGGCTGTTGTCCTATTATATATTTTTATAAATGGGTTGTTTCCTGTGTCCGGAGCTACAGATGGTTCAAATCGAGGCTTTTGTTGTTCATGTATTGAAGCAGCTTGTGCATATGATAGGTTGTTTAAAACGGACTCCGCTTCCCTTAGGGGTATGTTATTTCTGGTGGCAAATTCCAGGATATTTTTACGTCTGTTATATTCTGGGCATATTCGGTCAGTGACGTAATGTGCTCCGCCATAATAAAAGCATCTAAGGGACTGAACGGTACATTGGGTGTCCGGGTGTGTCCCACCGCACTTAATACAGCGTGTTTGTCCACGACATTGTTTGTTTACTTAGATGTCCATATCTATAAAATATTTTAACTGACGGAAAGAAAGCTATGAAAGATAAGTCTTTCCCGGCGTATTTTTGATACAAATTCTTCGCGGGTTTGCCGCCGGATTACATTTTCTAACGACAAGCTTTCGGTGACTTGCACTGCCGCCATCAACGGACCCGAAAGATTGTCGTTAGAAAATGTAATCCGGCGGCAAACCCGCGAAGAATTTGTATCGGAAAGAAAGCTGTTACCTCACATCTTGTCCCGTGGATATATATATACATGACTTGGAATAGATTGGCTATCAAATGTTAGCACACACGTTTGAAGGTTAATTACCAGTTTTTAATTATTCTGTACTACTGTTTTGTTCATTCGCCGCGCATTAGTTACCTTGACCGACGATTGAACCTCTGCTAACAATTCCTCCATTGTAATACTTTGATGTACTCCTCTTATTACACTCTGCTTGTATACTAGATGGGAGGGAATATACATTTTTAAAGCCTTACAGATTTTTCCTGATAATTTAATAATATTGTTAGTAACATTTGCATTATCTACTTCAATCTTTAATCTATTTCTACCCGAGTAACAAATATACAGAATTTTCCCTTTAGTTTCGGGGATTGATAAAGGGAGCATTTTCCCCTCAAACATTGGATGTAGTTTTCCAATATTATTATTCTAACTCCCGATAAACAGAATAAATGGCCACTGCCTATAAAACCGCTGGGGTCTGCTGTTGTTTTCGTTTCCGACGCAGCTCTATGTTGTTCTCTGTTGGGAAGGGTTCATAACTTATGTCAGAACTGACGATTTTCCTGTTATCTGCCGTAAGCTTTACATTTATCTCTATCGGGCGTTTTCTGGCATTAGCAAGTTCTTTATCACCACACTCAGGCTCCAAATAATACTCCATGGCATCATCCGCCACATTACTTACTCTGATAGTACTTACTGCTTCCACTACAGCCGTTCATACTGCAGCCTCTCCTGTTGATGCATCCGAGGTCGTCTGGGGCGAGGTCGCTCCGCCGCCTTCTCCATATTGGCCGCCAAACATCCCCAAGCAGTAGTGGGGATACCCTCCGCTGAGTGTTGAAGACGCGCTGCAGAGACTAAACGCTGTAGTCAGAGCTGGTTTTGTTACACTTGTTACGAAATGCTTTCTAGTATAAGTATTCAATTTCACTGTAAACAGGAAAACATATTCACTGAGCCATCCACGAAGTTGTCGCTTCGGCGACTCGATACGAACTGTACAGTATCTCCCGTATTAACGGCATCTTCTCGCCAACAGACTCGACTTGTCGGATTGACAGTTCTAACCTAAATTTTTAGATGGTCTCATTCGATGTTTGGTATCACGAAACACAAGTGCCATCTCTGTTGCGTGGGTAAACTAAGTTAATCCCTTTTACTTCCCGGTTTCGATGCTGCTAGCTGCATGTTATTCGTCTGCGGGAATCCTTACGCTCTCCTCGGTCATAAAAACACACTCGTGTGAACAATTTTTTTGTCTTATTTTTCAACTTATTCGCCCCAAGTAAACTATACACGCATGTAATGCACCACATTGCAGAGTGTTACTTTAGAGGCGGAAACAGGAAAACGGTGATAGGTCAACGAACAAAACGAAGTTATTTCTCCATGAGGATAGAGTAGGGTATTACCAAAATTTGGGTAGGGTCCTGCTTGGTATTATCGCTGAACACAAGTGCCCTCTCTGCTGGCGGTCGAGGGAGCCTAATCCCCTCTCTCCCAGACTCCAACAATGCGGCTAGCCGCAGACTTCCCATCTGGAAGCTTCCTGGAGCCTCTCCACTGCTACAAACACACACATGGTGAAATTTTTTGTCCTCGTCGAGAAATCTGGTGTGCGCAAAATTTATAAGTTTGTATCGCATGACATTTACATTCACCACATACTCATGATTTAGGTAATGTAATTATCAAAGTACTTCTAGTTCGAGTAACGTGTATCACAGAATTTTCAAATAAATATTCTGATTTATAAAGTTTCCAGTGTTACTATATGAACCATAGTGTATTTATTGCATGGCGGTTTGATGTCATGACTAGGACACAACTTTCCTCTATCCCTCTCTCATTCGGGAGAACGTAGGTCACAGAGGTTGAGGCCATTTGAAAGCGGTTCTGCAGAGCTCCAAGATTTGCAACGGTCGGGAAGGCCACCCACGGCTGTAACACCTGACTAGATGCAGCGTGCTGATGTGCTCATCTCATTCGCGATGACCGACGCATAACGACTCGGCAGTTTGCGCGGAAGCTGTCAATCAGCAAAGAAAGTGTGGGTCTAATAGTCAGTGCTCTTGATTACGCAAAACAGTGTTCACGATGTGTTCCGCGCCGTCTTATGGAGGAACACAAAACTCTCAGAAAAAAAAAAAATCTTCTGAGTTGCTGTAACGTTTTGAAGACGAGGGGGAAGCCTTCATGTTCCGGATTGTGACAGGTAATGAAACCTGGGTTTAATATTTTGGTAAGGTGTTTTGGCACTGCGATGGTGTCATACTCATTGATGTGATGCCGAGAGGCACCACCATTAATTACGAAGCATATGTGACCACATTAACCAAACTGAAGAAGCGCTTCCAGAGACTTGGACGCCATAACAACTCAGGTGATTGTTTGCTTCAACATGATAACGTACGCCCTCGCACAAGTTTTAGGAAGTTGGAACACATCACCAAACAGTGTTGGACAGTTTTACCCCATCTACCCTATAGCCCTGATCTAGCTCCCTCAGACTTTTACTTGTCTGGGCCATTGAAGAATGCCATTCGTGGGAGACATTTTGAGGATGACGAAGGGATGATTCGCATAGTGAAGAAATCGCTTCGTGAACAGAACAAGGATTGGTACCGACAGGTCATACACGCTCTTGTGTCTCGCTGGAGGAAGGCAAACGGGTAGGAGATTACGTAGAAACATAGGAACTGTAGAAGAAACATCATTCTTTCTTGTGTAAAGTTTTATTGTGTTCAATAAATAATTGTTAAAGAAAATAATGTGGTGCATTAGTTTCTGGGCCGCCCTCGTATTAACGAATAAAAACTTGTACTGTATTTTGAACAGTAATTTGCTCTACGTTGTTGTATATTCATTACACTAGTAAAATAATATTACTGCACCTCTCTACAGTTACTCAACCATTCACTTAAAGATATAAATAATGCTGTATGTGTTAGATGGTTATTATAACAGTATAAAAGAATATTATACTGATGAATATTTGTTTGTTTCAGAAGAAGATGCATTTAAAATACTGCAGAAACAACAGACCGCAGTATTATTAATAAAACATCGTATGATTGTCTTAAGGAACACGGAGTAACAGATATCGAGAAGTGGAGCGAATTCAATTCCGTAAACAATAGTTTCCCCTGAAACTACTCAGATTCCAGACGTGTTAGTGTACAAATCATACGCCAGTCTCTGCCAAAAGTTTTTTTGTTCCTTAACAATTTATGAATTAGTTTCCGTGAATTATTTGTGATATTCCTATATGAAATCACTTAATATGTCTGTGGAAACTCAGTTAAACTTCCCAGCTCAGTTTCAATAGCTCTTCTGAAAGAAAAGAAATTAATTGTATATTCTACTGAAATATATCTTGTGACACATTAATCACTGACAAATACTGGAAACTGTTTATACAAAAAGCGTCTGTCCACTCATAAACCAAATTTCAGAAATCAAATTACAGATTAATGATAATAAGGAAAAAATATTTTTACTATTTTAAAATCAAAAAGTTTCTGCGATATTAATGCTGTCGTTGCCGAGTTAGGCTTTGAGGGAATTTAGCACAATGTTTAATTGATTGTTTGAGTTATGTACGTTGCTCGTTTTATAACACTGATTCTCCAGGCAAACGGGGTGATTTTTATAATTTAAAAAAATTATTTTTGTTTCAATATAAAAAGCTGTAAGTAAGCCAGTCAATCACAACGTTTAAGATTACACAAGCTCATTCTAATTTTAATTTAATATTGATCTGAATGTGTTAGAGACTGGGTCGTCGAGCAACAAAACAAACTACCTGAAGCTACCGCCTTTGTGCTAGCATTTTAATTCGTGTAACTTTATCTATTACATTGTTCATCTCATTAACAACATTCTTTTAACTTCCTTTTCATTTTTTATAAAATTTTGAACAAACGGTATAAACATCAACAAAATTTTCACGTATACTTTTTAATATTGTTTTATTCCTTCGTGTTTCAAAAATAGAGTTTTCTTTCCATTCACATTAATTTTCATGTATACAACGTTGTTATTAAATGCTGGAAAAAAATTATGAGTTCCTTCCACACTTATAAATTCTAAATACCAAACATTTAATCAGTCAAAAAAGAGCTTGTAACGAAGGATGAAAGCCATTGGTCAATAATTGCAGTGCTCAGACTCAGAAGTGCATTCCGATTTCTGCCAGTAGTCTGCCTTTTTTTTTTTTTAATGGAAAGCCGAAAATTACTCTTCTTATAAATTATAATTTCATATTATTGAAAAAATTATATTAAAACTATCATAGTTTTCTTGTTCTTCTTTAAACCTGCTTCAGTCCGTATTTCAAGAATAGGTCAAATTCAACATTTTTTTCAGCCGTTTAGCCTGTAATAAACGCAATAATTAATGTTACTGATCATAAACCAAACAGATGGAAAATGTATGTAATACTTAATGCTCACTCATTCAATGTTGGTGTAAATAATTTCAGTCTGTATTTTAAATTTATACCTGCTTTAAGGTTTGTTTTATAATCCCCATAATGAAAGAATTACTTAGCAGAACGGTTTTCATAATCTCAACAGGATCTACAAAGGACAGTACATCCTGAATTAGACAGGAGGCAAGCTATGTCGAATCTACGAGCGAAGCATCTCAAAAACTGGTTGTGTTGAGGATAGCTCGTATCCAGGAGGTTTGACCCGATATGACCTTACGGCCTCGCCCGCTACGCCCACAGCAGGCTCTCATAACTCTTCAGCTCAGCAGGGACTCCTCAGGGCACCGATATTTCAGCTGAACGAGAGGTCCTTTAGACAATCATAAATCTTCGGCTTGCCTTCGGCAAGTTTCTTCTTAAAAATCGTCCATCGATCACATTATTCGGTAATAACGGTTAATGAACAATTAAAATCATTACTTCTTTTCTCTTCTGTTAACAAATACATTCCAATAACTGTTTCGTTTTTACTAAACCAACTTCTTATGTAACCATAAATCTGTCTCTCAAAAGACTCGCATGAAATTCCACTAGAACAAGCTATTTTCGGTGCAAAGGGGAACAGCACTGACCATGTCTTTTATTAAACAACAAACAGGGAGGCTAGTTTCGAGAAAAAACTCAAAATATTAGCTGTATTTATACATCTAACAGTGACGTATACCGTATGACACAGTCGAGTCAAGGAATAATCTGTGACTTTACCCATGCCATAAACTGACAAGTCTTCTTGACGTATGCTAACCAGTAGAGCATTTCAAATAACTATGGGCAGCAACAAAAGTATACCAACTAAATTACACAAAAGGCTCCCACAAAGCTCGCCAATTCTTTTCATCACTGACATGCCCGCAACAGTATCATTTAAACTTCCGAACGCTGACGATTGGGCACAAACTTACGGAGGAGAACTAGACACAAATGATCTTATAAACATTAGAAACTGTTTCGCCAGTGGAGGCTTCAGCCCGGTGCTAGTTAGATGGAAGTTACATGTTTTCAACAAACTGCCGAACAGAGAGCTACCAATTTATTTTAACGACAAGGAATTAAAACATAATAAATATCCAAAGTATTTAGGAATCACTTTGGGTGCAACCCTAACCTCAAACTTCACCTAATAAAAACGCTACTGAACTTAGTACTAGGAACAATTTTATATGAAAGTAAATCAGCCAAAACTGTCTGGTCATTTACTCCGGGACTGTTTTATTCTGCAGCAGAATATTGTTGCTCTGTTTGGCTCAGTAGCGCACACACACAGAAGATCGATACCGATCTGAAAAAAACAATGTGGATGATATCTGGAATAATAAAAAACTAGTATTTTAAAAAACTCATACGAAAGTTGTATGGCACTGCAAGGGCTTCAACAGCGTTTACTCTTTGGTCATTTGCTCTCTGACTGATTTATTCTGCAGCTGAATACTGTTGCTCTGTATGGCTCAATATCACGCATAAACATTGATACTATGCTTAACAAAACAATGAGGATGATATCTGGAACAATAAAATCCACCTCTCTCTTCTGGTTGCCAGCATTCCTCCTCCGTAATTGCGTAGACAATGTGCGGTCATTAGTGACCATCAGAATGTCCAAAATAATTATCAACTGCTGATACGCTCATCCTTTGGTTATCTGGATACCAAAAACCTTCACTCCCCAACGCCACCCATTGTGACAGCCAAAAACCTAATTCAAAATCTAGAGCTGTAAAAGTAACGATGTATTCGTTACTGAGTAACGGGTTCGTCGCCTGACTCGAAGTACCGAATCGTTACTCACAAATTCATTTAGTTACTCGCACGTTTCGTTACTCGCATTTGTCGTATAGATACTAAAACGTTCAAGCTCCCGCAGGTAAGTAATTTTATCAACGTGAAGACTAATTTTATAGTTTTTATTTTGTTTAACTTTAAAATTTACAGTGCATAATTTGTAAATAGAAAATTTGTATGGATAATTTGAGATAGTTACTGTTTTTTACATTCATCGTTAATTACTGAGGTTTACTGATTTCAAACATTTATTAAATGTGTTTATTTAAGATTTGATACCTTCTATTTTATTTTATAGTGTATTTTACAATATAAACGAGTTTTCTAATAGTTTCTGATATACCTCTCTGCACTTGTATTGTTCTAATAATATTTAATTAATTTCAATGGAGCGCACGCTCCGGTAGCAATTTCCCTACACACTCATCTTTCTCTCTTTCCTGCATCCACCTACATTTTCCCTCAATAAATTTTAACTTTAAATTCTTTCAACGTTTTTGGTAAATTATTCATAATTTCTCTTGGTAACTTATTCCAATCCCTGACACCCTTACCTAAAAAACAGAATCCTACACTATTGTGGCTGAAATCGAGTGCCAGCTTGTGGTTATGCTCATCTTTTCCCTTCGAAGCCTTACTTTTAATTCTTACACCAATATCTTTCCATGCCTCATCATCAATATACGCCTTATACTCACCCATGACCCTCTTCACCCTCCTCCTGTCTTCCTCTGAATCCAATTCCATATCTGTTACTGGTTGCGTTCTGCGATAATTTCCAGAAACTTATCTAGAAACCCTTTTTTGCAGTTCCAAAATTCCATAAAGAAACAACAAGTTGTAATGACTTTACCTGGTGTTAGTTATTGTATTGTTACCGCAGGTTAAATGTGAGTAATGCGGCACTGTCTTTGATGTTGGATATTTGTTGTAACCGCGACTCAAAAACAATTGCGAATCTAATCGCATGTTTTCCCTGTACCTTTGTTATTGATTAAAATGTTTTGAATATTAATATTTTTAAAATGAAACAATTAAAGTTGGAGTTAGTAGCACTCTGCCTGTAGGCCCGACTTGATGGTATGTCAACATTTATTTTAACAAATCTATCACAGAAAGACGAAGAATTTACAAAAATAAATGAAAACAGTAAAGGAAGACAATGGTGAAACCTCATATTTAAAAACGAAATACTTTGATAAGATCATAATATTTGTTAAATACATGTTCCATTATCATTTCAGGCTTGTATGAAGGGTTTTAAGGAGGCTACTTTAAAAAATAACCGCCATAAGTTACTGTCACTAGATATGCCACAATCAGGTGAAAGGTCAGGTCTTTTTTGTGTGTGTGCAAACATGTGTTTGTTTTGAAATTAGATTATTCTTTCGAATATAAAATTCATTACACCAATTCAAGTGTACATTTAGAGGTTTCGACTTAACTTATTTTACTAAATAAACAATTTACTTAAATTTTACCAAGTACGAACGAAGTCGTACCGTATGCGATGCAATGCTTCATGCTAATGTTCGATTGTACCGAAAGTAACGAGTAACGAACGATACGATAGTAACGAAGTTATCCCGTACGCGGCGCGACTCCATACAATGCTTCATGCTATTGTTCGATTGTACCGAAAGTAACGATTCGAAAGTAACAGGTATTGATTGGTTTAGTAACGAATGCATACGGGTATAAAATTTCTCGTTACTTTTATAGCTCTATCAAAATCAGTTTGACATCACTCATTGCCGAAGAAGGGACCAGGGGGAATCATCACCAGATCGTTCAAGAGATCTCCAGTGTACCTCTCAAAAGCCACCTGGTTTTGACATATACAGAAGAATGTGGACTGTAATTATGATTAGAACCAATCATGCCGGATGCTCGGTCTCGCTTAACAAGTAGATTGTGACTTCATCCCCAGTATGTGACTGTTGAGAACAACGAACAATCCACCACATAATGGAAGAGTATCCCGTAATTTCGTACCTCGGACAATTTAGTGATTTTTCTGAATGTGAATGACACTGCAATTAATTATGTTTCTAGTCAAGATGCCAGCTTGTAATATTCACTATTGTTTGTTCTTTTACAATTATTTTACGTTGCACTGTATGATTAATTGTGATTCGTGTTAACACCATTTGATTAATAATTATAATTTGATATTGCTTTCATAATGAGCAGCAGTAATGTATGTACATTTATTTCATAATAGTTACAGAAGTTTAATTGTGGTGCGGATAGCCTTTAAATAGAGGGAAATGTAGACTATACTTCGAACTGTAATCGGAAATTGCCTGGAATCGGTATAGGCATACGCGATATGTGACACACATCTATACTGTTGTCATAGTTTCAAGTAGCTTCATTGTCTGCCACTGTCCTGAGCATGACGAGAAGTTTGGATGTCTAGTCGCACTTCTTCTGCAACACCTTTCGCGTAGGAAGAGAGGTCCAGCAGCAACTAGAGGAAGCGTGGATTGCCATTTCTCAAGTTGCCACCTAGCACCTTTTCGACTTCCTGGCTTCTGTATTCCGAAGTGCTAGTGGCCAAACAAAGTACTGAAGGTGCTCATGTGCCTGCTCTTGCAGTTCTGTTCTGGTAAATTTATTAATTACTATCCGTAAACAAAGATGTACTAGCAACGTGCTACTTATTTCTGATATTCTAATACAAATGGCTGAGCGAAAATTTTTAGCCATCAACATATAACAAATGTAATGTGGATCTATCAACAGGATTATAAAACCACCACATGTAACTCCATACCTTTCAGTATTATCTCAGACTCCCATAGAAAAAGTTATTCTTCTGTTAGAAACCAGAATTTTGTTGAAATTTTTGTTGTTTCACATCTAGTGATTTCAATAGATCCTCTCAATGAGCTGTAACGCTCTGGTCTCTCATTTGGGAGAACTCAGGTTCGAATACATCCAGATATCGGTTTTCCTTGGTTTTCAGAAATAGTTTCAGGTCAAAGCCGAGATGGATTCTTAAGGTCATGGCCTAATTCCTTCCTCTTCCCAGCTCGCATCTAATGATCTTATAATGACGAGGCGTAAATGAATAAGGATAAAAAATTTGTCAGCTCAACGAAAAAGATTACATTTTATTTGGCTGTCCAACAGCAAAATTCCGCTAAATCAGCGCAATCCATTTGATGTTTTATAGTCACCTTTAGAAAATATCAAAATAATCTATCAACTAAAACCTCCATCTATCTCAACATGAAATAGATACCCGCGTGTTACATACAGGTATATGTTTTCAGTAACAGTCAGTTTGAGGATCTGCGAGAAAATTGTCTAGGATTTTTGTGTCGCTGGTTCACAGTGTTGCCAGCAGTGCGTGGCTCCATCAAAGAAAACGTTGGGACAGTTAATAATTTTATCTCGGATGCAAAAGACATAAGCTCTTAAAATTACTTGGAATATTAAATAGAGCAAAGAGGACAGAGAACAACATTCCTACAAAACCATCTTACTGGAGACTTAAATTGCAATTTCTAATATATCCAAGAATTACTATTAGAATCTGAAATAGCATAATAAGTATTGCGGAACCTGCAGTTTTGACCAGTGGCAGCCAGAGAAAAGCGTATCTCAATCGTTTTACTAAGCTGTGCTGACATTACGGCCACTATATATTTCAGTTGTGTAGATAACTTTTCATACACTTTTCGTCTCCTAACATCACTCTAGTATCGGGTTTACTGCTGACTGTCCTATATACTTAATAACCTTTCACAGTAATTCAGATATGAATTGAGAGGTGAAATCTGATGCAGATAATCAACTCACTCATTTCCTGAAATGTAACATTGTCAAGATTTCAAGACAAAAGCTAAAAATTTCTATTATAATGATATGTTTTTACAATTTTAGGGGAAAAATCATTCATTAGGTACCAAAGTTACTATTTGTCTGGTAATTCAGGCTATTGCCCTCCTAATATATATCGGACTGAAAATTTTGGAATTATTTGTTAACCTGTGATTTGATTATTTTCGTAGAACTACTTCCGAGACGTCATAATCATTTTTAAACGTTTTATATTAGCTTGACCTGTATGTAAGGGTGCCTGATACAGGCTTATAATTTCCGGGACATTTCTGGTATTATAAAGTATTTTAGTGGTGTATTTAAAGAGTGAACAAAGATGAAAATTAATAAAAAGAAATATATTTTGGGTAAAAACTATGCTACCCAATATCATTTAATTTTATTAATTATACTTTGGTTGAAAACAAGACATCAGGTATTATGAATAAAAAGAAATATTCTAAAACAAAACTTTAGTACCTCTTTTAGGTTTTTTTATACTTTGGTAGAAAACAGACATTGAGTATTATCAATCAAAACCTCAAATATATTAAACTTAAACAAAAATTGAACACTTCTGTCAGGCTTATTAAATAAACTTAAGTTAGAGGTGGGACGGGACTAGGAACAAGGAACGGGAAAGATTTCAGCGATGGCCTTTTTGAAGAAAGCATCCCGGCATTCACTGGGAGTGTTTCCGGAAAACGATGGAAAACACAAATCTGGATGCCTGGAAGGAGATTCGAACCAGCGTCAGCCGAATGCGTCGCCAGAGAGTTAACGCTCACCCATCACGCTCCGTAAACAAAAATTGAACATCTATCTTTGGCTATATCAAAATCAACATCAATCAAAGTTAATCTTAATCAATTACTTTTTTTAATATTTATCAATAGATTTTGCCATTTTCACAAGTTTTATCCGTCACCGCTTTGCAATACTGGTAAAATTTCTAAGGGTCTTCAACATTAACTGAGTTGGCAGTTAGCCTTAATCAATTTCCTATACATTCTGTTTCGCTTTTTAGTCCATAAACTGTTCAACGGTTTTTCTCTCAAAAAAGGCGTTGCTTGTTGGAATTGACAAAACAAAACCAACTTTGTTCTTTAAATTTACAAAATCATTAGAAATGGTTGGTATAAAGAAATTGACCCAGATTTTGTTGTTTGTTAAGTCTTTAGGAAGAACCTCAAATACAGCTTTCAGACATGTGACCTCTGTATAAAGGCAATCAATGTTAACTGCATGTAGAATTTTCAGTATCCCAGGAAATTCATAGAGTATTTTCCATGTCAATTTCAATTCATCTGATTTAAGGGACAAAAGTTCAAACTTTTTGCAAATTCCATCCTCCGGCTGCGAGCACGGAATGCTTGGCTTGGCCTCTGTGAGAAAAAACTAGTATACGGAATTCCGGGACAGTATCGCATAATTGCTGGACACGGGAACAGAAACAAAATTCCGGGATTTCTCGCCCATCTGGCAACCCTACCTGTATGTATGTATGAATGTAATCGAATACTTCATTCAATTTTCACCCACTTCCAGATGTCCGAGTTGTTTGAAATTTTGCACACATATTAAGAACCGATGACAGTACCATATTTTCACTGCAACGTCTTGCTATTCCCATTACTTTGACAGTTACGAAATTTTCAATTCAATTTTCACTCACTTCCAGATTTGAGAATTGTTTGAAATTTTGCACACCTATAAAAAAAACGGCGACAGTACAATAATTTCGTAGCTACTTCCTGATATTCTCATTACTTTGGCAGTAACAATAATAAACCGTTTGAATGGAAACAAATATTTCATTTCAATGTTCACCCGTTTCCTGACGTTAGAATTGTTGGAAAATTTGCACACTTATAAAGAACCGGTGAAAATACAATAATTTCAGAGCTGTGTTCTTCTGTTCTAATTACTTTGACAGTAACTATAGAAAAGTGACTGACGGTAATGAAATCTAGTAATTGAATTTTAACCCAGTTGCAGATGTCCAAATTGTTTGAAATTTTGCACATGTATTGAGAACCGGTGACAATACATTAATTTCTTAGCTATGTTCTGGTATTCTCATTACTTTGACAGTAACAATAGGAAAGTAACGGAATCTGTTAGTTTAAAAAACAAAAACACGCTTTTGTATCAATGTGAACTAAAAGGTTAAAAGTAATATTTCAACACAAAAATTATGTTCAACAGCACTAGGATGTCCCACAATTCAGTATAACTTTTTTGAATAAGCTTAAAATAAGAATTAAGTCACTGATGAAAAAGTTAACTTTAATGTAAAAAAAAGTGTGGTGTGCTCTCTACTTGTACATAATGACTCTACTTTTACGAAAAACTAGTGATAAAAAATGTGAGATTACTGATATTTAGCACCCCACACGTTTTTTAACATAAAGTTAATTTTTTAATCAGTCACTTTATTCTTATTTTAAGCTTATTCAAAAAAGTTATACTAAATTGGGGGACATCCTAGCGCTGTTGGACAAAATTTTTATGTTTAAAGATTATTTTTAACCTTTTAGTTCACATTGCTACAAAAGCGTGTATTTTAGCTTTTTAAACTATTTTATTTCATTCAGTTACTTTTTATTATTTAATATATTCGTGAAGCACAGCTGAGACACGAAATTATCTTTTCAGTCACATAGCACAAACAATGCACGCCAGTACCACAACATTATATTATCGCTGATAACTGTAGTTGCATTAAACAAACATCAGGTATGTTAGAAAGTTAACATTTTGCTAATTTCCATTTCGCTGTAATGTCCCTAATAAGTGGTTGGCGACTGTAAAGAAAATAGACAACATAGAGCGGTTTAGTTATTTTAAGGGAAATCTGGAAATGCGAAGATAAATTAAAAAAACTTAAGGAAATATCATGAAATTATAACATCACTTGTTCGGCACATCTGACACTGAAGTTATTGAAGTACATGGCATGTAAATTACTTCAGAGGTAGTTTTATCTATTTATGTTAATTTAAAAGATGTTTTTTAGTTTTGATATCCTACTAACACTCGGTCTTTTTAGTCGTAACTGCTTCGCTTTTTCTTACAATGCTGAGCTCACGGCTCAGTGGCGTAATGTCTCCATCGAAAGTTGCGGTGATTGGAAGTTTCCTCTGCAATTTTAACTCACACCTTTAATGAAACTCGATCCATTGAATTCAGGCACAACGAGATAGCTGCCGCCTGCCATTGGCATTGTTCCACCGAAAACGGCAATACCTTTAAGTATTAACATTCCACCACAGCCAAAAGAAATATAATTAAAACAATATGCTCAAGTTTCAGATTCTCCTTAAAAACCTCGAGTACTTTTTGCATATGTTTTCGTTACTACTTAGGTTCCAGCCATAAATTACGTCATACGTTAACAAGGAGTGGAAATGGGGGATGGGAGGAGGATCCACAACTCGTGACATTGCGTGACAAGTAGAGGGTGGGGAGATAAAACCCCATAATATTTGTGTCAAGTAATATTACCTCTCATACTAGCCGCAACACGTGATCAACCTTACTTATATACGCAAAATTAAACTGAAAATAGGAATTGACAGGCAACATCGTAAAATGATCAACACTAATGCTGGCGAAAGTTAAATTTTGAATTGTTTAATATTCTTGTAGCTTCTCTTCGTTTTTAAGTTTAGTGTAATAACAAAGTTCTTCGCTGTGAATGTATTCGTTAACTTAATTCTGTATCTATACAGAAAACTATTCTTAGATTTTTCCGAACGCCATTTAATCTGCTTGTTTTTCTGGTTTTCGGGCAGGATGGTGATTTTGTTAAAGATTTAACCGATGTTCCAAAACATCACACAGTAACATTCACTGCTTTCGGCTAGCCTGTGCCTGCAAATTGGCACCTGTTTACGTCTGGTTCGTTAGATAAATGGTTCCAACTTAGTTTTCAACAGTAATTCGTCCATTTACGATCACTAGAATTAAGGTTCCCTCCATCCACGCATTTCTGCCACAAAGTTTCTGTAAAGTTTTAATTGGCTCACCTCGAGTTTACAGGACTTCTCAGGTGATAAATTATTAAACACTAGCGCTTATTTTGGGAATTCCTCACTTCAGCTTCCCGAAGTCAAAATACGCTTAAAGTAGATCAACATATCATCATCACTTCTTATTTGAATGTATCTTAGTTCCTTCCCTACCATAATCTCAGTCTTCATAATATCCACGCAAATCAAAATACTCAGAAATATCCGATCATAAGAACAGCAGAATTAAGGACGTAAAAATGAGCAATAATAAACGATTACATTACACCAAAAACAATTGTGGAAGAGAAAACAATACCATGGGATTAAAAAAAAAATTTCTCTTTCTCTCACTATTGTACGACACAAAGGTAACTGACCTTAAACGCTATGTTCATCTTGATTGAGACGTTTTGTTTACTACCACAGTTACAAAGTTTTTTTATTATTTTTCTGCCGTATCATAAATTTAATTCAGTCAGCGATAATTACGTTAGATATGGGACTTCTGCGACGAGAACAAATTCACTGCAAACTGTTCATGTTAGGTGGCTCAATCCTATTTATTTAATTAATTTTAGTGCAGTCATTCAGATGTGAAGGACGTACAACCATAAGGACTGATGTATTTTCTTACATTCATTATTTTTGTTTAGTTTTTATTTAACGTACTCTGCTTTCAATTCTTGTTTTTAATAAAGACAAAATAAAATATCTCTCAATTGTAAGTAACCCTCGCTCACTGAGAACTCGGTTAACAAAAGTAAAATTAAACTGTTTGTAAAACTAAAAAAAAAAAAGAACACGGTCTCAATTGATTTTTTTAGACAGAGTTCATTATTTATTTTTAATTTTATCTTTCAAATGGTAGACCTACGTATGACTTATAAACAAAGAAATAAACAAAACAAAAAAATCATTTGAAAAAATCGTATTGGATCTCTGAAAATTTCCCATATCATGTTATTTGATTAAAATTATCTATTTTATAACATATACACACATATATGTCGAAAGAATTATCTGATGTCTAAATTTTTTGTCAAATTACTCATTCTATTATTTTGTGAAAATTATAAACTCTCCCATGTCACTGTGAATTTTCCAAAAACTTTCACAACAATAATTTCTCAAATAAAGTGTTGGATTAGATATTTTATGGTTTTTGCTAAGAAAACTCATACAAATCAAAGAATAAAACCAAACCAAAACAAAACAAAAAAATTAATAAATAATGGAGCTGGCGGGTTGCTAGCCTTCATTAGACTCATAAGAAGAATACAAAAAAAAAAAAAAAAATCATTCCTACTTACCACTAAACCCGCATTATTCATCCAAATTTTACAGCATAGTCGTATTAAATTCAGTAAAAACTAGAAATAGTACGAATGACAAACTTCAAAGTTTGAGGGTTCAGACGTTATTAAGCTGTTACAGACCGACAGACAAACATACGGACGAAGTGGTTCCATCATGATTTAGTCTTTCAATCTGAAGTTTCAGAACCCTAAAATTGTGTTGCAATTTGTAGGTTGACTGGTCGCCTGATGAATGTGGATCCGACCATGACTTCAACTGAACTTCAGCAGAAGATAAAATAATACGTGTTATGGTAGTGTCATGGGTCGGTCCCTTATCTTAACTGTCAAATTCTGTTTTGTCTAAAATCTGAGTTACCGGATTCGTGTTTCCATAAATAATTCAATAATGTAGATGGAAGCAAACAACTTGATTCATTGTTTTCAATTAAAGACTTCTTGAAGATGGCGTAAAAACAAAATACAACCAGTGTAAATCGCTATGAAAATGATTCTAGTTGTGACTTCTGTGGAGGTTAATCCATTTTAGGAATGTTAGTTCCACAAACTATTGCCTCACCGATACAGTTTTATGACTGAATGTATTGCCATATTGATACAAACTGTCATTGTCTCCAAACTAGTCCTCAACCGTACGCTGTACAC
This sequence comes from Vandiemenella viatica, assembly GCA_031002005.1. Classification (NCBI taxonomy): domain Eukaryota; kingdom Metazoa; phylum Arthropoda; class Insecta; order Orthoptera; family Morabidae; genus Vandiemenella; species Vandiemenella viatica. The sequence goes on from JARYHS010013630.1 coordinate 80,954,374, forward strand.
AGTGTTTTAAAATGTGTTCATATCCTTGCGCACTAGGAGTTTTCTTAATCACAATAAGGGGACCAAATCCTATGCACTAAAAACACCATCATACCATAACGCCACCTCCTCCGTACTTCACTGTTGGCACTACACATGATGGCAGGTAATGTTCTCCAGGCATTCGTCGAACCCAATCCCTTCCATCGGAGTGGCAACAGGGAATAGCATGATCACTCCAAAGGAGTCTGGTCTGCTGGTAGCACTTTGTACCCAATGGGTGAGTCCTTACACTGATGTTTTGAGACTTTTTACATCCACCCTGCGCAATGATCGACGGTCCCTTTAAGTTATTAAAGGAGGTCTGTCCGATCTTGGTTTCTACTTCACAGTCACGTTGCCAATTGTCGACTTCGGGAGCTTTAGACGAATTGAAATGTCCTTACCGGATTTCTTTATTCAGGTGACAACCAATGACTGGTACACGTTAGAAGTCACTGGCCTCTCCTCACCGACCCATTCTGCTGTTACTGCTTCTCCACTGACAACACAATGCTCGCCGCCACCTTTACATTGACGGGTCTCCTTTTATATTGACGGGTCTGCTTGCGGTGATATCTATCTTTGAATTCCATATTACGTTGTGTTTTCCGAATACTTTTGGTCAGATAGTGTAACTGTTTCTCCATAGAACGCAACGGCGGAGTCGATAAAATCGAATAACCAACGTGTTACATAGTTATAGAATTAGTCCTGTATAATATTTCTATTTTCATCATCCTCTTTTTCTCAACTGAAACAAAGTCTACGGCGATGAATAAGCGATCAGTTTATGGAATTTTTTTACCGACTTCTGATATGTCATATTCAGTCTACGTTAGAACACACTGTTTGTTTAAAATGGTTTCACGGGTGGCCTGGTTACAGGTTACATCACCGCAGTCTCTTCTTAGGCGCGACGCAACAAACCACGCACGCCTGTTGCATTGGTAGCGGCAACTGCAGGGGGATTATTTAATTCCTAAATAAACAATATTTTTATATCGATTGTTGAAAATGACAAACAAAAAATTCGAGATGATTGCATTATGTCATCAAATATTGTCTACAATGCGATATTGTCAATTATGAATGCATTCACGTTAATAAACTCTGTTATTTTATGTACATATTTTCCAGACATTTTAATTTCAACAACACAAAAAAGAGTGATTTTTTTTTAAACTTAAAGGGGTGGAGGGGAAGACTGAAGGTACGAACGTTTAATGATTTTATATAAATACTAGTTTAATCGCTCGTCAAAAATAACGGGTATCACTTATGGTGGTAGTGGGAATTTTTTTTCCCACCCAAGAAAATTTTCCAAAATAAGTAAGGATTAATCATTATACTTTAAATCGATGTTTTACTTGGAGTAAACTTTCCCTGATTAGATTCTCTGAATATTTCGTTGTTTTAAATAACTGCATTTGAATTTTAATCACTGAAATTTTTATTTTTATGAAAACGTAATTTATAGTTTTAAAAACCAATAACTATTATTTATTTGATCTTTATATTTAGTGATTGCCTATGTTTCGTGGAAAATTTCCGTGAGTTTTAATAAACTTCACTGTTTATTAACGCTTGTAAAAAAAAAAAAAAAAAAGATCCTGTTTTCACTTGGTTCCAGTACCTGCTACAGAGAAAAGAATAAAATATTGGATGCTCTTCTCCTTATACGAATATCTCGGAAATAAACAATAAATAACACATGAATTTAAAGGATCATCACAATATAATTTTTTTATATCTCTGACTTGAATTATAATTTTTATATCAAATAAAGTAAAAAACGATTATTTATTTGAAAATTAACTTCCTTTTAACAATATAAGCGCAAATAAAGTCAACGCAGTTATTTATTTGAAATTCCTTGGTTAACGAAAGAGCGATGTGGTTGCAGCCAGTGTAACTGCCATCGGGCTCACCGAAGATTTCCAGCTTATCAAGTTAATGTTCAGGTTCAAAGAATGTATGAAAGTTGATAATAACTTGAATAACATATACAAATTTTGCGCCTCACTCCACGATTTGGTCAGGGCAAATAAAGGGAAGAGGAGCGTCTCGTCAAGTGAGTAGGCCTATTGTCCATCATGTATTTAAATTTGATATGCACACTATAGATATTTATGAATATGAGTGAAACTTTTATCACACTAATGGATATTTTACCCAGTATTTTACTGTTCGTGTCTAATACCTGTGCCACTTTTCACCAGATAACAATAACTGAAATAATAATAACCATGCCAACTCTTGACAGGGCCACTCGATTGTGATTGATTGTCGAATATGTTTTGCTCTATAGAAGTCTGCTTTTGGCTTAATTCACAAAAGTTGGCTATGTCGGGTTAAGGTATGTGCATAAACAGCATTACACTGCGTTTTCTGTAAAATAAATCTTTACTGTTGGACATTTTGCTGTTAGTTACAGGCTCCTCAGTAACATCTGTCCTTTTTTCAGAGACCAATTATTGGTTAATTCCGACTTTCATTTGTCAGGCGGCTGACACTTACCCACGCACCAGCGCTGTTCCAGGAAAAACGTTGTTAAAAAACGCTTCACTTCCATGATATCCCATTTAAACCTGTCACACCACCGACAATTCCAGGAAGAAACATCGTGCTGAAAATTCCTTTTCTTCCGTTATAGTATCCTAAAATTATGAGGACATCTATTGAAAACTTAAATTTCTCATCAGGATGACATTAAATAACATTAAATCACATTTTATTTTTAGTTTCACTTAATATAGTCAAACATACCAACCACATTTTTAAGTTAAATAAATATTTGAAAAATGTTATAGTTTGTTCATGTAACATGTAACTACTCAATTAATTAGTTTTGTAGTATATTCTGCAGTTAAGCAGTTCAGAATACTGATGATGGGAGAGGGTGCCACACACACACACGCACACACACACACACACACACAACCATATATATATTAACCTCTTTGGTGTGCGTAATAATCTGACCTTATATCCAGGAAGACGCGTCCGGTGATTCAGATTTTGGGTATCCATGGTTTCGCGAAATCAGTCCAGATTCCTTCAAAATTCATTCCTGCACATTGCCTTCATCCTCTACTGCCCCTAAGGACATCGACGTCGACGTAAAGTCCAAAACAAAAAAGTACAAAAAATTAATCTCTAAACTATTAAATTAATACCCTTACAGCACCAAAGAAACAAAGGCAATGGCCACCATTCTGGCATTTATTCCTCTTGTTAGTGCAATCCAGATACGTTGTTCGTAGAAGTAAGTGATTGCAAGTAATAAATGACAGTATAAGTTCGGATAATGGACATTAAATTCAAGCGGAAAGTACGTCGCCTGTCTATCAGTCTGTTTCCGCCCACTGCATGTGGGCTGTGGCAGGATTGAAAGTCACACTCAGCCTTCGTGTAAGGTTAGTCTTTTGCTATTAATGGAACACCGGACCGCATGAGGCGCTCTCTTTGTCTTTATATTTTTGTACATTGATACTAAATTTAAATTACGTCTTTGTAACAGAAAAAAAGCGCTCAATGGATTAAAAGAAAGAGGTATTTTTAAATATAGATTTACGCATAACGAAGCGGAGCGACAACTAGAAGAAAAATTCTAATAATATAATTTTATGGTCATTATCTCCTCATGTCGGCGTTTATAATGTAATACAAAAGCTTTTTCCTCGATAAGGCCACTTAAGACCACGCGACACCGTCCCTCTGTTTACACAGGCGGCCAGTGTGAATACTGAGAGGAGGTGGGAAGGATCTGTGCTGTATCCGAATTATAATTGGATTTATCAGACTCGGAGCATCTGACTTACAGTATAAATGTTTGCTTTCCAATCTGTTTGCAAAATTGTAATGTGCGCTGTATGACAAGTGGTGTTTTTTTTTTTTTTTTTTTTTTTTTTTTTTTTTTTTTTTTTTTTTTTTTTTTTTTTTTTTTTTTTTGTGAAATGTGCAGTTTATGAGGAGGATATTGAGACCCGTCCCAGTATTCACTAGATCAGTGTTTCCTAAGCTGTGGCCCGCCGACCTCCAGATATTAAAAAAAAAAAAAAAAAAGTTTTATTTTTATTTAAAATCTTTTCGTGTAATTTTCGATGATAACACGTGATTGTAAACCCAGGACGGACACAACACTTAATTAAAACCACTCATGTGCTAGGCCGGACTCGAACCGGCGACCCCTGCAACGTAAAACTATAATCAATAATTACGAAAACATAATGGAGCCGTGAGAACACGCGATCTTTGCTACAATGTGTTAGTGGCGAGTCGAGCTATCAAATAACAGTTCTAGAATATCCAGTTTCCCATTATTATTATTATTATTAAGGGGTTCGTGGCTAGTCTCTATGGGATCCACTGTTGAAAAATGTTGGTAAACGCTGGCATAGATGACTGCTGGAAACAGCCATAAACCGCAATGAGGACGGACGGACGAGGACTCGAACCTGGCTTCGTAGTGCCTCCCGGATCCAGTGTGGTGGCGACTTCACGGAGCAGACACGCTTGTGGGTCAAGTTGTTTCGTATTATTATTATTATTATTCGCTGCATGTCATGAGTAACGGAAAGACCTATATACAGATTTTATAAGGCGTCATAACTGGCTGATTGATGATAATTTAAAACGTATTATGCACCTAATATATCTTGAGCAAATCTATTAAACGTGAAGTTAGTGCTGAAAATCTGTATTTTTTAAATATTTTCTCTGCAATATTACGCATAAAATAATAAAAACCGGCCAAGTTCGAGCCTAGTCTCGCGTCATTAAGATTCTGTAATCTAATGATCGTCATTGAAGCGGATGTGACATGGGAGTAGATTAATATTAGTAATTATTAATTCATGTCAAATTAACCGCAAACTAAAAAGCTTTATTTGCTCGCAACCTACAAACTGTATTAGATGTAAGTATTGTTTGTACTGTTTTGTTTAAATACAGAATACGATCGATATTGAGCACTAATTCAAGTTCCTAGGTATCATAGGTTTATTTTTTATTTTTTACATGCTTTATATTAGCTTGACCTGTGTGTATGTATGTATGAATGTAACGGAATTTTTCAATTCTTGGTACTCTCATTACGTTGACAGTAAGAACAGAAAAGTGGTTTAGACGTCTTATGACAGATGTTGCTCATTTTCACCCACTGTCCGCATCCCTTTGGCGGCGCGTGACTGGAGATCAGACGTTCCCCTCTCGAATCTTTGTTTCGGTTGGAATTTTTGCGGATATAAGAAATTACTTTCGTCTCTAGAAAAGATTTAGAACTTTAGAAAAACCCATGGTTCGGATTTCGCACTAAACTGCAGGTACCCTATACCTGATGGGATCACCGAGTTAGGAAAATGCAGCCGCAACAGTGGTGCACATGCACTGCAATTCGAGAAGCCTTTGTCATTTGGCGGGCGGCCCCCTCGGAGATTTCACTGCCAACATCGCCATATACATTTAATTTAATTACCCACTTCCAGGCGTCTTAATTTTTCGAAATTTTGCACTTGTATTAAGAACGTTTAACATTACAATGATTTCACAGCTATAACCCGATATTCTCATTACTTTGACAGTAACAACAGAATAGTGGTTTTGTTGCGCAACCTTTTGCACATGCGCAATTGACGATAATTTGATACAAGCTGCTACGATAGTGTCTGCGGTCACTTAATGTGATGTTAAACAGTGAGTATTCAAGAAATCGTTTTGAATTAGTTATCACTATTATAGAAGAGTAGTCTTCTACTTTTACCCTGCTATTGCTATTGGACCTCTTGTAGGGTTGATCATTTAACTGTCCATTACTCGTGGGAATAATAACTAAAGATGAAACTACAACATCAAGAAAAAGAGAGATTGCCGATAAAAAATCAAACTATAATAAACATACTTTTGTAAAAATCTGAACTAAAAAGTTAAAAATAAAATTATAGTTTAAAAAACTAAAAACCCGCTTTTGTAGTAATGTGAACTAAAAAGTTGAAAATTATCTTTAAATATAAAGATTTTGTTTAACAACGATAGTACGTCCGAAGAATTCAGCATAAATTAATTTTTTGAATAAGATTAAAGAATAAAGTCACTGATTAAAAAATTAGCTTTAATGTAAAAAATAAAAGCGTGGAGTGCTCTCTAGATACATTTTATAATGACTCTATCTTTGCAAACAGCTAGAGACAAAAAATATAAGAGAACTGATATATGGCAACCCACGCTTTTTAAAATTAAAGTTCATTTTTTTATCAGTGACTTCATTCTTTAAGCCTATTCAAAAATTTAATTTATGCTGAATCGTGGTACGTCCTATCGCTCTTAATCTAAATCTTAATATTCAAATGTTATTTTTACTCTTTTAGTTCATAATACTACAAAAGCGTATTTTTGTTTTTTAAACTATAATTTTATTTTCTTCTTCGCTTCGGTATCAGCCATCTAAGGACCACGAAAAGTAATCCTGTGCATTCATTTCGATGCTTCTTTTCTTGACTTCCAATAGTTCTTCATCCTCTCACTTTGCTGTTTCCTCCTTTCTTCTGTCCATATGATACTACATTTCCTCTTCTCCTTCTCCTGGAAACCCTTGAAATTTTGGATTAATCTCCTAAAAGTTGTTCTATCTTGTATTAAATCTTCTGTTATTCCGATCTCAATCATATTTTTCTTTACTCCTTGGATCCAGTGGTTGACGTTCTCACTCTTGTATACATAATTTTATTTTATTTGATATAACTAGTAGTAAAACTGATTTTTATTTTAAAATTTTTGTTTTCTAATGTCTTTATATTTAAATTTTTAAAAATTTGGAAGGTATCTGCCAACTTAACGAGTTCCAAACAACAATACCTCAAAGGGTAAAGCAGAAATTTCCTTTTTCATCAACTATTTTTACTTATATGGAACACTTAGAATACAAATTTATAGAATTCCAATATTACACTCGGTTTTGACTTAACGAAACACATAACAAACGCAAATTTGAAGTCTCTACAACTTATTATTCTGTTTAAGAAATAAAAGCAGCATGTGACCCACAAACAGGTGCACAGACGGTGTTCCGATAGCAATAAGAATCAGTTTTCGTTTGGTACGAAACGATAAAACAAAGTGAAAATATTTATCTATTTGGAGGAAGGTTTTGGTTGAGTATAACATGAACTGAATGAAAAAACTTGAAAGTTATATACAGCGGATGACAGAAAGGTTTTTTGCCTGTAATGGTTTCAGCAGCGTCAGCGAGCTGTCAGTCCTATTCCTGCAGTGACGCTGTCTGCCCTTGTCTGTCTACTCACTGGGGGAGGAGTAGAGCACAGTAGCGCGAGGCGCGGTTTATTTCACCAGGGAACTGCTCGCTGGAGGAGTGTAAGAAGGCAGGTAGGTCTCAAGGGAACACGCTTCACGCATATAAAATGAACTCGAGAAAAGGCGATCAAAGATAAGCTATGAATCACTCCTTGAATCAGTTCTTACAGGAAGCAAACTGTTGACCTTCAAGAGTATTGTCAACTTGGCTACCTGTGCATAGTACAGAAACTCGTTTACACAAAAACTGTTTTATACTTGACATATACCGCTAACAGGACTGAAAATGTTCTGTGCTTGGTCTATTACATACAGAATGATCGTGGTAACAAAAATATAGATTATAGAATAGTCCCATTGTTGCCTGTCTGCATACCAAAGCATACTTTCAGACATTCCTAAGAATTAAACTTATGACTTTGTAGAATGATGCGTTTCGTGGTTATCGAATGGTTGCAGTTCTAGAATCTACTTTTTACAAGAATTTCTGTCTTATAATATTCAGTTAATGTCTTTGTTTTTATCAATATCACCGCACATCAAAGAGATTTACAAGTTTGAAAGAAGTCATACCTTATAACAACACTGTCGCATCCAGATTTAAGAATAACTTGAAAAGCCACCTGCTATTTAATCGCCAACGCGTAAAAGCGCTCATAAAGTTATTTCTTCAGGTTTCGGAAGGATATCACACAATTATCATTTCCAGTTTCTCTTTCTCATATCACTTAATTACTTTTTTCAGAATTTCAATATTAGAATGTCAGTGTGACACGTTTCCATTAACACGTATAACTGCTTGATCAGTTTTATTCTAATTATTTGTATCTTAGTTTGATTCAGTATCAGCTCTGAAATTTTGTCACTTAAATTCTAGTTGCCTGAAAACGAAATTTAATGCAATGGAAATCTCCGGTGGTTGATGAAAATAAGAGGAAGAAAGATTTTCATCTTCATCGATCATAACGTCTCACTGTCACATTTATTTCTTGCTGCAAAAAGATTCAAGAAACAATTCCCGATTGGAAAACTATGGAAAAATGTGTAAGCAAACGGCTTTTTTCCGTCTCAAATCGCCAAAAATCATGCTTCCTTAGCGTTTCATAATCATCAGTTTCGTTTCCCTTAGTAAGAATTCGATTTCAATGTATTATCTCAGTGCAGATAACGTTTTCTTCACTTTTCCTTACCACCTTTACATCTATTATTGCTGTGTCCGGCTTTGCTTTTCTTACGAGCATGATAGTTGCTATTCGTATCTCCCTCATTTTTAATGAGTAACGTGTAATTCAGTACCATGATACATACACTATTTCAGGTTATTAAAAGCGTTTACTTGCAGGTTTTGTCAAAAGTTCACCATATGTGCCTACACGCGAGCTTGGGACTTTGATTTTCGTTTGTAATCCCATCCCGAACGTATGACAACGCAAATGGGAGGGGACCGGGGAGCCAATAACACTGAACATTGCCGAATGTGAGAGCAGGTTTGGCACAATTTTGATCGCCAGTAGGAGGAGGGGGGATTTTCATTTTAACAGCTAGCCTGTTGAAAACAGCCGCGGTGTGCAGGGCAATGTCCTGGTGTCCCTGATGGTCAGATAACTTCAAACTACTGAATTGCTCTGTAGAGAACGTATCATTCCCATACACTACACTTCTCCTAAAACATCTTTTGGAGGGAAAAATTATATTCATTATGGCTGCTGTTCGCCATCTGATGCTTTCTATCAAGTTAAACCTAGGTCTAAACACAGGGAACAAAGTAATGTCAGATTCGTTTTGTCACACTAGACTGTCGAAAGCATGCAAGTCCTTATAACCGTTCACATGTATGGATTTTGCACTGTATCACATGACTCGATTTTCATTTTCTGAGGAGTATAGTATATCTCTCCATCAGATAAAAATATTGATTCAACGCGTAAAACTTCCTAACTGTGTTTCACCATCGTACGGCCTGCAATTCATACAAGGAGGCATTCAAAGACTGTCTGACGAATCTAGAAAGAGTTTCCAAATCATATCGTCGGAGGAGCGAAAAATTGTTCCATAAATGCTAAATTTACACCCACGCTCTCAAGCACGAAGAGGTATAAATCGTTGTAGGGCCTATATTCTGTTCCGTTGTTGCCGGACGAAAGACAACTACGTATACGTCGACTGCTAATGCCACTTATCGCAAAATATCTGGACTGCCTAAAGAGTCCACGTTTCCTGGAAAGTATAATTGAAAAGTGTATTGCTTCTACACTGCCAAATACGTTTTGTGTTCACTATGAGCAATTTAAATCCCCGTCGATACATAAAGCAAATGCTTGAACTTCACAATTCTTTAACTTTTTTTGTGAATTATTTTTTGTTTTAGTTTACTGAATTCAACAGCCTATGGTTGAAAGATGGCGGTACCTAATTTCTAATCGCTTGTCTGCACTACAAAGTTAAAGGTTAAAACCAAAACCACTCCGACGTTTGTATGTAATGAGAACATTCAATAGTATTAATGCTGGTTGTACCTCAGATGGTGACATTAAACTAACGGTCTCGGTATTGTCTTTGCAGAAATTCAGGCCTTCATTGTCCGATCGTGGGCTTCACCGTCTCCCTTTTTAATCTTTCATCCATAAAACAATCCACTGCACTTTACACACTGATATCCCGCTAATTGGGTCGAACTACACAGTTGATGGCTCTGCTAATATCAGTCTGTTAATAAATGAATGTAGGATTAGAGTACCACTAGATTATGAGCACAGCTCATTGCCCAGTTATCTGCGAAAAGTATTTCTGTTCATTAAGAATGCCGTTTACTTTTTAAGTTGATATAAATACCTCTCTCTCTAACACCGTCCAATGTCTTTCTGATTTCCTTGAGTATTTGATTTATTGACATACCACTCCCACATTAACCAAAATAATCATTATAAGATGCCTCTATCCTTTATGTCTTAAGAGATAAGGAAGTCCACCTATACTGGGTAAAGTACTTTTATATTACTTTTATATTAACAAGATATGATTGGTCTCTCTCTGATACGAAAAAACCTATAAATCTTATAACGCCATTTCTGCTATCTCAGGTCATTGTCGATGTACAGTATACAGACCACAATCCATAGACAGGTAATACGTTTAAACGTTTCTATCAATTCTTCAACTCAAAGGTCAGAACTTTCACTTTGATTCCATTACAGAACGAGTTCAGATATGCAGAATGTTTTTAGCAGTATTTTGAAGCGAACAAAGAGCGCGTGAACTTACTGTCGGTGAAGTATTCACACGTAAAGTGCTTTCCTTAATTCTTCCTGACTACTTATTCAGACCTCGTGCCAACCACACATTTACTTTCACAGCGGTTTACACACTTTTTCTTTGCCTTCAATACATCGAAGGTGAGTAAATGGTAACGCTTTGGCATCGCATTTGAAGTTCGAATCCTGGTCCAACCATCCAGATTTTGGTTTTGCACGGTTTCTCTAAATCATTCCAGGTTAATTCCGGGAAGGTTTTCCAAAAGATTAAGGCCAAATTCCTTCCCATTCCAAGTCCTTTCCCGGTTCTAATGACCTCGACGTCGACTAAGCGTAAAGCGATAAGCAAAAATAAATAAATAAAATAAAACCTTCAATACAAAGGTGCATTTTAAGCTTTTGGGCATATAAGGGCATCAGAAATTGTCTGGATAATGCCAAATTATCCTTTAATTAGAGACTGAATTCAATCCTGAAACTAGGATTTTTTTTGGAAATTAGTAATTTTTTAGTGAAATACTGCAAGCACGGGTTCACATCCATCATTTTAATTACAAATGCGCATTCTTCCTTCGCAATTTTATCACTTCTATTTGAATTAGGCAAAAATTCAATAGCGACGAATGAAGGATAAAAAAAAGCTGTTGTCATTTAAAATAGGGTTATTAAACTCAAACCTACATATTATGTAACACAGCTTTGCCATTATCCACGATACGTACAGGACGGAACGACCGTACGCGAGAAACTGGTTTTCTGTTCTTTAGGGCAGATTATGCTCATGCCAACACACATGGAGAGCTTATTTTAATCAACTATCAACGTTTCAGCTTTTGACTGCATCTCTGGCTTATGCGGTAGATTTTATGTTGTACTGAACATGTAGCCGCCACGGATGCACTAACATTCGACCGGTCACCATAGGTTGTTCTAAAATCCAGACTCTGCGTATAACGGCGACCGAAACTTTTGGCCTGCCTGGCGGAGCGCAAGCGAACCGTCCAATTCCGCCGTTGTCAATAAATGGCATTGGTGTACATGGACAGCACGTGGGCTCAACGAGCACGTGCTCCCAGATATTGAAGGGATATCTTCTGACCCAGTTATAGAGTCCGTATTGAATGAGTACAAAGGCCCAGGTAGTATCTCTGCTTGAAACTAATTTATTCATTTTTGTAATAATAATGCATAGAAACTTATCTGAAAGACAGTGTTTTTCTTATATTCTTTGGTGTTGTAAGCTCATGAACACTTATGAATATTAATTATGGATTTTGATTCTATTAATAATCAATTTCGGATATAGCCGTGTGTGTATTTTGAAGCTAGGTGACATGAAAATTCGCATGAGTTCGGTTTCCGACGGGTTGCATAGATCCAGTTCCTGCCCTGACCATGGTATGTGCAATAAGCCTGAGGCAGCGGTTCCAATTTTTTTGGCCACGGAACCCAAATTAATTATACTTTCATCGACGAATCTCTATTTTTGAAGTAACAAAAGAGACTGTACCTTGTAACTTGAATATTTTCGTATTTGACTTGAAAAGAAAGATTATTTTATTTATTTATTTATCAATCTTGTTTCATGGATCCCTGCTCAGGAAGGACCTCTGGGATGTGAAACATGTCATGGTTAATACACATACATACAACATGAGTCATAATCATAGTAAAAGCAATTATATGTTACAAAGACAAATAAAGAGAATAAAAATAAACATTAATTTTTACAACTGAATTTTGCAAAAGTTATACTGAATGCAATTAATTATTTTGTTCAAATTCTTGAATGGAGTAGAAAGAGTTGCCAATAAGATAATCTCAGTTTTTCTTTAAGTGTATCCTTATTTTCTGCAAACTGATTTATACTCTTGGGAAGTTTATTAAACAGATGTGTACCAGAATAATTAACTCCGCTTTGTACTAATGACAGAGATGTTTGTGTTTTGAGCAAGTTATTTCTGTTTCTGGTATTGAAATTGTGTACCTGTGAATTAGAAGTAAACAGATTAAAATAATCTATGAAAAAGCACATGAGAGCCATATGGCATCACTGAAAGAAAATATGAGGAGTACACCTGTTTCGTTAATTATAGATCTGCTGTTAGAGAAAGTGTTCGTATTGCAAAGGTGGCACTACTTAACTTCTTCAGTAGTGAAGTGATATATTTGTGCCAGCAGAGTTTCTCGTCCATTTTATACTATTTGTTTCTAATATTGTGTTATTTTTATAGCTTACTTGTAAATCTGGCTGTGCATAATTTTTTGTTTTAAACCTAATATAATGTGTTTTTCTTTTTTCAAAATTTAATTTTAATGAATTTGCCTTAAACCAATTTGCTACTTCACTAAGTACTTCATTTACATTAAATTCTAGATTGCTGTTTGGTGTTTTTCTCACAGTCAGGTTAGTGTCATCCAGTGGCGTAGCTAACGTGAGTGACAACCGGGGCGGATATCGATGGTGTCACCCCTTGAAAACTTAATTTCATCGTTAAGTAAAATACAGTATCTCATAAGTGTAAAAAATTATATTAATAAACATAATTAAATAAACATTTATTGTTATTAAAAAATAATAGTTTGTTTAAAAATTATAATATTAACAACATATAAGAGATACACAAATAAACTAAAAATAATTGCTTTCACAATCTCCTCTTCCTAGCTTTAACAGCTGCAAACTCTTAAATCACATCTTCAAAATTAACAATTTGAGTTACTTCATGTTAAATAGTCAATATGGAAAGATTTTTGATCGAAAGTGGTTTTAGCTTAATTTTAACTCCTCTGGAGATCGGGCCTCACTTGCCCGATACTGTGCCCCACCGTCACGGCGCCGACAAGTAGGCCTATCTTAGTGTTGGCGCTCACTCGATCGAAGTTTGACCATAGGACATGGCGTGTCGGCCGACACCCGGTCGCATTGGATTGGTTTATGTTTTGACGGTGCAGACCAGTGTCGACCTGCTGCATATGGAAAAGCGGATATAGAAAGTTCGGAAAATTCCCTTCCCTTACGATGAAATGTTGATTTCATGTTATTGTTTGCCTTAAAAAAAGTGCCTTTTTTCCTTGTTCATCAGATGATCGTAAAATGTAAGAAGAATCCTAGCATCTTCGCAATAAAAAAATCAAAGCTTTGCCAAAGTTGAAGATCAGTTTTAAGACCCACAAAAATTGCAGCCGAGATCCGCATTTGTAAGGGGGACCGCCCAGACCCGAATCACACGCCGTAACCATCTCAGTCACCAGACTAATCTAAAAGTACTGAAAAATAAATTTTCAAACACATAAAAGTAGATTCGTGTTTTTGGATAGCAAAAATAGATCGTATAGAAAAAGAGTAGGTTTGTTGATTTTATCACGATTGAAAAATAATTTTTCATTACACTTTCATTCGGTTTGATGACTCAAATGGTTACTACATGTGATTTGGATATTTAAGGCCCCGGTTAAAATCCCGGCATCAACTCTAATTTTTGCAGGCCTTATTGACTTTTACCTCGGGCAAAGCTTTTACCAGTTAATGCGAAGATTCTAGGACGCTCCGTGGTTCGAATTTCAAGTTAATCTGTAGGTCTCCTTTTCAAGTTAGATGACTACGATATAGGTGAACAGAGAGTTTCCCAATAAGAAACTCTGTAACTAGAACTTACAAACATAAAATTATTTATTATAAAAATCTTTATGATCTATATATAAATTAAAAGAAGTTGTAACCTCGTTATTTACTAACAAAAAATATTGAGTGAATCGAAAAGAACCTCAAACAAAACAAACACGTAAAGTGCGAATTGGTTGTATTACATTGTGATTGCCTTGAAACATGCTAGAATATTTCATTCCGGTACCTTGTGGTGATGATTTGTTAATAATATGTTGGGATACTATTTTTGTTCATAAAAGATCAATCAGTTAGATAATAACTTGAATCAGATAAAAAAGTATTTAATGTGCTTTCGCACGAAAAGTGCAAAATAAGGTACAGTATAATCAAGTAGGCTGAAAAACCTACCTGTCATCTTCAACACGATTCCCTTGAAACTATTACTTGAAAACGTTAAATGAGACACGGGCAAGCTATGGAAAAGTGTGGACGCGAGGAAGTGAGACGTCAGTCGGCTGACTGTCATTGCGGTGAGGGTACAGACCAGTATTGGCAAAGTGCAGCTCCACCTTTACACGTAGCAACTGATATACAAACTGGCGCAAATTAAAATCCCAACCCCAGACGGTGTTGTAATAAATGAATGAAATTTGGATCAAAATATCCCCACATGAAAAGTAATAAATCATTAAAAATCTAAAGTTTTGTATGTAATAGTATTAGAATTACTGGGCTATTTATCATGTAAATTGCCATTTTTTAAAATAGAAAAAGCGTATAAGTGGCCAACAGTGTAGTGTAACATGACACTTTGTTGTCCACGAGTTCTTGTTGGCCAATTATGCCAAGGCGAAAAGTGACAACCATCTACACCCAAATGTATAACTGTGAGAGAGGTCGGAGAACTGGGGTGTTTTAAAAGGGTGCTTCATATCGAGAAACCTCCAGGATTGGCTGTATTGCAATGTCAGTATACATACTTGTTACACAGTGATAATCGACTACATGTTCGTAGGCGAGCAGAGAAACGGCTTACCTGCTATGATATCAGAACGCTACACAAGTGCAGCCACTGGTGTCATGTTTTGGCGACAATCAGTTTCAACAGCATGACTGAGTTGGTTGTTGTTGAAAGCACAATGATAGCCCACCACTATGTGGACGTGGTGTTGCATCTTATTGTGATACCCTACATGTTCACCATCCAAATCGCATCTTCCAACAAGATAATTCCCGTCCTCATACTGTGGCCATCATAGCACAAGCCTTGCTAGGGTTTACGATCACAATTTTGACAGCACGGTCCCCAGATTTGTCCCCAACAGAGCATGTCTGGGCTGCCAGGGGTAGCCACATTAGATCAAATGGTCACCCAGCACAAACAATGCAACAACTGACTGCAAAAGATATGCGGACGTAGAGACATACGGCAAGAAGACATCAGAACTCTTATTGAATCAATGCCGGCAAGGATCCACGAATGTTTTGGTGCTCAAGGTGGGTGATTTTCTCACTGACAAGTGTATATAAAGGTAATAAACCCCTGATTCATTTCCATTTGTTATTTCTTCTAGGTATGATTCTGGATATATCTTCAAAGTTTTCTTAAAATTCTACCATTACTGTATGCGTGTTGAGTTTTTAATTTCCTCCAGAGTAAATTAAAATAAATTAAATTGCAAAGGAGCGCATGCTCCGGTGGCAATTTCCCTAAACACCCATCTTCCCCCTTTTCTGCATTCACCTACATTTACTCTTTACACATTTTTAATTTAAATTCTTTCAATATTTTTGGTAAATTATTCATCATTTCTCTTGGTAACTTATTCCAATACCTAACACCCTTACCTAAAAAAAGAGAATCTTCTTACACCCTTGTGCCTGAAATTGAGTGCCAGCTTGTGGTCACGTTCATCTTTTCCCTTCCATGCATTACTTTCAATTCTTACACCACAGGGCGACCATAAGATTCCGCTATAAATTTTAAAAAAAGTTGAAAGCTACCCAATCATTTGTTACTGGAACTTAAACACAATCTGTTTTTAAATGCCTTCGCAACCTCTGTATTTGCAGGACCAAGGGATATCGAGAGGAAAGTTAACAGAAGTGGCTTGGTCCAAGTAGAAGCAATTCCAGACCTAGATGGGGTTACATCGGTGTAAACCCAGGATCCGGGTCCCACAAGTCGTGAGATCCTGGGGGAAACTGTATAGTCAGAGAAGCAACTCTACATTAAATTCCTTCATACAAACAGAAGAATGAAATATAAAAACAACGTAATTAAAAAAAACACACACACATACAACTTTTCAGATAATATAAGAACATTCCTTTGCGATATCATCCGTCTTTACATGAAGTACTTAGCAATTGAAGTATATTACCACCCGCCTAAGATATACGTAGCTACAGACTCCTAAATATAACATTGTATGTATCGAAGATCGTCTCCACGTGTAAATTTTAGATTTCCAGCTTCGCTCTGTAGCGTATAAATAAAAATGTAAACGGTTCCAATGTTCGTTCAGTTTATGATTAAAGCTCAATTTTTGTTAAGGAACAGAAGAAGTTCAACATCCCTGTCGATTTAAGGAACCCGCAAGAATTTAGGTAGGCCTGTATTCGGCAGAGAGGTTACCCATAATAGAAATTTTCTTCTTCTCTAAATTTATTATGAATTTTTTTTAGAGAATCATACGCTTATTTATTTCATCGTGATCATATTTGCATATTCTCGGTCAGTAGAAAGCAAAAAAAACTTACATGAACCTAGAGTTTAAGTGCTTACTAATGTCACGCTTTCGTTAGAAAGATGCGCGGTTCCGACTGTTTTAAACACATGCTCTACAAAAACTGATTACCATCGACAGACGATACCCTCAACAAACACTTGACCCGTTCGGATTGACTTGAAACCTGACAGTATTGCTAGTTTAATGCACAGTTTTCTGAATCATCTTGTTTGTATAAATTCCAACATGCGATATCATGTCGAGTATAGATGCACTGTCGACAATAGGTAAAAACGCATAGTGTAAATCAGATAACGCGAAATGTACGAAATTTATCCGAAATGAATCTGACAGATGATAAATTCAAAAATTACTAGAAAATACTTCAAGGCACATGTAAATCTTAGAATGAAAGCTAATGGAATTCTAAATAAGCAAAACAATTTTTTTAAAAAATGAATTTCATGCCACGCTTGAAATGTCTGAGTTTAATTGATGACCGGACACTGGAAGTGCAAGATTAGACTACACGTGTTACGACATTAGGATTCGTGTAATGCACCCTCCGCCACCCACTTTTAGCGAATCGCGGACTAATAATAATAATACGCTAGGTTGCTTTTTTCATTTTCAAAGGAAAATCTAACATTTTTCATTAAATAATTTCGAGGATTTACAATTTAACTGTCTAATTCAGGGGTGGCCAACCCAAATGATCTTGCGGGCCACTTTGGAAATGCATCATAACTCCGCGGGCCGCATATAAAATTATATATCCCCATATTAGATTTAGTCCGACTATAGACTTTTTTTGGAGTGAAAAATTGAAACATGATGAGTTATTATTATTATTGTTTTCACTATTATTCTTACATAAAAACATAGATAATATAATAGTAATGATACTAAATCCATATTTTAAAGAAGTATTGTATATAACACTAAAAATGATATATAAAAAATATATAATTATAAATTAAATACATTTTAAAAATATGTATGCACAAATAATGTTATTTTTAATACATTGGTTTTTCACTACTTTGGCCATTATAAAATAAGTAGGTATATTTTGTAAAAGTGTGTTGAATCTCGCGGGCCGCAAAAATATTCAAGGCGGGCCGCATGCCGCCCGCGGGCTACGGGTTGGCCACCCCTGGACTCTAATTAATACCATGATTTTAGCAATTTTAGATATATACTCTTTAATTTTAAAACTTCTTCGCTTACATTAGGCTATATACACTGCCGCTACTTACAAACCTAACCTAACAGTAACGGACGGCAAGCACAACGATTTCCTACGAATGTTGGAGCTACAGAGCTACGATGCTTTCTTTGTTTAAGCGCGCGGTGTTGCCATTAATTATACTCTATTGTAATGTAAGAGCCCCCTGCATCACTTTTGAAAAAGCGCTACATCAACTTAAAAACAAATATTCAAAATAGTAAAAGTAGAAGTGTTTCGACACCAAAGGATATGTAGGATAAAAGGATAAAAAACATTATTTTTGTATCACATTAATTTCGATTACTATTTTCGAAATGCGGGTGTCACCCCCAAACAGGTCACTTTGTCAGGTAAGTTTGCAGGAACGCAGGGGCGTAGCTACTATGGGGCTAGGCGGTGCAGTGCACCGGGTCCCCTACGCTCAGGGGGGCCCCAAGCATAACTCTAGGAGCCCCAAGGGGCACCTCTGAGGGCCCCCAACCGCAGTTCAGAGGCTCACGAGCCTTCATGGCAAACTGGCGACCTTTTTTTTTTAGCTCTACAGTCGTCTAAGGGGGCCCCTGAGACACAGGAAGCCCCTCACTAAAGGCCCTCTCACTGCTCAGGGGGCCCCCAACCACTGCTCAGGTGCTCAGGGGGACCCTAAGCACAACTCAAGGGCCCCAACTTCAGCTCAGGGGGTCCTTACTAGCAACACAAAGCAAAAGAAAGGTCGCCCATCTGGCCTGAAGGCCCAAAATAATTATTTTGCACCCGGGCTCTTGTTGACCTAGCTACGCCACTGCAGGAAGGTCATTGATGTACAACAAAAAGAGGAGGGGTCCTAGGACAGAATCTTGTGGAATTCCATGTTTTATTTTCTCCCAGTCTGATGAAGCATCTTTACTTATTTTAGAATAAAAAATGGAAACTTTTTGCATTCGACTTTCCATGTATGATTTAAACCATTTACCTTTGGTTCCATAAATACCATAGTATTCCATTTTCCTCAAAAGTACCTAATTAGTGATTTACACAGTCAAATGCTTTTGCAAGATCACAAAATTTCGTCCTTCTGCTGGTTCGTCTGCTTCGTAGAGTTACTCTTCTTTTTCCCTTGCTCAGATAGGTGGGGGGTATCTGATGCTTTGTTTGAAGATTGTGGCACATGCTCTGTTTCCTAACTGGAAGCTGGAAGTTCTTTTATGTCACATTCACTTTGAGATGTTCTAGCTCATCTGAGTCGATCACAGGCCATCTAGTATGCGATGCAGCCTCTGTAGCTGGCCACGTGGTTTCCTCTGCAGTTGCTACATTTAGCAGCATCATGGCTTTTTATGGTAGGGCAGTCATTGGAATCATGGGCTCCAGAACATTTGACACAGACTGGCTTCATATTACAATGCCTGGCTACATGGCTGAACAACTGGCATTTTATAGTACTGAGCCCGTCCAGATGTTGCCCTCAGCATCTCGGTTGAAATCTTGAGGTGGCATATGTACTCTAGGTCGAAAAGTCGCCTGTTCTCAGATGTGTCCAGAGCTACCACCAGAAAGAGTGGCTTGACCACGTTACTTCCTGGCCTCTTAAGTTGCGCATTTGTAGAGTTCACAAATAAAGTGATGAAAACTTATGTCAGTAAATAAAATATTTCACAAAATAAATAGATAGCACAATCCTTCTGTTAATGTTCACCATTTCAACAAACAAAACCAAAAAGATTTTGTTTTAATGCTTTACTTATCCTGTGCCACTCATAATGTTGGAGTGAAATGATGAATGTTAACTGTACGCAAATAATTTGTATAACATATTACAAAACATGACATAGTCATCTAAATTGCATTTGTAATTTTTAATACATTTTAGTTATAATAAATACAAACAAATAGCATATACATTAACTTCATTTATTTCAATATTTGGTTTCATATTACTTCCATTATAATTGTTCAAATGTAACATGAATGTTACAGGCCTTTGAAAATATGATCAACAGTGGAAACATTTAATCTTAATATATATTCAAGTCATTTATTTACTTGTTCATGTCAAAACTATACAAAATTATTTATAGTGTTCTCTTCTGAACTGTTACAAACAAACAAAGTCCTTTTCACACAATTTTTTCTTACAAATAAAAACTTAAATTTAATGATAATCTGTAAACCATACTCTAAATTATAAATAATGAAAACAATTTTATTATATAAAGTGACCTTCCTGTTGACACTTAGTTGTCTTTATGGGCAGTCTTTGTACTTGAAATCAGTATAATTAAAATAGACTAATCAAAAAAGATGTCAGTGCATTACAGTGAAAACAGTGTTCTAAAATGAGGAAGTGAGCATTTAAACATAAGTTTACATAATACAATTACTGTTCACTTTTAACAAGAAGGAGAGTACATTACCACAAATCTATACAACACAATATACTTTGTAAATGATATTGTATTATAAAACAGAAAATATATACATCAAATTTTAAGTCAAGATTTTTC
This sequence comes from Vandiemenella viatica, assembly GCA_031002005.1. Lineage (NCBI taxonomy): Eukaryota > Metazoa > Arthropoda > Insecta > Orthoptera > Morabidae > Vandiemenella > Vandiemenella viatica. The sequence goes on from JARYHS010013630.1 coordinate 80,975,010, forward strand.
TATCAATAAGTGGAATTGATGTGAAATAGAGTAACTCTGATCAACAGCTGCAAGTGAGTATATATTTAAAATGTTCTCTTAGTGCTAAAGAAAAATTCTTGCCACATAGAATGTTAGTCACAAAAACATAGGGCTGCATAGAATGATGTGATTGGTGCATACCTTTCATTGGATAAAAAAAAAGGGGGAATAGCTGGGTATCAGAAAAAATTCAACAATTATTTGTGATGCAACAGTTTGGTTACTTTTGGAGAGAACAAAAAAATTAAAAAGAAGAAAGAAAAAAGGTTTAAAGCTTAGATGAAGGGAAGGAAAAAGTTATCATGAAGCAGTTCTGATGGATATTACAGGATTCAGTTAAACAGCAGCTAAAATTTAAGGGGGAAAAAGATACAATTATAAAAAGCCACAGATTTCAAATTTGAAGAGATATTTCAGAGAATGTTTCAGCAAATGGAAGCAAGGCAAAAGTACAGTAGAGTCAAGGTGGGGAAAGTTCAAGGAGATAATAAGAATTGGGAAAGAAAAAATTATTCCAAAACAGAAAATAAAGAGAAGTAGAGACCTTGTGTACTATAATAGGGAAGTGAGGAGGTTAAAGAGGTTGATAAGAAGAGAACATAACAGAGTTAAGAGACAGCAGGATAATAGGGAATATTTAAAACAACTAAACCAAGACTTAATAATACCAAAGAAAATGGATAAAGATGGGTTTATGAAGAGAGTTGTCAGTGCAGTATGACCATTGACTGATGAATCTAGAAATTTCTATAGCTATGATAGAAAACTGAGGGGAAGGGCATGTGATGAGACACTTATAGATAAGGATGGAGAAGAAGTTACTGAGGATTTGAAAAAGGCAGAGATTTTAAGTAACTGGTTTAGTGAGAGCATTAGGGACAATGAACCAGAAATGGGAGGGTCTAATATATGAGGAATGTAAGTGGCTTTGAAGTAGGCAACATGGCTTTAGGCAAGGATATTCATGCGAATCTCAGTTGGTGGGGTATATGCAAGATATTTGAGATGAAATGGACAAGGGAGGCCAAATTGATAGTGTAGCTCTAGATCTATCAAAGGCATTTGATAGAGTGAGGCAAAAAATGGTACTAAATAAATTATAAACTATTTGAGTGGATGAGAAAGTGATTTTCTCAGTAGAAGAATTTTTAAAAGGTATAAAACAGAAAGTTAGAGTAGGAAATGCAGTATCAAAAGAAGTGGAAGTAATAATGGGAGTGCCGCAGGGTAACGTACTGGGGCCATTGCTATTCATTATTCTAATGAATAATTGTGTTGATTCTTTACAATCAAAAATTAGATTGTTTGCAGATGAAATAATGCTATACAAAAGGATCAAAATGGTAGAGGACTGTAAACAGTTGCAGGGTGATCTGGACAGGATTTCTAGTTGGGTTGGTAAACATGGGATGAAGATAAATGCAAAGAAGAATCAGCTTATTATATACACAAATAAAAAACAGAAGGTTAATTATCAATATAAGTTGGGGAAAGAATTGCTTGCTGAAGAATTGAAATGTAAATATCTTGGCATTACATTTGATAACAAGCTTAACTGGGCAGGACACATTGGCCAAGTGGTAGGAAAAGGTTTCTAAATTCTGCACTTGTCGGAGAGAGTGATGAGGGTACGTACAAGGGAAGTAAAGGAGTTGGGTTACATAACTTTGGTCAGATCATTGCTCGAATATGGTAGTGTAGTATTTGAGTATCAAATTCAGGAATTGGTGAGGGTGCAAAAAAGGGCTGCTAGATTTGTTTCTGGAAATTATCGCAGAATGCAATCAGCGAGGGATATGATAATGGAGCTGGAATGGGATTCATTGAAGAGGGTGAAGAGGGTCTTGGGAGTGTATAAGGCATATAATGGTGATGAGGCATGAAAATGTATTGCTGTAGGTTTGAAAAGTGGTGCAAGGGTGGGAAAGTAATGACCATGACCACAAGCTGGCACTTAATTTCAGCCACAAGGGTATGGGAAGATTTTCTTTTTGAGGTAAGGGTGTCATGGATTGGAATAAGTTACCAAGGGAAATGATGAATAATTTAACAAAAATGTTGAAAGAATTTAAAGTTAAAATTTGCAGAGTGCAAATGTAGGTGGGTGTAGGAAAAGGGGAAGATGGGTGTTTAGGGAAATTGCCACTGGAGCATGTGCTCCATTGCAATTAGATTAAATCAGAAGAGAATACTAAAAAAATTAAAATTAAAATTAATCAGTTTCCTTGCAACATGTGTCCTGTAACTGTAATCATCTAGGACAAATGGTAATAAATAAACAGTATTCATCCAATATCATGAACATCCCATTATTACACATACCACCATACTTAACATCAGTCCTATAACATTCTCATATACCGGTACTCCTCTTTTTCCTTTTTACTAAATCCCTTTTACCTTCATCTTGATTAAACAAACAAATCTTCTCTCTCTCTTCCTCTTTCACAAAAGAAACCACAGTACTAAAGCTTATAATTTTATCTGTTTATATACATTCCTTCATTAGCTTATTTTATTTTTAGTTTATTTATATTCTCTTCTGTTCTTGACACTTTCCTCTTTTGCTTTTCCTCCAGCTTGAATTTTCCGCTGCTGTAACTATCCCCAATCACTACGGCAGTCACCACATGTTATTAGTCTTCTGTTTCTCTCTGATTACTGCCCAGTAAACATAATATTCTAATCCTGATAAAGGGATTATGTTTGAAAATTCCATTGTTAATATATCTCTTTCGGTACATAAGTGTCATTTGTCATGTGATTATTTCTTTCTATATTATTATATCCGTTTCTTAACATTTATTTTCTATTGCACTAATTGTATTATTATTCTTAACATTATGTGTACTGGCAGAAACTTTCAATCTTACTCACATGTATTATATGTCAAATTCTGCTGCTGATGAGAAGTTCATTCTAAAAACACCATCACTGTTCTGTGCATTCATTTATTTCACTGTACAAGTCTTGTCTTAATATGTGGTAATAATTTTCATTTCTTTTTTGTTATTTATATTTGACAATCAGTACCTTTTTTCCTATAAAATTATTGAATTGTGCATAGTGTATTATAGGGTTACAACCATAAAGAATTTGTTATATGTCTGTGCTTGTTCATGTTTTAATTTAATTTAACTGTGATGTAGTGAGCACTCCAGTGGCAATCTCCCCACACACCCATTTTTCATCTTTCCTGTACTCAACTACATTTTCCTCTATAAACTTCAACTTTACATTCTTTCTGCCCTTCTGGTACATTAATCTTCAGTTCTCTCGATAACTCATTCCAATGCCGGACCCCCTTCCCTACAAAAGAAAATCTTCCCACACTCTTGTGCCTGAAATCGAGTGTCAGCTTGTGGACATGCTCATCTTTTCCCCCTCCATGCACTACTCCCAATTCTTACACCAATAGCTTTCGAGGCTTCATCACTAATATATGCCTTGTACTCTCCCATGACTCTTTTCAACCTCCTCCTATCTTCAAACGAATCCCATTCCAGATCTGATTGTGTTCTGCAGTAATTTCCAGACACAAATCTAGCAGTCCTTCTCTGCATCCCTCCAACTCCTATTTCATACCCAAAATGAAGGGTCCCATACTCCATCATCATATTCGATAAGTGGTCTGGCCAAAGTTTTGTAGTCCAATTCCTTTCTTCTTTATACTTTTAGCATACTCAGCATCAATTTCAATAAGTACCACATTTTTAAATGAATGAGGGGTAGAATAACACCCATGATATGACTTTTTTTGTTTTTTTGTTATGTGATTCAGTGATTTCTAAAATAGGAGCTAAATTAAGACATTGAAACTTAAAAAGTCTGCAGTTACTATGTTTCCTCACAGAAAAGATGCGTTTATGCTACTATACTAATGGTGTTCATTAAATAATGGATAACCATTTTATTCTCAAAAGCCCTTAACATGATCTACCAAATATAAATTTTTGACCTTAATAAAGGTATTATGGTTTTCATGCTTTAATTATATCTTGATTTTTTAAAATTCCCCACCTGCAATTAATTTATGAGGCGAAATTTCAATAAATGAATACATTAAGGACATTAATTAATATATTATGCTGTATGAATGCAGCAACATTTGACCAAGCTTATCAATGAAGATGTAGAGGCCACCTAAGTCTCATTCTGTGGTTGTTGACCTTGGTTGAATCCCCTGGATTTTTTTATTATTAATGGGGTCATATGAAGACATTATTAACAAAAGCCTGATATCAACAATTTTATGAATGTGCATCCAGTCTGTCCCTCTACAAATTAGTACTACTGTTTGTGAATGCTGAATCAAGTGATAATTTATTAATACATACAGGGCATGTTTTAGTGTGGAAGGCAACCAGTTTGAACACATAATGTAATTATTAAGATTTAAAATATTAATTAACATCATTGATGTCTTCTTATCCATTATTTATGGGACATTATTTAGACTTAATATTATTTTAAATGATAAAAAAGATATCTCTTTACAGAATTACAAATGTATTCTAGTAGCCTATTACTTATTTAATCTTGTCGTGCAGTCACAGTCTTTTCTGTGGAGAACCAGTTTAACTTCTGTTAAAACAATATTTTAGCTGTTGTTGTTAAGTCATGAGCTGGCATTACATGACTAAACATTACATAGTCTTAAATAATTTTATAGAAGTAAAAGCAATTCATATCAACATTTTTTTTATTTCTTATTACCTGTAACCTGGCCATATTAGTAAACTGGTTAACAGTCACAATACAGTAAATAAATGCATTATGATCATAATATATCATTATTTTAAATTATAATACTTTTGATACATTTTATTTGAATAAATCTGAGTTATACAAATCTTTACAGTTACTTGTTTAACATAACACTCTTCTTTCTGTTTGTATTAGAAATTAATTTTCTTTTACTTCTGTATTCTTATAAGCAGTTCACTTATTACGATGGCATTGAAAACATGTCGGTAGCTTTAAGATTGTTTATTTTTAAAGCTTAAAGTGTTTTCAATTTCTCTTAATTTGCTGTCAGTTTAGTAGTTACATTAAGTCTCAAAATATTTCTTGATTATAATGGCAAGTTGAACTTGCATTCCGAGAGTATACTGCTTTTATGAATGCATTATTCACATGTTTAATATAGACTTATTAAAAGTAAATAAATAGAAACAATCATAATTATATTGTATCACACAGAACATGAAATATTACTCTGGTAAACATTTCATGATCATTTAATTAGTATATATCTTAAGAAAAAATATGTGATAGCTTCTTATATTTTAAAGATGTGTTTTAAAATTTATGAGTCAGATTTTTGAGGAACAATATGTTATATTAATGCCATTGTATTCTCCTAATGTACAGTTAAATAACAAAATAGGCACCGTGTAGCATATGGGCTATTTATATCAGCACCATTTGTGTACTAAGGCTGAGATGCCATGCGAATCCTTGCCGTCTCTCTAGATCTGTTGTGGACCTCAGCTGTACGTAATGTTATTCCAAATATATCTTCATGGTATCTGTTTTCATCCTGAAAGAATTATTGGATTACAATTAATATTTTTTCAGTTATACATAATAAAAGTGATTATTTTATAATTTTTATTGATTCATATATTCCTGTAAAATTGTTACTTAAATCTGTCTTAGATTACTATCTATCTGGAAATAATTAAGTTAGGAAGAAGTAAAAAGGCTTCTCAAATATAAATAATTTTAATAATGAATGTCATTATAAACAGTAATTATGCAGGGAGAAAAAATAAACGGTACTAATAATAAAATATTATAAATATGTCACTGGACATTTTTTAACTGCCAAATGAAAAATAGACAAACTGGAATTTACACCAATCAATTTGGCTGTTGTCATATATCAGTAATCTTACCTAAAACCACTCAGAAGAGGGTCTACCAAGTTGTTATATACCTATTGTATTACCTAAACTATTCAGCAGGTGGCCCATTACATACAGTGAATATACCAAATAACTTTTATAGTAAAAGCACTTTTCATCTCAGAACATAACCTTGTTATATGTCCATTATCTGGGTAAAACAAATTAGAAGGGGGTAAATCTCATATAGTTGTATAGTAAAGATCTTTTATAACCATTTTCTTAACAAGAAAGCAATTTTTAAATTGATTCTATACCGTTTTCATAAAGGAAGATTCAAATAAGATTGTTTTTCAGTAATGATGAATTTTGTTGCATTCATTTCTACTAAAAAAAACAACAGAGAATGATGATCATGTTAAGGTGTATTTTGTATGCTTTTAAAATTTATCTGAGAAGATATTGGAAAAATAAAGAATTTGGACTTTTTAGATAAAAGAGGTAAGAAGGCAGAAGTAGGTTCAAATGAGAAAAATATAACAGTTCAGAGGTAAGTAGAAAAAGAAAATAAGATAAACAAAGTTTTAGTGTCAACATGTGATGACATCACCAAGTGTGACTTTTAGAAATTAATAGCTCTTAAATGAAAATAATTACGAGAAAAATTGTCATGAGCAAAAAGATTGGGAATAAATTAAACTATATTCTGACTTTATATGATTGTTTACTTTGAAATATGACTTGAAGATACCCAAGAAAATTACTTTAAACCTGATCTGCAATGTTATGGAGGTGAGTTCTATGCTCTCTAAACAAATTTGGTCACGAAGAAAATGAAATTTTAGGTTACCTGACTACATTATGGTATAAAATACTGAAAATATTGGTGGGAGGAGATGCAAATATGGACAGCTAGATTTGCTTGTTAATATTACTATTGAACTCACTAACTGATATGATAAATAATCTCAGTTTGGAGTCATTTGCAGACAGGAGGTGGGAGAAAGTATTGCTAAGAGTGTAAAAGTCATATATTGGCAATGTATCCTGGATGTATGACACGATAAGATTTAAGTGTAGTATGTGGAATGGCAAAGTTAACCATAAACTACTTCTTGATTCCATAAAGTTGTTACATAATTTTCATCTTTTATTATATGGAAGTTACTTTAATCTATGATTGAGACTATGCTGGTAAATTTTACTCAATACTAAAAGAATTTGAAGTGAAAATTCATGTAAAACAAAAGTAAGAATGTAATTAAACTACCAACTGGGAACACACTCCATTGTCATTAATTAATAATTGAACTAAAATTATTTCTTATTACTTTTGAGGAGAGTCAATGTTGACCAGACAGAATTTGTGAACTTTCAATTAATTTATATGATGTACAACTTTTCTACAGGGAAACATCATATCCAGAAATGCCATAAGTTTTTGACAGTAGGTCCTGGTGAAGCTAAAGTTTTGGCTATAGTTCAGAGAATTAAGAAAGTCAAGGACTATTTACAATTGGTTGTCCAGATTAAAAATGTATTATCTGTGTATTGACCAACAAAAGTGACTTGAGAGGGGTCTAATTCATGATTTTTTTGCAAACATCTCAGAAAAGGTTATCACAGGAAGGAACAACCCAATTACCAATAGCATTGCCATGTATTAGTTACACAGTGGTAATTGAAGGAAAGAACTTTTTTGAAATAATATGCTGAGAAGACTGAGAAAGATAAATTTCGAATAAGTGTTTTATGATACTGGGGTCCTGACAGATGAAAGAGCATTTATCAGTAACAGGAAGTAGGAAATAGATGAAGAAATGTTAATCCACCAAGGCTGAGATATATTCTTAGGTTTACGAAAAGTCTGCAACAATAGGGAATCCAGGAGAGCCTGCTTCATTGATCTTTGGTAGAAGTATGGAGTAATAGACAGCAGTGGCGGCGGAAGTGATTTGCTCAGGTAGTGACAACAACAAAATGTTTCTAGTGGCAGATCCAGGATTTTGGTTTGATTGGGGGGCTCATTACTCCAGAATGCCGCCCATTATAAGAACAGCAAAAAAAAAAAAAAATTCCAAAATCCATGTCGTCGGGGGTGACCTTGGTGCTTTTTGGGGTGGGGGGCACCTAAGCCCCCTAGCCCTCTCCTTCCCTGGATCCGCCACTGAATGTTTCTGCGGCTTACTGATCATCATTGAAGTGAAAGGTGAAAAACAGCTCAGAGTAAGATTTGTAACGTGTGAAATTCTCATTACCTTCAATTACTGCCAGATTAATTAAACGATTTTGAAATTAATCAATGATAAATGTTTTAAAATTGACCAAACAGTTGTCAGGGGTAAAGCCGGAGTACGGGGTTGGTATCGGCTTCATCACCTGAACTTGAAAGTCTTCCAAAAATATTCTAAGTCCTGAAAAGTTATGTTACCGTGTTTAACCAATGGTATGCTAACTGTTAAAATGACCACAGTCGCCACTTACAGATTTAACCTCCTGTAAGAAAGGTACTATTGTAGGAATGAAAGTCAAAAGTCAAATAACTGCCATATATTCTTGAAAATTTCACGTCAAATACAAAAGTTCACAGTTAGCAAAGGCAATCGGATTAAATCGTTCACCAAAGATCACAGATTGTGAAACAGAGCAAAACACGCACTAACCCCAAAATATGAAAATTAAATTTAGAAAGTCATAGTCGAAAACTGTTAGTCTGAATGTGCATGGTGCCGAATTTCGAACAATGGCTGCAGTCACACGTGACTGCTGTTGAACATAGTGCCAAGAGTCCTCCCCCCTCCAACTGCTTCCCCGCATCCCCGACGCGACCTCTCTCTTACAAGTTTGAAGAAAGACTGAAAACCCGAACTTCGAACATGGCGCCGATCAGACCGGTAGGTCATCATGCCATGACGTCAAACTTCCCACCATCCACCGCGCTCTAAGCCGCTACCGTTGAACTCGCTCACCGAGAGATTACATCCTATCACTACGAGATATTTCGTCCAAGTGCCTGGAAAATGGCGGACTTGTCTCTTTTATCAAACTGACCTACTGGCTGAGACAATAGTCTATCTGGAAAAGGAACCTGTCAACTGTGTACTACCAGAAATTCACCGAATGAAGAGCGTAACGAGACAAGTGTCGTGAAGTGTTTAGTTAAAGTTTTAAAGCTTCCAGACCAGTGAAAATGAATTTTTAAGTTTGGTTAATTTAAAAGCATATTTGAGTCACGTACTGTTGAACGTCATACAATGTCATAGGAAAAATGCTTCACCTCGAGACCTTAAAATCTGAAGTTAATACTATTTTCAAATCGTTCTCTGGCCTCTGCTGAGCTCAACAGTGTAAAAATCTTTCAAATCAGTTAATTCTATCGGGAGTTATGGAATTTCTAAATTTTACTGTTTTTCCGTTGTGAAACCAAATATTCTGCTTTTTATTTATAGCCGGTTGTGTCCTGAAACTAAATTTAAACTGAACCTTTATTTATTTTAAGCACTTTAGAGAAGTTTTTAGCCTGTTAAACATGCTAGTTTATGAGTTATTAATTTTTAAAGTTTCGATTTTACGGCGCCATAACCGGTTGGCTGTTATTCACTTATATTTTCAATTTATTGGTTGATTGTTACAGGGAACTGAAAGAATATTAACTGGCTGGTTATTTTACTTGTTTACATTTACTTTTAAAGCTCTGAAGTTGTTTATATGTGGTGGAATTAAATGTTGACTAGCTCCCATGTGGAGATGCATTAAATTCCATATTTAGTACTTTAAATTGGTCTGGAGCTGCGAGTTATTAGTGAATTTAATATAAAATGGTGAAATTCTAATTATGAAAGTGCTTTACAGTGTTTAATTTAGTGGAATATTAGTGCTATAGTAGTGTAAATAAACCTGTGTTTTCTGCTTCATGGATTATTACTGATTACGCTCATTTAGGTGAGTTTATGCTTATATTTTACCTGAAACTTCTTATTTATGGTTACTATGTGTTATTTATTCACTTTACTGTACTTGAAGTAGTGTTAACTCGATTTAAACTGTGGTATCGTGTACTGAAGTTAACCCCAAACTTGACCGGATTTTAACAGAATATTGAAAATAGAATGAGGGATACCTTACTCAGTAAACATTTAGTGATTAGCCAAAAACTGACAAGTTGATCTACAAGCAGTATTGGATTACCCAAAAGGTAGGACTAGGCAGTAGCCTAAAGTCCCTGATTTTTGAAGGCTCCCTGAAAGTTCACTTTTTTCACTAAATAAAAATAATAAAAAATAAAATCATCCAGAATAAAACAATCAAAATAATATGAAAAGCATGGAAATTAATTTTTTGTTTCATAGTAGTGCACGATAAATAAAAGTAATTTTCAAAATATGATAAATTGTAAAATTTGTTTGTAAATTGAATAAAACTATGATAAATTCTATTAGTCATCTACAAAAACTTTTCTTTGAATTTATAAAATACATATAATTAATTTTAAAAACAGAGGGAATCAAAATTTTTGAGAGTGCCTAGGACCCCATACTTTCTTATCCGGCACTGCCTTCGATGACCACGATGCCAGTGCAACACATTTCTGTTGAGAATCTTTTCCTGTTGCGTGCATTCATAATCTTATGTAATTTTCCTTCAGAGCATCAAAGAAAAAAAAATATTGCCTGCTCGCATTGACAAAGCTTCTAGGGCAGCGTATCCAAACCTTTTTCACCCCGAGGACCAGTAAATTTTCAAAAATAAAGCTGTATGCCACTAACTCACACATGCCTTTTTTTTTTTTTTTTTCCCCCGTTTCAGCCGACTATGGACGACGATTACGCAACTTCTGAGTTTCCTTCCCCTGTCGCCAGTTACCTCTGCAATTTTTCCTCTGTCTTTTTTAATGTGTTCCACCCTGGGCTGAATTTTATTTTGTTGTTATTAAAATGTACCATTAAAACATAATAAATCTAAAACCACATTTTGAATCCTATGAAAACGCAGATATAAAACTGGATGTAAACTATTAAAAGCTAATTACATGTTAATCAGACCAAACCAGATAAATAGTTATGTTAATAATCAGATATATAATAATGTTACTACAGGATGGGCGATACACTATACCACCGGCCTACACACATAAACCAAAATAAAAGACACTACACCGTATGCCTTTTATTTTTATTTTCTTCACCACTTGCGTTACCAATCTTATCAACTACCATGGTTCCTCATACCCACTTAAAACCCTTAGTAAACAGTCATTTATTTAATCTCTAGATGCCACATGGAAGTGAATAGACTGTTGTAGAAACAGTGCTGTTCTATCTCATCTGGAAATGCCATATTTTTGCTGTGTCATTGAAATATTTAAGGCTTTTAAATGTTGGGCATACAGCCTTATATGGTATGAATATGGTATCAGAGTTTATGATATTCTGCCTGTGGAACTCCTGAACTATGTTCGCGGACCACCAGTAACCAGCGAACAGGCTGGAGCACTGTTCCAGTGGATATTTAGTTGAATGCTACAAAAATGGCAGCTGCTGCACTCTGCTGGCAGTATTACTAACTTTATCGAGCTGCAGCATGTGACAGAACGAAGTTGTCTCCATTCCCCATTAACAAAGCAAACCCCCGACCTTGAATATTTCCGTGAAAACGCTAGAGCGCATGCGCGATCTGTGCCATCCAAAAATTGTCTCCACGACAGCAAAATAGTTCACTGATGTGGCCAACAGATGGAGTTCAATACTTTCCCTTGCTGTAGAGTAGAGAATACCGCATTTATAAATATTTATTTTTATTTCGCTGCATTTATTTTTAATTTATTTATTCATGATTAGAGGTAGTGACATGTCACAGTGGCACTATGTCTAGAGCCACCACTGATAGACAGGAACCCTCTATAGTAAGAAGGGAAATGAATTATGCCATACTCTCTTGTTGGAGACAAGTCTCTTCTTATGCCAACCATTTTATGGGTAAGAAAAAGGCTGGAACCAAATCTCTGTCAGGACTCTTGTATAGTTCTATCTATAGATGATACATTCATGAGCAGGCATGTTTCACATTCATGGATGATATATTTATGGTCAGGACCCACTTCTTTACCTCCTAAATTCCACGAATAATAGTCAATCCCTTAACTTTAAATGGTCTTACTCTGGCACATATAATCTTCCTGGATGGCAACATATCCCTATGGAAAAAGTTGTTAACACACCTCGGCCAATATCAAGCCTTCTACCTTAATGATAGTTATTCCTTTCTAACCAAATTCTGCTTCATTTTTGCGAAGCCATGTGTGTCAGACTGGTCTGTTCTCATGGAGAATCCTTCAGCAGACCAGTAAGAGAAGGAGTGACGTGCAGGGACTGCAGGCGCTGGTTTCACTGGAGATGCAGTGATGTTGCTAACAGTGACTCTTGTTTCAGTATTGCCTAGAACTGTCACTCCTGCAGAATTAATTATCAGTAGCAGTGGATTCTGAAGCTCCAGTGAGATCTGGCATCTGCACAGAGGGATTTAAAGGCCCTGAAGACAGAAAAGTGTTCTTAGGCTCAGGCAGAAAAGTGAGCGGAGAGAAGTCAGCTCTGATGGGAGAGGTAGGAGACGCTGTCTGTCTGATGGTTTCCAGCAGCAGACATCCAATGTGTTTCGGTCATTGGAGGATCTAGATGTGACTTTGAGAACCGTCAGGTTTGACTTAACGATCTGGGATCTTGTAAAGTAAAAGGAAGAGCTTTTCAGGGGGTATCTAAATGTAGGAAGGTACTGCTACTTGGATGCAGCCATGGGAGAGCAATCAGTGAGATGCTTCAGTCTGACAAGGGGCAAGATAATGACGTTTGCAGTATTTTCAAACCAAATACAGATCTTGGAAGTGTTGTAGCAAATGTGGAAGACTTAGGGACAGATTTCTCAAAGGAGGGTTGTATTATAATTGTGGGAAGACCAGGAAATAGTCTTGATAATGGCCTCAATTATTCAATTGAGGAAGACATTGCTCAAATTTCCAGGAACACATGTCGGACGAATGTGGGATCTGTGTGTTTGCGTGAGTGTTATGATAAACCCTGGATGTGGCATAACATTAGGCATACAAATGCATCGTTGGAAAGAGTTCTCAGGCAGCCAGAAAATTCACACATTGGTTTGATAGATGTGGCTTGCATTGTAAGGGACAGTTGTACTCACATTGGACTCCATCTGAATGTCAGAGGTAAAAGGAAGCTTTTGCTTCTTATTGCTGATGAGATCAGGGGATGCCAGGTGAATCAAAGAGGTATTCCTGTTATAAGTGATGTTAAATCGTGGCCTTTTTTAGGAGAAATAAAATAAAAATGTCTAAAAGAAATTAACGTCTTTCCTGATCAAAACTTATTGAAATTAGAAATTCCAACTGACATACCAGTATGTACTAAAAAAGTAAACAATTTTAATTCATTGAATCAAAGTGTTCAGACCACTATTCTCCATCAAAATATAAGGGAAATATCGCGGTACAAGGGAAGCAATTCTGTCTTTAAGATTAATACTTGAAGGGCGGATCAAGAAAAACAAAGATACTTTTATGGCATTTGTTGATTTAGAAAAAGCTTTTGATAATGTTAGGTGGGACAAGATGTTCAAAATTCTAAAGAAGTCAGGTCTAAAGTATCGAGATAGAATAATCCTCTATAAACTATATAAGAATCAAGTGGCTGTGATAAAAGTAGAGAATCACGAGAGACATGCATCAGTTAAAAAGGGTGTGAGACAAGGTTGTAGTCTATCCCCGTTAATATTCAACTTGTATGTAGAAGAAGCAATGAAGAAAGTCAAAGAAAAATTTCCATGTGGCATAAGTTTTCAGGGAGAAAAAATCAGTATGCTACGATTTGCTGACGACATTGTCTTATTAGCAGAGAGGGCTGAGGATATTGAGAAGTTATTGAATGGCATGAACAAAATACTGAAGGAAGATTTTGGACTGAATATAAATCAAAGTAAAACAAAAGTGATGAAATGTAGCAGAAATGACACCAATACTAGCAGATTAAATATAAAAATAGGATCTGATGCAATAGGAGAAGTGAGTGAGTTCTGTTACTTGGGAAGCAAAATTACAACCGATGGCCGAAGCAGGAATGATGTTAAAAGCAGAATAGCACTAGCAAAAAGAGCCTTCATGAAAAAGAGAAACCTTTTAGTTTCAAATATTGATCTAGGAATTAGAAAGAACTTCTTAAAACTCTATGTGTGGAGCACAGCACTTTACGGTAGCGAAACATGGACTTTAGGAATACCGGAAAGAAAGAAACTTGAAGCATTTGAAATGTGGTGCTACAGAAGAATGCTGAAAATTAGGTGGACAGACAAAGTAAGAAATGAACGAGTTTTAGAAATGATGGGTGAGAAAAGAAGTTTATGGAAGAAGCTTACAGGTAGAAGAGACAGGCTGGTAGGTCATATTTTGAGACATGCTGGATTGGTTAATTTGTTAGTGGAGGGAACAGTTGAAGGTAAGAACTGTAGAGGTAGACAGAGATTAGAATATATGAAGCAGATAATTGAGGACGTGGATTGTAAGGGGTATGTAGAAATGAAGAGGTTAGCACAGGATAGGAAGGGATGGAGGATTGCATCAAACCAGTCTAAAGACTGACGACAGCAAAAAAAAAAAATTTAGTAAAACTGATGACATTACCTTGTCTCTAGAAGAGATTCAAAATTCCAGAAATTTCAATGTAGATGTTTTTCGCATATGTGAACATCATTTGTCTGACACAGGAATATCTCAGCTGTCCATCCCTAATTATAAACTAAGTTCTCATTTCTGTAGATGTAAAATGGAGAAAGGGGGAGTTGCCATTTTTGTTAAAAATAATATTCAATGCAACAGTGTAGGTGTAAGTAAGTATTGTATAGAACAACACTTTGAATGCTGTGTTACTAAACTATAATATGGTAAGGAAGAGCTCATGGTAATAGGAACTTACTGGCCCCCTCAGGAAATTTTAGACTTTTTTTTTCTCAGTTAGAGACGTTGCTACTATGTTTGACAAATAACAAACAAATAGATTTATGTGGAGATTTTAATGTTGACCTTCTCAATCTCAGCAATGAGCGGCTTAATGGCACTTGTAAATTTCCCTACTAGAATACAAATTAATAGCAGGACTGCAGCTGTTAAACTTCTTTATGGATATTTCTCAGTACAGTAATTATAACATACTTCCAGTAATAAATAGTATCTCAGATCATGATGCCCAGTTGTTATGTATCAAGTCCAGAAACACTGTTAACCAGATAAAGAGATTCTGGGTACATAGAATTTTTTTCTTTCTTTTCTTATTGCTTTACGCCTCATCAACAGCTAAGGTCATTAGAGACGGGTTGGTATATAGAAGAAATATTAATGAAAACAATATGAAACATTTGATAGATTCCTTAAATAATAAACAATGGTCAAAAGTGTACAATGCACAGGGTGTTAATTCAAAATTTGATTCCTTTCTAAATATATTTCTAACTCTTTTCTAAGAAAGTTACAAAGAAAGGAAAGTTGTCAATACTCCAAACAATGGACTGGATAAGTGATAGATAACAAAGAGTATTAGAGTATCTTGTAAAACAAAAAGGGACCTGTACTTAAAAGTATGAGAGTCAGATAACTTTACACTGAATGCTCATTATAAAATTTATTCTAAAATATTTAGAAATGTAATAAGAAAGGCCATTAATACATAACAACAAACTGTAGATATCTGACATCATGCTTACATTTTATAATGCAGTTTTCCTTGCTTATTTCAAATCTGAAAATCATTTTGTTGTATCACGTCAAGTTTCGAAGATATAAATACATATTTACATGGAACACCTTTTGTCGAATATGATTTCATCAGTTTTCATTATTTATAATGGAACTTAATTTATGTTTTCATCGATTTTGAATACAATTAACTTAACATAATATATCGAAATATTTTTGAGACCACAGTACTAATATTTCATTTATTTATTTTTTATTTTCTGTGAAGAAAGATGGCGTCGAGAAGTTGCATGAATTTACCAGATTTGTTTTGTTATGTGTGCTGCTATCTGACAGACAAATCCCATTGGAAGACTTTTACACCATTTCTGAAGAGAGTATATGAACTATACTTTGATTTGAATGTGGACACCGCAGTACATCTATTTGAGATGTGCCTGCAACTTACGCGGTTGGCTAAGCAAGGCGAAGAAGAACAACCATCTGGCATTTGGAGTTCCTAAGATATGGCTTGAGTTAAGCAACCATGCCACAGACTGTTATTTCTGTTTAGCAAACGTCACCGGATTCTTCTACAAAACTCGTGCAAGTATAAAGTATCCAGACGTTCCCTTAGTTTCAAAGCCAATTCCACTTGATCCCATCACTTGTCCAATACCAACAGTGACTACATAATATAGAGTCGATGAAGGAATGCAAGACGAGTGTTCTGTTTCATCTCCTAGCAACGACACAGACTTTGACTACCATCCTGGAGTAGATATTCATTTGATGAATGATGCTGAACTTTGTGACCTAGTATGGGACTTGGCACTAATTAAAAGGCCAAGCTGAACTGCTAGGATCACATCTTAAAGAATTTAATTTGCTTGCGCCAGGTAGAAATACTTCCCACTTTCAGCACAGAAACAAAGAACTTGTGCAATTCTTTGCAATGAGTTACAGTTTTTTTACCGCACCTATGTCCAAAGTCTAATGTCAAGCCTCAGGGTAGAACATAGCATTGAAGAATGGCTAATGTTCATTGATTCGTCAAAGACCAGTTTAAAGGCAGTATTATTACACAATGGTTACAGATATGCATCAGAGGTTGCTAGTTGGTTGTTATACCCACCTGAAAGAGACAAATGAAACCATGTTGCTACTTCTTGACAAAATACACTTTCACGACTACAATCGTGATCTGTGGTAATTTAAAAGTTATCACTATTCTCATGGGAATGCAGACTGAGTACACAAAGTACTGCTACTTTATCTGCAAGTGGGACAGTAGAGATAGGAAGCACCACTATATAAAGATGAATTGGCCCATCAGAGATAAAATGCAGCCAAGAATTTAAAAAAAGGTCCTTCGTGTGCCGTTGGTTGAGCGTGACAATGTTATCATGCCTCAACTTCATGTAAAGCTGGGGCTCATGAAGAATTTCGTGGAGGCACTAGATAACAACTCAGATGCTTTTCGGTACCTGTGCAACAAGTTTCCGGAGTTGAGTTATGCAAAAGTGAAAGAAGGTGTGTTCATAGGTCAACAAATTAGAAAGATTATTGCTTACAGCCACTCCGAAGACTTGCTGAGTGATACCGAAAGAAATGCATGGATGGCATTCAAATTAGTCGTAGCCAATTTCCTCTGAAATTATAAATCTCCTGACTATTTTGATAAAAAATGGGATGCCACAAGGTTCAGTCCTAGGACCCTTCTGCTTTTTGTGGTACATCAGTGACCTTCCTGCAAATTTATCTGACAAAGTAAAGAGTGTTTTATTTGCAGATGACACTAACCTGACTGTGAGAAAAACACCAAACAGCAATCTAGAATTTAATGTAAATGAAGTACTTAGTGAAGTAGCAAATTGGTTTGAGGCAAATTCATTAGAATTAAATTTTAAAGACAAAAAATACATTATATTAGGTTTAAAACAAGAAATTATGCACAGCCAGATTTACAAGTAAGCTATGAAAATAACATAATATTAGAAACAAAGAGTATAAAATTACTTGGTATTAAAATAGATGAGAATCTCTGTTGGCACGAACATATCACTTCACTACTGAAGAAGTTAAGCAATATGAACACTTTCTCTAACAGCAGATCTAGAATGAACGAAACAGGTGAACTCCTAGTATTTTCATTCAGTGATGTCATATGGCATAACTTTTTGGGGAAACTCTTCACACAGTAAAAAAGTTTTCATATCACAGAAAAGAGCTATTAAGATGTTTTGTAGGGTAAAACCGAGAACTTTTTGCAGACAACAATAGAGGATTGTAAGCAGTTTCAGGGTGATCTGGACAGGATATCTAGTTGGGTTGGTAAACATAGGATGAAGATAAATGCAAAGAAGAGTCAGCTTATTAGATACACAAATAAAAAGCAAAAGGTTAATTATGAATATAAGGTGGGGAAAGAATTGCTTGCTCAAGACTTGAAATGTAAATATCTTGGCATTACTTTTGATAACAAGCTTAACTAGGCTGGACCCATTGGACAGGTGGTAGGAAAAGGTTTAAAAGTTCTGCACTTGTTGGAGAGAGTTATGAGGGGGTGTACAGGAGAAGTAAATGAATTGCGTTACAAAACTTTGGTGAGACCATTGCTCGAATATGGTAGTGTAGTTTGGGACTCTCATTTTACGTATCAAATACAGGAGTTGGAGAGGGTGCAAAGAAGGGCTGCTAGATTTGTTTCTGGAAATAATCGCAGAATGCAATCAGTATGATAAAGGAGCTGGAATGGGATTCATTGCAAGACAGGAGTAGGATGAGGAGGGTCATGGGAGTGTACAGGGCATACACTGGCGATGAGGCATGGAAAGATATTGCAATAGGTATGAAAAGTAGTGCATGGAAGGGAAAAGATGACCATGACCACAAGCTGGCACTCAATTTCAGGCACAAGGGTGTGGGATAATTTTCTTTTTTAGGTAAGGGTGTCAGGGATTGGAATGAGTTACCAAGAGAAATGATGAATAATTTACCGAAAACTTTGAAAGAATTTAAAGATAAAATTTGTAGAGGCCAAATGTAGGTGGGTGCAGGATAGGGGGAACATGGGTGTGCAGGGAAATTGCCACTGGAGCCTGTGCTCCATTACAATTAAACTAAATTAAAAAATTTTAAAAAACTAAATATTCTTACAATGACTTCTCAGTATATATATTCTCTCATGTGCTTTGTCATAGATGTTTTTAACCTGTTTACTTTTAATTCACAGGTACACAATTTCAATACCAGAAACAGAAATAACTTCCACAAAACACAAACATCTCTGTCATTAGTGCAATGAGGAGTTAATTATTCTGGTATAGAACTGTTTAATAAATTCCCCAAGAGTATAAAATAGTTTGCAGATAATAAAGATATATTTAAAGAAAAACTAAGAGATTATCTTATTGGCAACTGCTTCTACTCCATTCAAGAATTTGAACAAAATAATTAATTGTATTCAATATGACTTTTGCAAAATTCAGTTGTAAAAATTAATGTTTATTTTTATTCTCTTTATTTGTCTTTGTAACATATAATTATTTTTACTATTATTATGACTCATATTGTATGTATGTGTATTAACCATGACATGTTTCACATCCCAGAGGTCCTTCCTGAGCAGGGATCCATGAAACAAGATTGATAAATAAAAAAATAATAGCAAGTACTCTCATGACATGTCACAAGCCTTCATCTCTTGTTATTTCCCTTGTATGCTTTGTACAAAAACAATTCCCTCATGTGATGGTCCATGTCTGGTTCCACAACCATAACCTGTTTTCATCACCCAGTTCTCTCCTGATCTTAAATTCACTAACCAAAGTCATCATGGTGTGTATTAAATGCACACACTCTCTCCATGTCCTTCCCTCCCTATATTCACAAAGTGTTTCAGCAGACCACCAAACCTTTAGAGCCAAACCTGAAACATTGTGATATTTTTTGTGATTGCAACCCTCCTCTAATCAACATGCACTTACGTAACTCATTCATCTTACAAAATTATTGTTTTATGATTGTAACCACTGTGCTCAATGGCAAGAGTCTATTCAATAGGAATAACAGAATTTGCTTCAGAAAATTCCATCATTTCAGCTGTAATCTTTCAAACCCATGCAACATAAGAATTTATTTTGTGTTTAAGTAATGTTTGTGTCATATAATTGAACATTAAGTATTGTGGTATTCAATCTAGGTTTCTTAGAACCTAATTTAAACAGCAAATATCTTGTTTATTGGTGTGTTAAATTATCTTCATATTCATAATGTATAATAAGCTCAAAATGATTTTCTTACCCTCACTTTTAACATGTAGCTCTCAACTTCTCCATCTGTCATTGAACCATGTTCCTGAATAATCAGTTTCAACATTTGATACACGTGTTCAGCCATTGTGCAATCACCACAGACAAAAAAGTGACCTTCTTCTTCCACAAGCTTCTTGTAGACTGCTGCAGCCTCTTTACGAATCATATCTTGAACATAAGTCTGAGAAGAACCAGATAATTCACATTTCTTAAATACAGGCAGAGAGTGTAAACTTTGTAAAAACAAATTCAGAAATTATAATAAACGGTTTTCGTGGGAAAAAATATACTGTGCATTTCCAATCATTTAAGAGGCAACATTTATACAGAAAAAAAGATTTCTTTAGTTTAGCTTACAATTAACTTCTTAATACAATGAAACCTAAGCTTTTCTGAAGAATAAGCTATTTGTATTTTCAATATAAGATAAAATCAATATTTAAATTATAACATAGAAACTATTAACATCAGTTTGGATTCATAAATTTCCGCCAGTTTAACAACAGTTTAAGATTTACTTAAGCTAGAGGGAAGAGCTATAACAATGATCTAAGAAATACAATATTCAGAAAGGTGACATGGACGAATCTAATAACAATAATAAATTTTAATTGTGATGTAGCACTTCCCTCAGTAGCACTTTCCTTACACACCTACTTTTGGATTTCATTAATTTTCCCTTGATTCTTTCAATGACTGAGGTAAGTTGTTTACAATATTAATTGGTAATCTAACTTCCTTTGCAAAGGAAACTTGTACAACTCCCTGAAAGCTAGTTTATTGTTGTGGTTATCACTTCCCTTAGATCCCCTCATAATCCTCTCTAATAGGTTTGCAAATCAGTAACATGGTTTTAGGGAAGGATATAATTGTGAATGTCAGTCATTTAGAGGGCTACATGCAAGATATTTTAGAAGAAATGGATGACGGAGGCCAGGTTGGTACTGTAGTACTAGATCTTTCCAAGGTATTTGATAGGTGATAAAAAAGTAGGAACTATTGGACTGCATTAAAAAGTGACTTTCTAGGTGGGGAAATTCTTAAAAGAAAGAAATCAAAGAGTTAGTGTGAGAAACACATTATCAAAATAGGTGAAAATGAAAATAAGAGTATCACAGAGAAGTGTTTTGGAACCATTGCTATCCATTATTCAAATAAATTATTATGCTGAAGGTTTACAGTCAGAAGTTTGCAGATGACATAATTGTATATAATAGGATAAAACAGGATAGACTGAAGAGCTGCAGGGTGACCTGGACAGAATACCTGCTTAAAATGAAGATAAAATCTAAGAGGATTCATTTTGTTAGGTACACAGATTATATATAAAAAGTTGTTTTTGATAATTCAGAGGGGAAGGAATTACCCACTGAAGACCTGTTGTGTAAATAACTTGGCAGACTTTTGATAGGAAACTCGGTTGGGCAGGTGGTAGAAAAGGTATAAAAATCCTTCATTTATTGGAAAGGATGATGAATGCATGTACTAGTTGTGAAGTAGTTGGATTACAAAACTTTAGTAAGATCATTGCTTGATTTTTGTGGTGTAGTATAGGACCCCCATTTTGGGTACCATATATAGGGGGGATGGCCCTATTACATCAACTCATAACCTCAAATTCCTGGCTTTTTAATTTCTCCCATAATCACTTTGTAATCACTTCCAGGGTGTTTCTTCCCCATCTGCATTTACTATCATATTGCATTTTCATATATTTATATTTTCTACCTTTAACGAGCAATTCCTAATACACCACAAAAATTACCAAAAATCCTTATTTTATTTCCTATCATCATAACTAACAAGCTGGTACTCTTTATTCCTTGTTGTTCTAACAAACTTGATATTTTGTCAAAATCTTTTCATAGTATATTACAATCCTCTAGTATTTAAATCCTACTATCGAATGTTACACCACATCTAAATTAATTACTAATTTAATCACAATGGAGCACATGCTCTTGTTGCAATTTTGTCAGACATCTGATTTCTTCATTTGTCTTATTATTATCTTTTTAAATTTATCTTATATACTTTAAGTGTTAAATTCCACCCTCCTTCTACATACCATGTGACTTAAAATTTTTATTTTAAATGTATTCAGCTTTTTTGGTAAATTATTCATCACTTCACTTGATATAAACAAGAAAAGAAAGGGAAATTAACCCACCACATACCAAAGTGGACAGATGTTATGAGAGGGAACACTTATGCTGACAAACAACCACACAATATTTTGGCATCTGCCTTGTTCACAAGTAGAAAAATGGGCCATTAGGCTCAGAACATGTGTACACAATGAACGTTACTGAGTCATTAGGTAACGTTCGTTGTGTACACACGTTCCGAGCCTAATAGCCCATTTTTCTACTTGTGAACAAGGCAGATGCTGAAATATTGTGTAGTTGTTTGTCAGCATAAGTGTTCCCTCTCATCGCATTTGTCCACTTTGGTATGTGGTGGTTTAATTTCACTTTCTTTTCTTATTTATATCGCCTAGAAGCCGCTTCAATTTTCCTTAGTTGCATCATCACTTCACTTGGTAATTTATTCCAATAACCCTGACACCCTGCACATCCAATAAAGCTGGACTTCGTCATGGAAAAAAAAAAAAATTGTCAAAGGATAAGTGTATGTTGCTCTATATTGAGATAAGATCTTAGAATGATGTCATTTGAAAATAAAAGGCAATAAATAAACCACACAAATAAAACAAGTTTCTAGCTGAGTTGTGCAGATTATGAATGCTGTTTACCATCTGTGGGTTTATTTTATATGCCAAAAATGAGATGAAAGCTTTCTACTGGCCATAATTTATGCGCAAAGCTGTGCTCAAATTATGGAATAACTAAGAGATGATTACACATGAATGCTTCAAAATACTAATTCAATCACCATACTGGTGCTACTAATTGCTGAATCATCTAAAGACTCCCAGTCCAGTTCCTTTATAACATCAGTTGTTGACTGTTCTTCATTAATTACCAGAAAATAATCTAGCCGTCCTTTGTACTATATCTATCTACTGAATTTGGTAACCAGACTGTGGGTCCCATACTATCATATTCAAGCAATGATCTGATCAATCTTTTGTAATCCAATTCCCATATTTCTCTGACTCATCCCCTATCATCTCTCCAACAAATGAAAGATTTTGATACCTCTTCCTAATACCTCCCTAATGTATCCTGCCCAACTGGTTTAACTATAAAATTTCATGCCAAGGAATTTAAACTTAACATCTTAAACATGCAATTCCCCTCTCTAAACTTCAATAACAAACAAACTTTTCTCTTGACCCAGCAAGTTGCATTTCATCCACCATTTTATGGCTTACTCTGCCAAATGCATTGGAGAGATCTACTGCTACATGATCAACTTGACCTATACTGCCAATTTAATCTGAAATGTATTGGATATAGACAAATAACTGAGATTCACATAAATATCGTTGCCTGAACCATTTTATTTCTCCACTAGACATTTGTGATTGGTTTCACATCAATCTTACCATCAACTTACTCATCACTGATCTCGAGCTAATCAGCTGATAAATTTTAATCAAATTTATTTGCCATCTTTTATGAAGAAATAATCCTGTCACACTTTACTAGTCCTCTAACATACTGTAAGTCTCCAGTACCAATCAAAATATGGTTTCAAGGTATGGTACAATGTCATATCCCTCTAACTTTGATATTTCTATAGTAATATTATACAAATCTATCACTTTAGGAGTTTTTAGATTTTTTTCACTTATAATGTTCTCCAAATCTGTTTCTAACATTTTAGTCTATTTCTAATTAAGTGGAGAAGCTCCTGCTGTGATTTTTCCACTGCCATCCAAAAATGATATACCACAATGATCTCATTATGCCATTTACTTGATTTCTCTACCTCTTTCATATCCTCAGTAACTTCTCCTTTCCCATCCAAAATTGTCTTCCCTTCCACTCAGTTTCCTAACATAGCCATACAAATTTCTAGATATATCCTACACTGATACTGCTGAATCTGTGATATTCTTCATAAACCAACCTTTACCTCCCCTGTTTGCTGCTATTAATTCGATGCTTAGTCATTTCAACTGTCCCCTCCTACATTGCTATCTCTAAACCCTGTTCTCTTCTCAATCATTTCTTAATCCTTCTTACTTCTCTGTTAGAGTACAAAGGCTCTACTCTTTTCTTTATTTTTGAATGTGGAATAAACATTTCTTCCCATATTATCTTTATCTCCTCAAACAGCTCCAAAGTCCTCTCCACTGTCCTGATGCTCTCATTTCTCATTCCCTGAAATAATGTTTCATTGGCCAAAGTATCTGCACTGTAGAAAACCAGTGCAAAGAACTTGAACATTACCTCTGTCTAGGATAGAATAACAAATCAGCCGGGGCAGATCCAGGGGAGGGGGCTATGGGGCTCAACCCCCCTCCCAAAAAAGTATCTAGGTCCACCTCCGACATTGTAATTTTGGAAACCTTTTTTTTTACTCGAGGCACCCCCCCCCCCCCAAGACAAAATCCACTAAAGGCAAGCCCCCCAACCAAATGCACTCAAGTCAAGCCCTCCCCCCTCCCCCCCAAAGTCTGCTCAAGCCCCTCCCAAAGCAAAATCCTGGATCTGCCCCTGCAAATCAGTGATCACTGAGCTTGTTTACAACCACTGTCACAGAGTAGATTTTAATAATGTTGAGACACTGGCCAGGATGTCACATTTTTTAGTTTCAGTAGCCAACAAAGCAACTGAAATTTGACTAACCAATATCTTCAATAAAGACAGCAGGCATCGCTCAATGCAGCCTGGAACCTTGGCTTGGTAAAAACTTTGAGAAAGCATCATAATTAGGTCCACTTACCACCATAAATCTGATCCATATATTAGGGTCACAATGAAGACATAAAATACATGACCACTGGCAGCCAGCCTTTCAATCTTTGCACATAGGACACAGAAACAACCACACACTATAAAAGAATGATATTTAACTTAAATGTGAGGGTCTGCTTGCACCAGTGGCAATTTACCCATACTTCTGTTTTCCCATTTCCTTTTCTCACCTACTACTGTCCTCTACTAATTTCAACTTTAAATTCTTTTATTATTTTTGGTAAATTATTCATCATTTCTCTTGGTAATTTATTCAAATTCCTGACCCCCTTACCCACAAAATAAAATTTTTCCACACACATATGCTTGTTATTGATTGCCAGTTTGTGGTCATGGTAATCTTTTCCCTCTATACACTACTAATAATTCTTCCAGCAATATCTTTGAATGCTTCAACACAAATATGCACCTTGTACTCTTGCATGTCTCTCTTCACCCTCCTCATGTCTTACAATGAATCTTATTTCAGCTCCTTTATCATATCTGCTACCAATTGTGTTCTGCAGAAATTTCCAGGAACAGATATAGCAGTCCTTTTTTGCACCCCCTCCAAATCCCGTATTAGATACAAAAAATGTCAGTCCCATACTTCACTACCATATTTGAGCAATGGTCTGAGCAGAGTTTTGTAACCCAACTGCCATACATCTATGGTACATCCCTTCATTACCCTCTCCAGCAAGTGAAGGATTTTGAAACCTTTTCCTACTGCCGGTCCAATGCGTCCTGTCCAGTTGAGTTTTGTTATCAAGTATAATGCCAAGGTATTTACATTTGAAGTATTCAACAAGAAATTTTTACCCCATCTCATGATTGTGACCAGCCTTTAGTTTTTTTTATCTATGTATCTAATAAGTTGACTCTTCTTTGCATTTAACTTTATCCCATTTTTGACCTAACCAGCTAGATATCCTGTCCAGATCACCATGCAGTAATGATAACAATATGCTAGATTAGGCTATAAGACTGGTACTTGTGAATTTTAGTTGTATAGTGAACAAAGTAATGGAGGTTTAAAAACTCAATAGAGACACACAATCAATATACACAATATGTATAGACTTGGTTATAGGGAGGAGTGCTAGACAATGAGTTTTACATGGGGACTATAGAGTGCACCATAAAGATAAGGAAGGAAGTAGTAAAGGAGTATCAAAACTGGTTTGCAAAGACTATTACAGTTCACTGGTATTCCTAGATCATAGTAATGAGTTATGTAGGTAAATTTCTGAGGAGATGAGAAAAAAAGAGAAAAAGGCTTAGTAACACCTATTTTCTATTATCTTATGATAATCATTTCAGAAACTGAAAAACTATTAAAGGGAAGTGATTACCTTAGGAATATCTGGTTCACGTGATAGAGCTAAGAAAACTTTGTCCAGTACTTTTTCTTCGAGCATTGTTGACTTCTCTTCATGGTATAAATCTAAAGCTCTTTGACGACAACCAAAAAACAGCCACATTTTACCAAATGATTCAGCACCTAAAAAGGTAATTTAAATTGTGTAGAAAATTATCTTTAATCATGAAATTTACTACCACTAAAAATATATTTTTTAAAAAGAAAAGAAACAATGGGAAAGAGAAAGATAGAACACAATACAAAATATTACGAGGGTCTTTTGAAAAGTCCGTGCAAAAAATAAAAACTACTTACGTGTTTGGGGTAATCCTTTTTTATTTTTCAACATAGTCTCCTTATAGGCTTATACACTTCGTCCAACGATGTTCTAGTTTGTTGATCCCTTCCAAATAATAGGATTTGTCCAAGTATGTAAAATATCCATTAGTGTGTGCAATCACCTCCTCATTTCAATATAATCTTTGTCCCGCCAACCATTTCTTCCAATTGGGGAACAAATAGTAGTCTGAGGGAGCCAAGTCTGGAGAATAGGAGGGATGTGAAACGAGTTGGAATCCTATTTCCATTAATTTTGAAACCACAACTGCTGAGGTGTGTGCTGGTGCATTGTCGCAATGGAAAAGGACTTACTTGTGGGCCAATCGCGGGCATTTTTCTTGCAGTTCGGTTTTCAAACGGTCCAATAACGATGAATAATATGCACCTGTAATAGTTTTACCCTTTTCCTGATAGTTGATGAGGATTATCCCTTATGAATCTCAAAAGACAGTCACCATAACCTTTCCGGCCGAAGGAACAGTCTTCGCCTTTTTTGGTGCAGATTCTTCCTTGGTAACCCATTGTTTATATTGTTGTTTGGTCTCAGGAGTATAGTAATGTACCCATTTTTTATCCTCAGTGATGAAACGATGCTTAAAGTCGTCTGGATTCTTCTGGAACAGCTGCAAACCATCCTTGCAACACTTTACATGATTCCGTTTTTGGTCAAGCATCAGCAATCGCGGCACCTATTTTGCAGATAGCTTTCATATGTCCAAATGTTTATGCAAAATATTATGTACCCATTCAGTCGAGACGCCAACAGCACTAGCAATTTCACAAACCTTAGCTGTCATCCATCACCTTATCATGGATTTGATCCAGTGGCGTAGCTAGGTCAACAAGGGCCCTGGTGCAAAAAATTTATTTTGGGCCCTCAGGCCAGACGGGCGACCTTTTTTTTGCTTTGTGTGCTCTGGTAGGGGCCCCCTGAACTGAGGATGAGGGCCCTTGAATAATTCTTTAGGGGCCCCTGAGCAGTGGTTGTGGCCCCCCTGAGCACAGCGAGGGCCCTTAGTGAGGGGCTCTTGTACTCTCAGGGGCCCCTTAGGCGATGGTAGAGCTAAAAAAAAAAAAAAAAAAGGTCGCCAGTTTGCCGTGAAGGCTTGTGGGGCCTCTAAACTGCGCTTGAAGGCCCCTAGAGGTGCGCTTTGGGGCCCCTTGAGGTATGCTTGGGGGCCCCATGAGCGTGAGGGCCCCGGTGCACTGCACCGCCTAGCCCCATAGTAGCTACGCCCCTGATTTGATCAATGATTTCTGGAGTCGTAAACTCCACTGGCCGTCCAGAACATTCAGCATCACTTGTGCCCATCTGGCAAGTCCGAAAATTTTGAAACCACTTATAAACTGTTCTAATCGAAGGTGCAGAGTCACCATAATGTTTTTCAAGCTTCTCTTTAGTCTCCTGAGGTGTTTTGCCTTTCATAAAGTAATGTTTAATCACCACACAAAATTCTTTTTCGTCCATTTCTTGAAAATCACTCGACTTCCTTGAATCACACGAATGCCAAACACAAAGAAATAGACCAATATGGCTGAAACTTGGTGTGTGTTTATTCAAGAGATGCTACAAACTAAACATGACCTTGATACATGCTGGTGGTGCCATCTCTCGGACTTTGCACGGACTTTTCAAATGCCCCTCGTAAAGTTGATTAGGAATAAATTGATAAAAGACACAATGAAATATATAATTGTGTTGTATTTAAAGAATTAAAACCAAGAATGATTTATAAGTTGCTACAGACTATCTGTTATCAGTAAATTTTAAGGATGGATGATCAAAAACTTTATTCAAACTGAAATATTCTTTCGAAAACTGAAATATTCTTTCAGAAACAAAATACAAACTACAGATCTCCAATGGGACATTTGCTGCTGAATAATATTTCTAGCTACTGGAGGTTCAGATACTTCTTGGATGTAATTATTTTGAATCTTGAAAAAATCATTATCCAAAATGAGGTCTTCGCGAGTCCTCCACCGGATAGTATTAACGAAAGACAAGTTTTTGGTGGCTAGCTCTGCCACCATTGTCAGGTCTGTTGTACGTATGTCACATACAGAAATTCACATTTCATAAATACATGTGGAAAGTCTTAATTCTCACTATCCAAGTTGCCCCAGAAGTTTGTGATGCTATTACATCAGTTCTCCAAGATCAAATACAGGTGAATTCAATTCTAACTGTTAAAAACTAATTCAAACTCATGATTTATTTTATAATTTAAATTATCATTTCTTTCTAAAACTTCAATTAAATTTCACTCATCCACTCGAACATTTTTGTAGCAATACATAAACAACTGAGCTAACAGCAACGAGGAACAATCTATTTAGAACAAGCAAACAACGGTTTCAAACATGGTTATGTTTACCAGTGTTCCTATATTTACTTTCATCAATGCTCCTTTTGGAAACAGTAACATCAAGGGTTTTTCCCCCTTCTGTTGATATAATCAATGAAGAAAATTGGGCAGCATGAAGGAACAAGTTACAGGAAAATCAATATCAACAAGACATTCCTCTGTGTTCTTTCTGGTGTATAGGAGCCTTAACAAAGAATTTTTATGTGATTTGGTCACTTTGGAGGGAAGTCCTATTGTAATGATCCATCATAATGCTGATTAAATGTAAATGAAAGATAAATGATGACATTTTTCATTTATGAAACAGATGTGTCACTGAAATTTCATTATTATTAATTTAATTGTGATGGAGCCAACACTTCGGTGGCAATTTCTCTAATCATCTATTACCCCTTATAAGTATGTATATTTTTAAATTTTCTTTTATAATTACAATGTTGAATCCCTCCTCCATTTATTAATCTGATTTACAAATTATAATTTTAAATTCCTTAAGCGTTTTTGGAAAATTATTCATCACTACACTTGGTAATTTGTTCCAATCCCTCACACCCTTACAAACAAAACAAAATTTGTCCACTCCCTTATGCATGAAATCAAGCACAAGTTTGTGGTCATGGTCGCCTTTCTCCTTCCATGTACTCTTCCTAATTCTTTGACCAATAACCCTCCAAGCCTCATCACCAAATATGCCCTGTACATTCCCAACACTCACTTCATCCTCCTCCTTTCTTCCAATGAGTCCCAATCCAGCTGCCTTATCATATCAGTTACTGACTGGTCCTATGATAATTTCCACAAACAACTCTAGCTGCTCTTATGTGTACACCTTCCAACTCCTGTATTTAATAATGAAAACTACACTACCATATTCAACCAATGGTCTGACCAAAGTTTTGTAACCCAAATCCCTAAATTCTCTGGTACATCCTCTCATCACCCTCTCCAGTAAATGAAGGATTTTGCAACCTTTTCCTACTACCTGCCCAATGTGCTCTGCCCAATTGAGTTTATCAATTGTTATGCCAAAATATTTACACTTCAAGCTTTCAACATGCAATTCTGACCCCACCCTAGTATCACTTTAGTTTTTTATCTGTGAGCCTAATATTCTGACTCTTCTTGCATTTATCTTCATTCCATGCTGACCTACCCATTTAGATATTCTATCCAGGTCACCCTGCAGCTGTTCACATCCTTCACCTGTTTTGATCCTATTGTACACCATCATATCATCTGCAAAATACCTAGATTTTGACTGTAACCCATCAACACAGTCATTCATTAGAATAATGAACGAAAATGGTCCCAATACACTACCCTGTGACACTTCCATATTTACTTCCTCCTCTTTTGATAATATATTTCCTACTCTAACACTTTGATTTCTGGCTTTTAAGAATTCTTCTACCCAGCATGTAACTTTTACATCCAGTCCAATACATTTCAGTCTGGAAATTATCGCAGAATGCAATCAGTGACGGATATGATAAAGGAGCTGAAATGGGATTCATTGCAAGACAGGAGGAGGATGAGGAGGGTCATGGGAGTGTACAGGGCATATACTGGCGATGAGGCATGGAAAGATATTGCAATAGGTATGAAAAGTAGTGCATGGAAGGGAAAAGATGACCTTGACCACAAGCTGGCACTCGATTTCAGGCACAAGGGTGTGGGAAGATTCTCTTTTTTGGTAAGGGTGTCAGGGATTAGAAAGAGTTACCAAGAGAAATGATGAATAATTTACCAAAAACTTTGAAAGAATTTAAAGATAAAATTTGTAGAGGGCAAATGTAGGTGGGTGCAGGATAGGGGGAAGATGGGTGTGTAGGGAAATTGCCACTGGAGCCTGTGTGCCCCATTGCAATTAAATTCAAAAAAATTAAATATAAAACCATTTTATGGCTCACTCTGTCAAATGCCTTAGAAGATCTAGTGCCACACTATCAACTTGGCCTCCCTTGTCCAATTCATCTGAAATATCTTGCATATAGCCCCCATCTGAGATTCATATGAATATCCTTACCTAAAGCCATGTTGTTAATCTGAAAACCAGTTTCTTTCTTCACAGAGATTTCTTATAAAGTTGCATATCAATCTCCTCATCATTTTGCCCATCACTGATGTCAAACTAAATGGCCTGTAATTTTCAACCCTATTTGTAACCCCTTCTTTTTGAACTGGTAATACCATTACTCTTTTCCATTACACTGGTAAGCAGCAAAACTCCAAACTCATTTATAATAAAATTTCAAGGTAAGGTACAACATCATATCCCACAATCTTAAATAATTCTGTAGTAACATTATCAACACCAGCCCATTATGTTTTTTTAGCTCTCTGTGTTCCTTCATAATTTACTGACAATTTATTTAAAATTTTATAGATTCCTCAATTATACTTTTAGGAAGACTCTCCTCTGATTCATTCCTTCCCATCACAGGATGATTGTGCCTAATTGTCTCATTAAACCAATCACTCAATGTCTCTGCAATTTTAAAATTCTCAGTGACTTTAACTCCGTTCTCATCTATAACAGTCTGAATACCTTCCTTTCCCCTCAGATTTCTAATATAGCCATAGAAATGTCTAGATGCATCATTCAGTGATTGTCCTGCACTAATAATATTCTTCATAAACCCATCTTTTGCTTCTCTTTTTGCTCTTATTAATTGCTTGTTTAGTTTTTTTTTAAAGTATTCCCTACTGCCTTCCTGTCTCTTAACTCTGTTGTGTTCCCTTCTCACTAGCCTCTTTATCCTTCTCACCTCCCTATTGTAGTATGTAGGTTCTCTACTTCTCTTTATTTTCTGTTTTGGAATAAACATTTCCTCGGCCTTTTTTATTATCTTCTTAAACTCTTCCCACTTCACCTCCACTGTACTTGTGCCAACCTTCCATTTGCTGAACCTTTACCTGAAAATCTCTTCAATTTTAAAGTCTGTGCCTTTTAATAAGTATGCTTTTTTCTGCCTTCTACACTGAAGAGCCAAAGAAACTGGTACACCTGCCTAATATCATGTAGGGCACCCACGAGCATACAGAAGTGCTGCAGCATGAGATGGCATGGACTCGAATAATGTCTGAAGTTGTGCTGGAGGGAATTGACACCACACATCGTGCAGGGCTGTCCATAGATCTGTAAGAGTACAAATAGGTAGAGGTCTCATCTGAATGACACCTTGCAAGGCATTCCAGATATGCTCAATAATGTTCATGTCTGGGGAGTTTGGTAGCCAGTGGAGGTGTTTAAACTCAGAAGAGTGTTCCTGGAGTCACTCTGTAGCAATTCTGGACATGTGGGGTGTTGCATTGTTCTGCTGGAATTGTCCAAGTCTGCAGGAATGCACAATAGACATGAATGGCTGCAGGTGATCAGCCAGGATGCGTTCGTATGTGTCACCTGTCAGAGTCATATTTAGACGTATCTGGGGTCCCATGTCACTCCAGCTGCATACTCCCCTCACCATTACAGAGCCTCCACCAGTTTGAAAAATCCCTGGCTGACATTCAGGGTCCATGAATTCATGAGGTTGTCGAGACTCATCAGACTAGGCAACATGTTACCAATCATCAACAGTCCAATGTCAGTTTGACGGGCCTAGGCGAGGTGTAAAGTTTTGTGTTGTGAACTCATCAAGGGTACATGAGTGGGCCTTCGGCTCTGAAAGTCCATATCGATGATGTTTCATTGAATTGTTTACATGCTGACACTTGTTGAGGGCCCAACATTGAAATCCACAGCAATTTGCAGAAGGGTTGCACTTCTGTCACATTGAATGATTCTCTTCAGTTGTTGTTGGTCCCATTCTTGCAGATCTTTTTCCGACCATAGCAATGTTGGAGATTTGATGTTTTACCAGATTCACGATATAAACAGTGCACTCGTGAAATAGTCGTATAGAAAAATCTCCACCTAATCACTACCTCGGAGATGCTGTGTCCCACCTCTCATGTGCCGACGATAACACCATGTTCAAACTCACTTAAATCGCGATAACCTGCAATTGTAGCAGCAGTAACTGATCTAATGCCTGTACTAGACACATGTTGCCTTACATAGGCATTGTCAACCGCAGTGCTGTACTCTGGGTGTTTACATATCTGTGTGTTTGCATATGCATGCCTATACCAATTTCTTTGAGTCTTCAGTGTATATTGGCCACTGGTTTACTGAATCCCCTAATATCCATCAGTACCACACAGCGATCACTTATTTCCTTCAGATACTTGACACTCTACGAGATTTTCACTAGGCCTTATTAGAAAGATATCCAACATGTTTTTTCCCTTTCTATTCTGTTCTACCACTTCTGTAAAACCTCGTTCCCTAGTTTAGGTATTTGCAAATCTCTGTTCCTTGAGTTGTTTGCCTTATTGCCCACCCAGTTGACACCTGGTAAATTTAAATCCCCTCCAATAATAAGAATTCTACACTCAATTGTACAAATCAAGTGCCTTATTGAAAGTAGAAACTACTGGGTGCCCTCAAAAACTCCATCTTCAAAAATATGAGTACCAAGAGTGTAACTAGTACTGGCTTGATTACAAGTTACATTCTATGACAACCATGTTTTGAGTAAACAGTGCAAGCTCTGAGTTACATAATAGGCAAGGCCTACATCTAATTAAAAGTCAAATTGGGGATGTTCTCAACTGTTATCTAGAACTGTGAGAAGGACTACTTTCAGTAATGATTGTGACAGGGCTGTGTTTTATTAGGTTATAGGCTGCTGGTGAGATAGAAAAAATAAGAGATCAGTAGGTTACTCAATGCAGATGCACTAAGGGAAAAACCATGAATGTTAAATAAATCTTTGTAGCCGGTTGCAGCATGGAAACTGAAAAATAATGATGATAATCCATTTAAAAGACTGTTACTAATAAACTATTGCAGTGTAATGAACAAGATAATAAAGTTTTACAGCTTATTAGACATACAAAAATCTCAAATAGGTATGCAGGTAGAGTTTTGGATAAAGGAAGGAGAACTATACAATGTTGATGTAAAATAATTAAAAGAAATGATAATAAGAAAGGGGTAATATTCACTGGAGTGTGTGCTCCATTACAATTAAATTAATAATAATAAACAATCTTGCAATGTTGTTTTACCTCATGGTTATAAATTGTATTGCAAAGCGAGAGCAGGAATTGGTATGAGGCTTTCATATTTGTAAGCAAACACTACCACTGTCCACTCATGCCCATACATCATGGTAACAAACTTCTTGAGACAGTCTTCCTTGTAGATTAAAAAAAAAAAAATATGCTGTTAATTTTGGCAAAGGTCGGGCCGGCTGTGGGTAGGGGGCAGGAGTCGCTTCGCTGTCCATGTCCACAACAGCTTGAGGGTGCCACCAACTGTGCCAGGTCCGACACAGCTCTGAGAAGTTGTTGCAGGACGGCCGCTTGGCCTCCTGTATCATGGCGTGTGCCGCGGCATTGCAGCTGGAGTCCGCTGCGGCCTGCAGCAGGCTACTGGGCACTCTTTCTGTCGGCGCGGTTGCGGAATTCGTATGGAGACGTGTCTTCTTAGATGTCAATTTTCGTAGATTGCACCTAGTGACGCAACCCGCGAATGATGCTGAGTGCGCAGGTCCGCAGTTGGCGCATGTTGGTGTCCCGTCTCGTGGGCGGCTGCATATTTTTACGTTATGTTCGTCCCCACAATGAACGCAACGTTCTGCTGCACTGCACGGGTGCCGCACCTCCTTATATAGGCCAACGGCTCTCTCCGACGCCCGCGCCCGGTAGTGTGTCGGCGGGGCTACAGGTGTTCGTAGCGGCGGCATTCTGAGTTAATATCTCGTAGCAAACAGACGTGTTTATCAAGCGCTCAAGATAGAATAACAACCTTGGCTAACGTGTGACGGACTTGATTCAGGAAACTTGGTACAGGAAACTACGCGCGGCAATAACCTACATCTAACTGCCATCCTAGCAGTTAGGGAAATTTGTGTCTCAGAGACTATCCACTGGGTAGTATCCCACGGACGCTGAGGTTTTGGGTTGCTCTTGTCACCGGGAATCCTAACGGTGACAACGAGGCACAATAGCAACACCCCAATCGTAGGCATGTCAGGGGTAAGGAGAGAAGAACAAACCGACAACAAAGAACAAAACAGTGAGATAATGGAGGAAGAGAACGACCAGGATACTCAACTGACAACACAAGAACCGAACGAACAGTCAAATAGACAAGCATTTATATTTACTGGAAAACAGTTTAGCATAGGACAAGAAGGCGAAGTTCTGCAAGAAGGATTCAACTTTACAACAGTGTATGACAGAAGATGATGAGCACAAAATAAACGAAGAGAGGTACAGGAAATCCGACTAAACTCTCGAGAGAAGATGAAGTTGGACAACAGATTTGCAGTTTTAACAGATCACTCCGAAGAAAGTGATGGAGACCAAGAGGAGCATATGGATGATGCATCACAATCAGGAGAAGAAGAAGAAACAGAAGAACAAAGACCCCCAACCCCAAGGATACCACCAATAGTTACGTACCAAATAGGGAACTTCCTAGCACTAAACCAGAAGATAAAAAGTTTCATAAAAGGAGAACTTAAAGTGATTTTCCACGGAGACAGCCTAAAGTACCATCTAGAGACCATGGAAGATTACGAAAAAGTTAGAAGCTTCTTCTTCAGGAAAAAGATACATTTCCTCACTCACCAGAACCCTGAGGAAAGGAAGTGAAAGATTGTGCTAAAGGGATTGCCACCCACAATTCCAGTGAATATAATTAAAGAGGAACTAGTCGCTTACGGTTTTGACGTACAAATGGTACATCAATTTAAGAAAAGGGACCCAAATACAAAGGAATTAATACCACTCTCAACTTATTGTGTGACGCTAAATCCCGGAGAAAAATCTGAGGAAATTTATCGTATGACAGGACTACTGTAAACTAGAGTAAATGTCGAAAGCTACAAGACTAGGATGGGTCCTAGTCAATGTCATCGGTGTCAGAGACTAGGTCATACGGCGAACTATTGCCAAATGCCCAGTCGCTGTGTGAAATGCGCTGGCAGACATGCTACAAAAGATTGTAAAATGAACCCTCAGGTGAAAGCAAAATGAATAAATTGCGATGGGGACCACCCAGCATTGTGGAAGGGTTGTCAGGCATACCAGGCCCTATTACGCCCAACAAATACAAAGCTCCAGAGAAATGAAAAGCAACCAGACACAAGAAAGAAGAGAAATGAAGAAAATCAAAAAGATAACCGAGAAAAGGAGACCAAGCAAACAGGAAACCAAAAACAGGAACCAGGAAGAAGCTATGCAGACAAACTAAAATCTACGCTGCAAAGGGAGAAAATAAAAAATGGTCAAGAGGGGAATCAACGAGGCAGAGGACATCAGAGGCAAAAAGAAAACAATTTTCTAGAAGAACTTAATGAAATGGAAAACATATTTGGAAATTTGATCCTGGAAAAGATAATATCCAACCTTATGACAACAATTAAGGCAGTAAAAGAAGCAAAAAGTGTTTGGGGCAAAATCATTGCACTGATCAAAGGCCTAAGCGAAATGATGGAATAATGGCTCACAACACAGGAAAAACACAAGACATCAATGTATATATTTTTAATGCAAACGGAATCAAAAACAAGAAACAGGAAATCATTGACTTCATAAAGAGGAAAAAAGTAGATCTAATGTTGATAACAGAATCTCACCTAAAACCGGCAGATAAATTTTGCATACGTAACATGACCATATACATGCAGGACAGAGAAAGACAAAGAGGTGGTGACACGGCAATCATGATAAAGTCATCCATCGCACACCAGCCAAAAATAATACCACAAATGCAAAATTTGGAAGCAAACACACTGTGCATAAACACAACAGATGGAGCAGTAACATTTATAGCTGCATACCTTAGGCCTCGAAAAGAGTTAACAGAGCACGACCTAAATATTGCAATTTCAACGTCTGAGAGGGTTATAATGGCTGGTGACCTAAATGCCAAACACCTGGCATGGAACAGCAGAGTAGCAAATGGGAAAGGGCAAAGATTACTAGAACTATCAGAAGAAATGAATCTATCAGTCATGGGGCCAGAAGACCCGACCCATATACTGACTTTCGAAGCACACCAGACGGATGTCCTAGACATAGTGGTGGCTAAGAATATCAGAAGACCAATTCACCTAGAGACTATAAGTGACCTATCGTCGGACCACAACCCAGTGTTACTACAACTCAGGAATTGGGTAAACAGCCAGGAAAATTCCAAAATAATCAGACAGGTAGACTGGGAAAAATTTACTAGCATACTCCAATAAAACGTCTGCCCAACTATGGTAATGAATAACAAAACACACATAGACACAGCAACAGACAGGCTAACTAAAAATATCCTAAAAGTGGAAAAACAAGCTTCAATAGTGACAGTAATGGAAACCAGAATCGAAGAGCAAGAGGCAGCATTGATAGAAGAACTTAATACATCAAAAATTGACACCGGAAACGTTGGCTAAGCTAAACCCAGCGGACAAGAGGGAAATGAACAAATATGCTAGAGAAATAAGAAAAAGACTACAGGAAAGAAGACCTGAACAATGGGAGGACAAAATGTCTCGACTAACCCTCCAAAACTGAGATGCATGGGGTCTGGTACGAGCACTTAAAGAGCCGAAACCAAGCACTAAAGCAATCATTGGTCCAAACGGAGTGGTCTTTGAACCACTAAGCCAAGCAGAAATACTGGCGGACCACTTCGAGGCACAACATCGGAGCCCAGATATACAATTAAACTTAGCCCAACAACAAGATGAAGAGGAAACAAAGGAAATTGCCGAAAACATCGGGAAATGTGAGGACCCAGTAAACCCTGAGCTAACGAGCCCAACAGAGATAAAAACAATCATCAGGCGACTTAGTAGCAACAAAACACCAGGAGACGATAAAATCTCAAATATCCACCTTAAAAAACTGCCAAGAAAAGCAATAGTGTTAATAACAAGAATCATAAATAGCTGTATGCTACACTGCTACTGCCCAAAAAACTGGAAAACGGCAAAAATCATAGCCATTCCCAAACCAGGGGAAGGAAATACAGACCCAACCAATTATAGACCAATCAGCCTGCTCGGCAGCCTATCAAAAATCTATGAAAGGGTACTTAAAACAAGAATTACTAGACAACTTGAGGAAAATCATACAATACAACTGGAACAATTTGGATTTAAAGATAAATTATCAGCAACACTACAACTGTACAGAATGGCTGAATTGACAAGCAAAGGTTTCAACACTTCCAAGTCAACAGCGGTGGTCTTCCTCGATATCCAGAAAGCATAGGATAAAGTTTGGCACGATATGCTGTTAAAGAAGCTACAACAAGAGACACAGATAGACCAGTGCTACATACGAATAATAGCAGACTTCCTTACAAATCAAACCTTTAACATGTCAGTAAAAGGACAGAGATCGACAAAACGATTAATGACAGCGGGAGTACCACAGGGATCAGTTATATCACCACCGTGTTTTAAAGTCTACGTAAACAAATTCCCTGCAATTCCGGGCATCACCTTAGCTCAGTTCACTGATGATACAGCTGCTATGTGTTCAGGATGTCAACTCAATGCAATAATTAATAGGATACAGAGACAACTGCAAGAAGTAGAGAAATGGTGCACAACAAATAAAGTGTGCATCAACGCCAACAAGAGCGCGGCCGTATTCTTCACAAAAAGAAGAAGGAAACCGGACACACAACTACAACTTGCAGGACATGGAATCCCCTGGAAAGAAAAACACAAATACCTAGGAGTGATATTAGATTCAAAACTCCTGTACAATCACCACATCAAGGATAAGTGCCAAAAAAAACCTAGGAATTCTAATGAACCTATATCCGATTCTGTACAGTAAGGAACTGTCATTAGAAACAAAAATATGCCTATACAAAACCATAATTCGACCGACCATGCTCTACGGATGTGAAGTATGGGGGATGACAAGTAACGTCCACATACAGAAACTACAAATAATACAGAATAGAAGCCTACGTATAATACTAAAGGCAAATAGATATACACGAATAGACGATCTACATGAGTGGACACCTATACCAAGGATACATACGGCTAATTTCCAACAAACTGAAAGATTCCACGAAAATATGACCAGAACAAGGCAGTCAGTAGAAAACATAAGAGACGTTGGGAACTACAAACCAAAGAGATGGCACAAGTATAAAGTCCCCCTAAGTAAGTGTTCGTAGCGGGCCGTTTATGGCGATTGCTGAACATGCGTGCCACGCTCTCTGCATAGTTGCCAAGGCTGGTTTCCATGCCTTGCTTAGACATTGCCCACTATCTCATTGTCCTAGCAAGGCATGGAAACCAGCCTTGGCAACTCTACACAGAGAGCGTGGCATGCATATTCAGCAACTGCCATAAACGGTCCAATACTAATTTCCTCGGCCCGCTACAAACACCTGTAGCCCTGCCCACTCACTGCCGGGCACGGGAGTCCAAGCATACACCGGGAAAGTCTCCATTCTTGCAATTTAAAAGAAGCTCACCTCATACAAGCTACATAGCAAGTCACTATTACAAGCATTTTCTTGGTTACAAAACATTTTATGAGGTCAAACCAAGACATCATCATAAATAATTAAAGGAAGTTACATAAAGATCAAATCATTATTTGTAACCACACATTCTGCATTTATTTCCACAGATAGAGTAGAAAATAATGAGAAGTTTGAGCTATAACATGCTAGGAAGGAAAATCAATTTAAAAAGTTTTAGTTAAATTTCTGAGTACTGCAACACAAGGGGTGAGTTTTGACTGACAAAGGTACAGCTCTTAGATTTCAAAGTATCATTAAAGTTGGTAGCCAACAGATTCAGAATGTCAAGAAACAATTTATATGTAAAAATAAACCTCATGGTCAAACTAGAAATAGATTTTTTAAGGAAAAATAGATTTAATCAAGTTCGAAATAATAAAGATAGAAGCATGAGAATATGTTCACATGAAGGAGAAAAAAATCTCTGATATATATATTTGGCAATTAATACAACATTGAAGAGTTAAAAGTAACATTATAGGCCTTTCCAAGAAGGCTCTCAGATGAAACATGGTGTCAGAGGGTGAAGGTTTAGCAAAAGTAAAGTGACAAAAGGAGATGACTTAAAAAACTAAGGGATAGGGAATTTGTTTCTAAAGGATGTAGTATTAATTTCAGGTCCATCAGAGCAATAGTTTCAAAGGAATAAATTATGAAAATTTTTGGCAATTACAAAACTACTACATAGTTTCTATTTTAAATGAGTTACTCTCAAAGTATAAAGAAGCCAGTAGTGTCATATATGCCAAAGGATCTGTTAAATTATAAGGAATGTTTTGATACTAGATTCGTCATGAAGGAATAGAAACTTTGGAAGTAATATGAGATTTTATGTGTTGTAGCTTTAAAAAATTAATATTTCCTAAACAAGGCTGTTTAAGGGATAAGTCCTCATGGGGTGAAATGATGTGAAGAATGGGGCATATAACATATTCAAATATCAGGAAGATTTGAGTAAGTTCAAGGATAATAAGGAAGAGTACAAAGTCCAGTCTCACATCACTTTAAGCGGACACCTTTTTTCCACAGATAGTCAAGATGAGAGGTTGAGTGTGTTGCTGATTTCTGTGATGTAGGCTGTGAACTTTGAAATTTTTAGTAGTTTGACAGTGGAGGACTTAGACAAATTTTTGAAGCTTATTATCTGCCATCATGAGGGAGAATTTTGTTTTGGTGATGCCATAGAACTTTTATTAATTGGGGGTCGATGATGGAAGATTAATGATAACATGTGACTGGTTGAGTAACGTTTACCTGCAGTTTTCATTTTACAGATACAATAGTATTGATACCTTAAGCCAACATACTGGTACCAAACTTTTGTAACAGAACATTAAAGGATATAAAGTTTGATTTGAGAGTGAAGTTTTAACTGGGGATGTAACAATAATTTGATGACTTTTTGGTAGAACTCATGTAATTAGGTACCAGGCATGATCAGTGTTTAATGTACAGTGCTGTGAGCAGGTCCCTCCCCCCCCCCCCATACAGCAGACAGAGTTAACAATGAGTGGTGTGTGAAGAGAGTGATTGGGGTATGCAAAATATTAATTGGTGATAAGGCTTGAGAGGATGTTGGTTGAATAATTAGGACTAGTGCATGGAAGAGTAAAGATGACCTGGTAGCTGATTTCAGGATGTTTTTATTTTTTTAGTTCAGGTAGAGAAATAATTTTCATGGGAACGATTTACCAATAATATGGAAAGTATTTAAAGTTAAATGGTAGAAATAGGTGAGCAGGATATAGCACTCAAAGAATTTAAGATAAGTAAAATAAATAATGGGAAATGTATGTGCAGGGAATCTGACATTGAAGCAAGTGCATCAACGCAAATAAATTAAATATTCATACAGATCAGCAAATGCTCTGGACTCTGTATCTCATCACACTGATACCTGTCGATGAAATATAATCTTCACAGGGTTGCTGCCAGATAATACAGAAAGACTATCTTCCAACGGCATTCTCTGTCATGCCTCAGACTAATTCTGTGAGAGCCAGAACTACAATTCCAATCTATTGTGTTGATGCAGCTGCATAGTATTGTGCTCCTCCTGCTCCTTTCCACCTCGTTCACACTTGTGGCATCTCCATATTGCACCTGCCATGCAAACCATAATGGATATTGCTCACTCTTGATCTTTCTGTATTGATACCTGAGAATGGCATTGCAGTTCTGGTTGTTGCATTATGAGCATAGAACCTGAAGTTGATGACAGAGAATGATGTCATAAGCTTGTCCTTCAACATCATCCAACAGCGAACCTGCAAAAACTATTTTTCAATAACAGACTTGGAGGGCTTTGATTCATACACACCTGTCAGTGTCAATATAGGCACCATACATTTTATTCTTTCAGTCCAAGTACCTTTTATGTAGTTGACAGATATCCAGATGATAAATAGTAGTTGATAACTTTTCATTAGTTCCTCTTCTGAAGGAAAGCTGGTGATTTGACATAATTATTGTCTACATAATGCTGTTCATTAGACTACTGGCCCTATTTTCACTCTGCATATTATTTTTGTACATGCTACACTAGTCTTACATAAATCTCATGTATTAGCATTGTGCCCAAACATCCAATTATGATTTGTACATAATCAGTGAAGGCCACATCCACATGTCTGGTGAGAGCATATGGTTCCCACACAGTGTCTGTACTCTCTGACTAAAAAAACTAGCTAAAACTGTTCCTGTGGTAGTGCTCCCCATATTGAATCAGCCAGAATTATCCAACCTAACTCCCAAATATTTTTGTTTAGCACAGTATTCAAATTTCTTTGCTCTCCCTTCTATACTCAAATATTTTGTTAGATCTATATTATGAAGTCAAAAGGAGAAAATAGATGTTTTTGCTGTGTTGGTTTGTAGACATTT
Organism: Vandiemenella viatica; assembly: GCA_031002005.1. Taxonomy (NCBI): domain Eukaryota; kingdom Metazoa; phylum Arthropoda; class Insecta; order Orthoptera; family Morabidae; genus Vandiemenella; species Vandiemenella viatica. The sequence continues at coordinate 81,017,354 of JARYHS010013630.1, forward strand.
TTATTCATAATATACACATAAATTTTTTAAAGCATATGTTAATTTCTGTTTCACCTCCTAAAATTTTTTCCTTGAGTTATAATTGTAGTATAACCTGCTTATGTAAGTCCTCTTGTTTCTAGGTTGTTTGATTGGTCATTTGTGGGTATGCTGTAAAGGATGGGAAACAATGCACCACCTTGTAATAGCCCTTTTTTCTGGTCACTCCAGTGACATTTCTTCCCATTCAGGCTATTATGAGATTTGTGAATGTAAAATCCTTAGTGACTTTATACAGTTTTATGAGTGGTTTATGATGATTCACTGTATCATATGCAAGTTTTATTTTGTAATTATTATTATTAATTGAATTGTAGCACACACTGTGGTGGCAAATCTCTGTCATTCAATTACCTCTTTTTATTTCTTTTTTAATTATGTTATATAATTTGAGTATTAAATTCTTCTTCCATCTACTTTTGCAATTTACAAATTTTAATTTTAAATTCCTTCAGCTTTTTGATAAATTATTCATCATTTCACTTGGTAATTTGTTTGAATCCCTGGCACCCTGACCCACAAAAGAATATTTTAACACTCCCTTAGGCATTAAATTAAGTGCCAGTCTGTGGTCAAGGTCATCTTTCCCCTTTCATGCACTATTCCTAATTCTTTTGCCAATATCCCTCCATCTCCATCACAAACATATGTCTTCTACATTTCCAGCATTCTCATCCCTCCTCCTGGCCTCCGATGACTATCAATCCCTCTCCTTATATATTTCATTATCAATATCATACTAAATATATATGAACTGAAAAGGAATCTATGATTCCATCATTTGTGAAACAGTATTGCTGCTGTAGAGTTTAAGACTGTAATCGAAACATGTACTTTTTAATTTAATTTAATTGAAATGGAGCACAGGCTCCGGTGGCAATTTCCCTACACCTCCATCTTCCCCCTATCCCGCACCTACCTACATTTGCCCTCTACAAATTATATCTTTAAATTCTTTCAAAGTTTTCGGTAAATTATTCATCATTTCTCTTGGTAACCCATTCCAATCCCTGACACCCTTACCTAAAAAAGAGGATCTTCCCACACCCTTGTGCCTGAAATCGAGTGCCAGCTTGTGGTCATGGTCATCTTTTCCCTTCCATGCACTACTTTTCATACCTATTGCAATATCTTTCCATGCCTCATCGCCAGTATACGCCCTGTACACTCCCATGACCCTCCTCATCCTCCTCCTGTCTTGCAATGAATCCCATTCCAGCTCCTTTATCGTATCCGTCACTGATTGCATTCTGCGATAATTTCCAGAAACAAATCTAGCAGCCCTTTTTTGCACCCTCTTCAACTCCTGTATTTGATACGTAAGATGAGGGTCCATTACTACACTACCAGATTCGAGCAATGGTCTGACCAAAGTTTTGTAACCCAATTCCTTGACTTCTCTCGTACATCCCCTCATCACTCTCTCCAACAAGTGCAGAACTTTGAAACCTTTTCCTACCACCTGTCCTATGTGTCCTGCCCAGTTAAGTTTGTTATCAAAAGTAATTCCAAGATATTTGCATTTCAAGTCTTCAGCAAGCAATTCTTTCCCCACCTTATATTCATAATTAACCTTTTGTTTTTATTTGTGTATCTAATAAGCTGACTCTTCTTTGCATTTATCTTCATTCCACGTTTACCAATCCAATTAGATATCCTGTCCAGATCACCCTGCAACTTTTTACAATCCTCTATCGTTTTGATTCTTTTATACAGCATTATGTCATCTGCAAACAATCTAATTTCAGATAGTAAACAATCAACACAATTATTCATTAGAATAATGAATAGCAATGGTCCCAATACGCTACCCTGTGGCACACCCATTTTTACTTCCACTTCTTTTGATACTACATTTCCTACCCTAACTTTCTGTTTTCTACCTTTTAAAAATTCTTCTACCCAGCAAATGACTTTCTTATCCACTCCAATGGTTTTTACCTTATATACTACCATTTTATGGCTTACTCTGTCAAACGCCTTAGACAGCATTTACTTTGCCAGTCTGTCACTATGTTGCCACAAAAGTATCACTATCAGTAGTGTAACTTGCAATAACTAACTTGACAGCAAATTACACTAAAACATTGAAACTCACAGAATTTCTGCAATTTATTATATTTACTTAATTGTATATGCTTTCAGCAAGTAATAGCAAATTACTAAAAATGAAAATAAACATCTTTAAATATTGATGTTATATATTTCAGCACACTTACACTTCAGTAATTGTTTTTTTTTTTAACACTTCTATCTAAATATTCATATTTTTCTGTATTCACCACATTAATTTACAGATAGTTATATCATTTATATTCTTATAATCAATCTTACAAACTAATATGATGCAGTGTTCTTTGGCTTCCCACCAGATATAATTACAGAATCATGGCATTTTGACAGCATGTTGCACCATCCTCATCAGGTTCTGAACTAACAAAATTGGCAGAGCATGTTGTTCAATCACTTTTATATATATATATATATATATATATATTATATTTATATATATATATATATATATATATATATATATATATATATATTTTTATATATATATATATATATATATAATTCCATCTAATGACAAAACTGTGAAGACAACATACATCTAAATTAAAATTCCAGAAAAGTGTCAACTCACACATACAAACTGATCTTTACAGTGGAAAAGGGGGGGAGGGGGTTATATTATCTACAGTGCTCATCATAGCAAAAGATTTGATTGATTCAAACAAGCAACACAGAAAGATATACATTTCCATTGCTACTTATCATGTTCATGTGGCTATGATTCACCATAGTACCACAGTCTTGTAGCTCCTTCCTTACTGATGAAGTGTAATTTTATTTATTTATTTATTTTGTGTCATGTCTTGGGTTGCTACATAAATTAATATACTGCCGTGACAAGTGGTGGCCTCTTTTTCTTTTCTTTTACTAATGGTGAAAAAAGAACATTTCTCATATAACAACTTACCTACACTCTCCATTTTCTAAGTGCCATAGGCTTACCTTTCTGAGAAGCTTGTAACTGTGCCATTCGGTGTTGCCAGAATCCTCTAAATGGAGCAATTCCTGTTCCAGGTCCAACCATGATCACAGGTTTTGTAACATCATTTGGAAGATAGAAGTTGGGAGCACTGAAGTTTAAAATAATAAAATGCTATTAAATTTAAAAAAAAAAAAAAAAAAAAAAAAAAAAAAACCACACACAACATTTTGTGTGGCACCTAGAAATTAATCTCTATTTATTATAGATCTTTATCTCAGTTTTTGTAGCATACTTTTTTGTACATGTTTGGAATAAGTGCTTTGTATTTGTCAAATAACAAGACTAGAACCAAACATCCAAAGTACAAGAAAGTTATTATAAATGGGTTCCATCACTTTTAGATTCTCTGGAAGCATTCTGATGGTTTTTATCAGACAGCTTATGCTACTGTCTCTCCATGTTAGTAGCAGTCTTAGTTTCATCATAATAAAACATGTTGCAGCGATGGAAATGGAATAAAAATTTTAATTTTGTTGTCTACTTATCAAAATTTGATTTAATAAACAGCTTTCTATCAGTTTTTACTTAAATTTTATTTTTAAGGTGTTTAAATGCAATTTTGAATTCCTTTGGATCAGTTTTATAATTTAAAACTCTATAATTAATAAAGAATTTGTAAATGTATACCACAACCAGAAGGCTGATTGGATGTTGCTGGAAGAGGAATGGTCAGCTAGAATATCATAGGTAGGATGGCCATTTCCTTTTCCTATGGAACATGGTTTAACATCGAATCTGAACAGCAGAACCAGCCCATCATATATCACAAACACGAAACAAGTTTTACCAGAGCAAAATGTTATCTTAAGAAATGTGTAAAAATTCTCAGCTGAACTGGAACTCAAACTTATCACCTTTAATTTCAAAGGCAGGTACCAGATGTACTAACATTGAAAACAAAACATTTATTCTGTACAGATATGACTGGAACCATAAAATGAATCCATAATAAAAGAAAAGTTGCATATGGTAGTGCTGGCCACATGTTTTACACAAACTTAAGTGAATGCAAAAGATGATTGGAAGGAATACTGCTGCTGCCACTGTTTAATTAATTGTGTGGAGAGTGAAATAAGCTAAGATTTACTCATTGATAAAAAATAATTCCTAGAGAGGATTGTTACTATACACTGTATATACTTGGATATTTGGACTTGGACTTTTTATGTCAGAAATTCTAAATGTCATAGAAAACTTTGTATTTGAATAGAACGCAGGAAAAAATTTAAATCAAAAACATACTTCACTCAGATAACTGAATCGAAGAGAAATGATTGATTTTGAGCGGAATGACTTAGATGATAACCCCAATAACAATAGAATTACTGATATTTAGGAAAAGCTGTTAAATTGGAATGACGATGAGGACTTCCGGTGATGAATAATTTACAGTGAGGCAGATTGAGAAAGAAGCATCTTTAGAGAAAATTGACTAAGTAAGAATGGTTAGTAACTACATTTTCAACTAAAGAAGGATTGATTATCAAAGGAATGGTCTACAAAGTGTACAACAAATCAAAGAAAAATGCACATGGTACAATCCTTTAAGAAAGTGTTCTACAAAACCAATAAATGACAGACCACATTCCCACATGGTTCACAAGGATGACTTCAAGGAACTAGCATTTTTTTTGTAAGCAATGCAGTTGTTGGAAGCAAATGGATGAAGAAATGGAATCACTAAATGAACACAATAATTGATCATTGGTTTAGCCACATTCTAATGCAATGATCATGAAATGAGTGTTAAATGGGTGTTTTTACTAAAGACAATATAAGAAGTGGAATACTTGGAGGCTTCTCTCCAAAAATGTAACTCCACTATATGCATATATATGCACCAATATTAGTTTTCAAAAACTCTAAGATTTTGAGTTGCCTTCTGTATTGAAAGGAATGGCTCCTGGGCACCCTGATGCTAAGCCCACTTACTTTCAAAGTAATTTGAAGTAAACACTGAGCTACCGAAGGGTATCTGCATAAAAGAAAAAAAAATCTGGTTTTTAAACTACATAAATGCATAAATGAGTTGAAACTAAGTGAAAGATACCGAAATGAATATAAATTCATCTATAGAATCTTATATAATCTTGTTTTTACATGTATATAGCTTCACATTTGAGACAGGAAAGGGGTGAAAGAATGGGTGTAAAAATGCAGGAAGGAATTTGGTCATAGATTTTTTTTTAATGAACCATCCTTGCATTCACCTGGAGTGATTTGAGAACCTGAAATGTGGATTGCTGGATGGGGTTTCAAATCCATGTTCTTCCAAATGTAAAGCCAGAACATTACCACTTCTACTACATTCAGTTAACCTTGAATCAGTGTCGAAAGAAAGCTTTTGACATTGTGCCTCACACTAGATTACTTACAAAACTTTGTAGTTATGGCATATATAGACAAATATGCAACTTGGTTGCAGATGCTCTGAAGGGTAGTTTCATCACTGACCAAAGTGAGGTCCAGGGTCTCACAGGGGAATGTGTTAGTGTCTCTGTTGTTTTCTCATTTACATGAATGATTTGTGTGATGTAATAATGGTAAAAAAGATTATGTGCCAATGATGCTATTATTTATCATGAAATAAAATCCTAGGATAGTTTTACTTTATTTCAAGCTGATGTTATGAAAATAATCATGTGGTACAAGACTGGCAGCTGCAGTTAAATGCTAAAAAAAATGCCGAAGTCGTGCATATAAGTAAAACATGACACCATTTAACTCTGAATATAATGATTAATGGAACTTTCCTCATAACAGTAGATTCCACTAAAGACCTAGGGGTAACAATTCATAATAATTTGTTGTGGAAGCAAATCATATGCACCAATTTCTAGGTTGTAATTTGAAACAGTGTACACCAGAAATTAAATCGATTGCATATAAAGTTCTGGTGTTCCTCACTTAGAATATTGTTGTTCTATACGGGGCCCGCCATCAGTATGGGTTAATGGATGCACTGGAGAAGGTGCATAGAAGAGCCACCCATTCATGGTGGGTATATATAGCTGAAGTGAAAGCATAAGTGTGATGTTGAAGGTATTGGGTTGGGAAGACCTGTAACATCAAAGGTGTTGTTCTCAGCAGAAGCTAATTTAAAAATTTATTGCCTGACCTATTTCAGGATGACAGCAAACACCAGCAACATTCATATCTACCAATGACCAAGAAATAAAAGTAAGAGAAATCAGGACCAGAATCGATTCATTTATATACTCATTTTTTCCAAGAGCAATTAGGGAATGGAATTTGAAGGATTTATAAAGTGAGAAAACTTGGAATCTGACAGGACTAGGTCTCGATAAATTGCTCCAGCCATCCTCATCTGGTTTTTCCATAGTTTTTCCAGATCAGTCTAGGTGAATGCTGGGATGGTTCCTCAAATAGCCTATGGGCGCTTCCTGCCATACCCTGTATTCCCTTCCTATGCACAAATGGTTGCACATTAGGATAGGTGCAATCCATACACCACAACTTATAGAGACTTGCATATTAATAATACTACTACTAATAGTAAGGAATCCTTTATGATTAGATACCTAGAATATTTTCACATCTATTGGAATTGAAGTCCAAAAACAATGATGATGACACCATCACTCTTTCCAAAGACTAACACATCAATCAATTCTTGAATAACTTTGGACTGTCAGATTCGAGTAATCAGTAGAAATGACACAGATATCCAGCAACCATCCAGTATCTGGTCTATCTTGCCAATATTTACTATCTGGCTGGATACCAGATAGTAGATAAATATTGGTGGATATCCGGCAGGTATTGGATTCTCAATATATTAAAAAAAAATTCTTTAAATTTTCTTTAAATTCACAAATGTTAAGTATATAATAATGCTAAACTCAAATAAAAACAATATGTCTTCAAATCAAAATACATTTTATTGTTTTTAACATAAAAATTAGTTCTGGTACTGAATTAACACCAATTTCTCTGTAAAAAGAAATAATAATCAATTTTGCTTGTCCTCATAATCAAGAATTCCATTTTGTGCTGATATCTGGTGCTAGCTGATGGTCGGATTAATTTTTCTTTTTGAATCGCTAGGACAATGCCTGTCCATACTTCACATAACTATCTATAGGCTGGCTTTCTCCTGAGGAAGTCTTCTCATGGTCCCACATTGTATCCATAATAATAATAACAATTCAGTGTGGTCGTAATGACCTAGAGACAGGGTTTCTATTAGCTGTGCATTCCACCCCTGTTGTAGCCTCCTTAACCTAACCTGGCAATCCTAAAGACTACAGCGGACCTACAGTTTAATGTGGAATCCAAAGCATGGAAGTTTTCTGACATACTTCATATTACACAGCAAGCCGTGCAAGAGGTGAAGGTCAGGTTAAGGGACTATGAAAATCTCCACAAAGACAGGGATTCGATCCCTAGTCAGGCCCCTTAACCACTGAGCCACCAGACTGCTCTATTGTATGCATAATAGAACGCAAATGAGCTTAAAAAATCAAACCTAATACGGTGCCATTCTGCTAGATCTCGTGGATCATTTATGACAGCTCTTGACCAACTTATCACATGAGAGGATACAATAACTATAAGACACCCTTCTATATCAAATAAACACATGTATCAATTGTTGAGAGTCTAGCCTAGGAATATGGGTAATATGTTGTAAATAAAATTTTTGTGTTTCGTTATAAGAAAGGGTTTCATAATTTTATTTTTGTAATAATGTATTTGTGTTTGTACAAATTATTTAAAATTTGTTATGCTTGATTGATGATTAAACTTAAACTTACCTCCTTACAAATAAATAAATTTGATCATTTTCTTCAGCATCTTTCAAGTAATTGGAGCAAACACCATAATGCAATGGTCCATCACCATCTGAAAATGTAAACATTAATTCAGCAACAATAGAGTAGAAGAAATGCTGTAAGGTGATATTTATATGGAAAGGAAAGATAAACTGTACCCACCATTCCCCAAAGTTGCCAACAGAAGGGCAACAGCAACAAAAAATACTTCACAAAAATATAATATTTTAGGACATGTTCTTTTTTAAGAAATTAGAAACATGTAGTGAAAATAACTGTTAATTACCTTGAGTTCTGTAGATAACAACAGCAACTGTGATGTGTATTTGTTTCTGGAACACACTTGGGGATGATGATATACTGTAAAATCGAGGTTGCAGTGGAGTTAATTGTGCAACAAGAAGAGCAGCCGATGGACGAACAGATGGGAACTCCTCCAACACTTCCAATAAGTGTGGGAACCGCCAGTGTCGCCAGTCTTCATATGATGCAGGTTCCTGTGTTCAAGATGTATGAAAATCATTTTATTTCTGTGGAAACAAAACTAAGCTAACCATTGTGTATTTATGAACTGTTTTAATCTGATTTTGTCATGAATAAAATGATCAGACTGTAATGACACATTATGGAATTAATAGTAAAACAGAGAAAGTGAATGTAAACACATTGATGTCAAATCTGAAAGCGTGAGGACCCTATTGACAAAAAATAAACATAACAATTAAATAATAATTTAAGTTAACCTTTAACCATGTAAATATTAACCCATGATAAGAATGAAGCTGGCACCCATGGCAGAAGCTACTGTATGAATGACAGAACATAATTAGTAAGGAGAAGTGGACAAAACTGGAATTTTAAATTTATTTATTTTTTGTTACCTTTTTTATAAAATGGAGCTTTATTTCTCTATAACAACCAGGTCTTAGAGCCAAAAGAGAAGGAATCAGACAAAAATTGACCATGGATCTCATAAAAGAATATTCCTATCTTTCATCTGGAGTGATTTCAGGAAACCAAGTAAAATTATACATGGACGGACAGAGTGAGAAGCAAATATATTTCTTACCTAATGGGAGACTCAAATTCTACTGCTCTTACACTAGGATTGATAAAATTGAATTGGGGAATTGACACTTATTTGAATTTTTTTCTTACATGATTAATGGGTATCCAAAAATATTGTCTGTTTCTTGTGTTACTTTTAATTTATATTATTGCAAACTGCCTGCCTTCATCTTTGTGAAGCAGTAGGTTTATTTTCTCTATCCCTGTTCAAATTCATATATGTTTTTAGCAGTATTTCCTCTTCAATTTAATAGTTAATAGCAAAACAGAAATGTATGATCTTATAGTTAATGGCAATTGCTGTTTGCATCATGGGAATGCTACAAATAATCATTTTTTATAAATGCTTTTCTTAATTATGTTCACCAGATTCAAGTGAAGTTTTTAAAAATGAGTGTAATTTGATTAAACACATTAGCAATTGATAGTAATGATGAGAATGTATAGTATCAGCAAGAAGCTGCTTACTTACTGTTGCAAGAAGGTTTAAGCGTCTTTGGTCCTCAGGATCAGTGGCTATAGAAGCAAAATGCTGTAGTAAGTCTGGTGTTGGAGGAGTGGTGATATCCAAGAAGCGTGTGAAAAGGGTTCTAAGTGAACAGGGAGGCAGACGTTCATGTGGTTCCCAAGTTTTTAAAACACCTGTAACATATTACAATAAGTAAATCCCTTAAAGAATGGTCATTGCCAGCACAAAACCAAAATGAGGGTTTTTTCTCATTTTCCTTAAAAATTAGGTAATAATTGACTCACTGGAAATAGGAAATATGCACAAATTTACATGTATGCATCGAGAATTTACATGTAAGCATTCAGAGAAATGAGCTCTCATTGGAATTACGATCTGGCTTAATATCTCCAGTTTATACTATAGACTGGCATGTAAAACAATACTTACTTCTAAATTAACTATTAACCCATATTTTAAAAATATTAAACTCTAGGATTATTATTATTATTGTTTAATTGCATGGAACACATGAGTCGGTAGTCATGTGTTAATTTAAAGTCATGGTTACCTCTTCTTTGGAACATACTTCTCCTAATTCTTCTAAAAATATTCTAAGTATCATATTAAATATATCCCTTATACACTCCCAGCAGCCTATTCACTCACCTCCCATTTTTCAATTATTCTCGACCTAGCTTCTTGGTATTAGTCACTGACTGTCTTCTACATTATTCTGGCTGTTCACCCTTGCACCACATCTAATTCTTATATTTTTTACTTTGACATTGATAATGCAGGTCCCATACTACCCCAAAATACTTAATTAATGATCCAACAAAGCTTTTGTATCCCAGTTCTCTCACCTGGTGAAATCCATCAGAATCCTCTAATAAATACAAGGCTTTTAAAGCTATGACTACCATATGCCCAACTGAGTTTATTTATAAAATAATCTCTAAGATATTAATAAGAAAAGAAAGGGAAATTAACCCACCACATACCAAAATGGACGGCTGTGATGAGAGGGAACACTTATGCTGACAAACAACTACACAACTAAACAATATTTCGGCATCTGCCTTGTTCACTAGTAGAAAAACGGACCATTAGGCTCAGTACATGTGTACACAATGAATTCTACCTAATGACTCATTAGTTTGGTTTAGTTTTTGATGGTGTGTGGTCTGGTGTCGGGCTGGTGGATGGGGAGAAGCATATGGAGGTATTCCCAAAAATTTTCGGTCCTTTATGGCCAAATGTTTTTTTTGAGTTGTCGATTACCTGAAAAAAAATTTTTTTCTCTAACTTCACTTCCATGTTTGTCAGATAATTTTAAAATGTAATTTTCATCATTCTAAACTATAAAGAATTTGTAAAATTTCATTTCATCATTCATCAGATACTGTGACAAGGGAAGCACCATAATTTTTGTGTGTGTGTGCGTTTTGGATTAGCAGAAACATACTACGTGGTGAAGAAAAAGAGTACATTTATTTTATCATGTTTGAAAATATGTTTTTCATTACTTATAAACTTGGCCTAATGTTCTACATGTCTATGAAGTGCGATTGGGGTACAGAAGATCTCTAGTTAAAATCCCTGTCTCGTTTGCAACTTTTATGTGCTTTTAAATTGAATTTTATATCTGGCAAAGCATCATTTGTTAGTAAAAAATACTAGGATTCTGTGGTTGTAATTCCACGTTGAACTGTAGCTCTCCTGTTCCTGTAAGGATTACCAGAGTAAGTTAGGTGGCTACGAGAGATGTTCACTATGCAGTCGGGAAGAAACTATAGCAAGGTCCTCAATATTACATGAAATTTTATACAGTGTCTTTATGGTCTGTATTTAAATTAAAATATATAATGATCTCAAATTTATTAATAAAAAATACCGAATGAATCGAAAATAACCACAAACAGAAGAAACACGTCAAGTGCGAAGTGATTGACGTTTGACATTTCATTGTGATTGCAAGAATCTCTATAGTTTGTGAAAGACTTTCAATGATGGTTTGTGAAGACTGAATTTGAATAACAGTGAGGTGATAAAGAAGGAATTTTAATATACTTTATTACTTTTGTAGATTATGAAGCACGCTTAAACAACTCACTTTTACGGAAATTTTTGAACATTTATTCCGTGAAACAACCAAGTGAAATATTAAGGGAGACTGAAGACTAGAGACTGAGTAGGAACATATCCATCACATGGACGAGCTACGGCCAAGTGTGAACATGAGAGTGGAGAGCCGTCACCCGACCGATTGTCAGTGCGGTGACGATGGGAACCAGTATCGATCAAGTGTGGCTCGAAATAACAGCTGCTAGCAAAATAAGGATAAGGTGACAAAAGTTGATTAACGAAATGAAACACGGGTATTCCCTGAGCGTAAATTGTAAAAACTATGAAAGTAACAAAACCAATCCGTCAAGTGAGTTCTCTGATGCGCGAGGCGTGAAATTCAAATAGTAATGAATATTTCAATCATGTCTTATTGTAAAATTACAAAAAAAAAATCATTTACTGATAAATTAATTAATTTTGATATCGTTAATCTTTCTTTCATAAGAATGTGACATTTAATAAATCTAAATGAGAAATTTTATTTAGGCTCTTATTACTATTAATATATACTTTACTATGAATTAATAAACTTTTTTATTGTTGTAACTAATAGCTAAGGATAAGATAAAAAGTTTTAAATATAAAGTTTTTTTTCTAGTCAGGTTGTTGCACAAGGCCCCTAAAAGAGCGAGGCCCAGGATGATTACCCTGCTCGCAACCCCCTAAGGCCGCCTCTGTTCTTTGAATCACTCCAGAAATCTACCTCTAATTACTCATACCTATCTACTATGAACACCAGTGGCATGCAGCAGTCTTTGATAAACAATATGAATATAGCACAATTAAAATTAATAATAATAATTATATTCCCACCAACTGGTCTTCTATCTATGTAGTATACAACCATTTGGCAAAAGCTCACTATCTACCACTCTTTCATTTAACCTAAACACTACCCTATTACTATTTGTGGTTTGTGAATCTGTATTAAATTATTTAGTATTTGACACATACTACAGTACTTCTAGCTCCACACTAAGTCTTATTGTCAACTTCATATAACGTTAGAAGAAGGAATTTATGAAGGATGAGAGCTGAATATCTTAAATATCAGCACAACAGTGAATTAATATGCAAAGACTTAAACCTTACTGTTTGGTATAGTGTGACTTTAAAATGTAATACTTCTTCCCTGGTTCTCGGTGTTTAGTCAGAATTCACTCACCCTCATATCTTGACAAATATCTTCCAGCAAATTACTCAAATGGTCTTGCGCACTGAAACCATAAGGACATGAAGATCCCAAACCAAACAACCAAATTAGAATAAATCTACTAGAAACAAAATTGTAGATGAATAGAACATAACTAGTTAAGTTATCTCAACAAACTTGTCATTGAGTCAGCTAAGTAACTGTAAATAATTAGCAAAAGATATGATGAAAGAAACAATCAGTATATTTTTTAATAAATTACATGTGGTATTCCCAAAATGCATTAGTTGATCAATTGGTGAATCATATTATTTCCACATTATATAATACCACTTAATCCTCATTTAAGCCACCTTGGTACCTTCTAGTTTATTTAGATGCAGTATCATTCATTGTTCTCCCATGGACATTTGCCATATCTGCCTCCCAAGGTTGTGCTTATTTTAGTAACTAAATTCCTTCAGCTTCTAGCTTGCTAGATGTGTCAATGTTGATGCAGGAGCAGATCTGTTCCCATATGTCTGTTATTGTTCTCCATGTGGTAGGTATTTTTGTTTGTGAAATGTGTAAGTTATGAGGTGGGGTTTGGAGACCATTTTAGCACTTGCTTACCACACTGAAGACAGCTGATACACAGAGCCCATGATTTAAATCTAGGCTTGTTGTACCTCCCCGAGCCAATGTGATGGTGCCCTACTGTGCTCAGCCACACAGCAGTATTGAGTATAGAATGGTTAAATGCAAACTGATGTACAGTAGAACTCCAATTATATGAATCAATTGGAACCGGACGCCATTCGGGTAATCAAAAATTTGATTTTTTTTCCGAAAAAGTATATTTCGCGAGATAATCTGCTAAGCCTATCAGGCGCTCTGGGCCCATAACATGTAAGTTTTAAATAAAACTGTAGTGCATGTTTTCGTGTTTTAAGAACGACTGACTTTTATTTAATAAACAGAGATCATAGAAGCACACCTTCATAGCATAGATAATATTGTAGATGTACATGGAACACAGATTATACTTAACAAATGTTGCTACTAGTATCTAACTTAACATATTTTGATATATGACCAATACCCCCACTATATCAAAATAAACTGACAACATTACTTTTCTTGTATTCCGAATAGTTTTAAAAGTTTACAATGCCTTACATGACATAAAGACTTTGTGAGTATGTCTGCAGGCATACTTGCTGTTTCTAATATTCTGCTTTAACAATATTCTTATTAATACATTCTCGACCAAAATGGTATTTTATGTCAATATGTTTTGATCTATTGTGAAAGAAAGGATTATACAATAACTTATGAGCAGTCCGATCATCATTAAAGATTACAATACACTGTAAATAACCAGTTATTTCCTTATTTAAATTTCTCAGATAAATGGCCTCCCTACAACATTCTGATATTCCTACATATTCAGCATCAGTGCTTGATAATGTAATATTGTTTTGCTTTTTACTCCCCAAGATATCATACCACCTGAGAGACTAAAACAGAATCCTGTGTAGGACTTCCTATCTAATATGTCCTTAGCCCAATCTGCATCTACATAACCAACTATCTCTTTGTTAACATCTGTCCCACAATATTTAATACAATAGTTTTTGGTTCCTTTGATATATCTTAATATACACTTAGCATGAGTCCAGTGCTCTTTATTATAACAATTATTAAATTGACTCAAGTACACAACTGCGAATGAAATATCTGGATGGGTAAACATTGCTAGATACATTAGACAGCCAATTAATTGTTGATAAGGTAATTTTTATCACAATTCTCATCTTACAATTAACTAAATTAAATTTGAGTAACAACTGATCAATATAATTACTTTGATACAAAGTTAAAATTCTTTTTTGTTTATCATAACAGACAGACATACCAAGACACTACTTGATTTGCCCCAGATCCTTAATTTTAAATTGAGATCCTAATGCAGATTTTAGCTTATTTGTTTCATTACAATTGTTTGAAAAAACAAAAAAATCATCAACATACAATGCAATTATGGTTTTACCATTATTCTTAATATATAAACAAGGTTCATATTTGGACTTTGAATATCCAATATTAATTAAACAAGTATTTACCTTATCATACCACATTCTTGATGACTGTTTTAGCCCATAAATGGCTTTCCTTAGTCTTAGAACTTTACCAGGATTTGAACAGTTAAATCCTTCAGGAATTTGCATGTAAATATACTCATTAAGATCGCCATTCAAGAATGCAGTAACTACATCTATATGCATAGTATCAAATCCAAGTTTCACAGACAAAGCAAATAGTAATCACAAAGTACTATGTCTTACCACAGGCAAAAAAAAATTTTATGGGCTATGCCAGGTTGTTGAGTAAAACCTTTAGCTACTAACCTTGCTCGAAAATGCACTTTATTGTAGCACTCAATCTTTTTCTTAAGCACCCACTTACACTGCATTATAGTAGAGTTACTTGGAGGCTCTACTATCTCCCAAGCATCATTTTCTTCAAAGTTTTTTAACTCCTCCTGTACCACCTGTAACCACTGATTTTTCTCAGGTCCTTCCAATGCCTGATTAAATATAAGTTCAGTCACATTCTCTAAATTACTCTCTGTATAACAAATACCACCAAAACCATATCTGATATCTGTCTGGTGCACATCTTTCTCTGACAGGCCTATGTGATTCATCACCTGTACCCTGAGCATCCAAACATTCTTCATAGTCAGTTGGAACATAATCAGAATCTGATGAAGCTTTCAGTGACTCTTCAGTTAATGTTAAGTCTGTGATGTCCGCCACTGAATCTTGTAATGTCTTATTTTCTGACATGTTCTCTTCAGTTATACATTCCTTTTCACTATCTGCAGATGCAATGTCTACCATTACTGATGGCTTTTCCATAATGATCACATCTCTGCTTGTAAATATTTGTCTTTTTATCGGATCATATACTCTGTATACTTTGATATTATCAGAAAATCCAACAAGTATACACTCAACTGACTTTTTATCCCACTTAGATCTTTTTTCTTTATTGACATGAACCATAACAGGAGATCCAAAAATTCTCAAATTACTTAAATCTGGCTTAACTCCCATCCGTAACTCATATGGTGTTTTACCATCCAGAACTGACGATACAGTACGATTATGTAAGTATACAGCTGTGTTACATGCCTCAGCCCAAAACTTCTTACTTAAGTCAGCATCATACAGTATACATTTTGCCTTCTCAATAATCGTCCTATTCATCCGCTCACATAACCCATTTTGTTGCGGTGTGTATGGATTTGTCATCTGGTGTATTATTCCAAACTCCTTTAAGTAATTATCAAAATCTGAATTGCAGAATTCTCTCCCATTATCACTTCTGAAGACTTTCACTTTTCTATTAATTTGATTTTCAGCTAATGCCTTAAATTCTTTAAAGTATTTTAATGCTTCATTTTTATTTTTCAAAAAATAGATAAATGTCATCCGACTGAAGTCATCTACAAATAATAGAAAGTAGGATGAACCTCCTAGTGATTGCTGCTCCATCGGTCCACACAGATCACTGTGAACGATTTGTAATAATTCAGTGCCTCTTGTACCACTACTTGCAAAAGGTAGCCGACATTGCTTTCCTTCATAACAAGTCTTACAAGATGATTTTTTTACATTGACTTTATCATCAAACTTCATTCCTTCTACTGCCTTCTTAGTTTTTACTAAACAATCACTGTTCACGTGACCTAGTCTGAAATGTCAAGTGAGACCTGTAGTTGTCACAGCTGCAACCATCCTTTCTTGCAGGTTTAATTTATAAACACCATTCGTCAGAGAAGCAGTAGTAACTAATTCTCCGCATTTATTGTAGATGTCACAACCATTTTCTGTAAAAATCACTATGTTGCCTTTTTGAATTAACTTGTTAACTGAGATGAGATTTGTTGTTAAGTTTGGAACACAAAACACATCTTCAATGTTTATATCGATTGCACTGCCTTTAACTGAGGTTGCTATCCTCACATCGCCAACACACGTAACTGAAACAGTTTCCTGATTTGCTACCATTATTTCTTGTTGTACTTCACAATATTTACTGGTGATCCAGTCCTTATTAGCTGTTAGATGAACACTAGCACCAGAATCAATATACCAGTCTCTTTTATTGAAACTTCTACTCAAAAACACTGCTGAGAACGCATTTGTTTTCATGTTGTTTAGGCATTGCATTCTGTAGTGACCAATCTGTTTGCACTTATGGCATTTGACATTGACAGTCTTTATATTGGTACTACTTGACTTTTTGAACTGCCATCTTTGTTATCTTTGTTGCCATATAATTGTTTCCTTTTATGTTGGCTATTCTTCGACACAACGAATGCACCCTCTTCATTATGACTACTTTCTTTTCCGGTCTCCATGTCTAAAAGTTTGCTTTTAATAGCATCTGATGTCACTTGAATCCCTGAGTGCTCGATGGCCATTATCATTGGCTCATATTTTTCAGGTAGTCCAGCTAGCAACAACGAACCAATCCATTCATCATTTATCACAAATCCTGTTCCATTTAGCATTTGACCAGTCTCAATTATCTGCGTAATATACGAGGTCATTGAACTGCTACTCTCCAATTGAATGGATATCAAATGCCGTAAAAGACTTATTCTTCTTGTAAAACCGGAATCGGCAAAAAGCAATTTGAGTCTTTCCCATAGCTCTTTTGTAGTCTTGACAGTTTTTATGTGGACATATAGTGATGAGTCTATTGTAAGAATCAATTTCGCCTTTGTCTTGGCGTCATTAATGGCCGACACTATAATTTCAGCACCGCTTTCCTTTCTCTTGGGCTTGATACACTTCATCATGCCTTCAAGTATTAAAAAGTTCTCTGTGGTGAACACCCACTCATCGTAGTTCTCTCTACCACATAACTTAGGCACCATTTTTTGAATTTAAACCAGCGACAACTAAACACAAGAACAGTACATGCACTACTACACAATATCTAAGCCAGCTACTGATTACTTCTCCTACTGCGAATAAAATAACTTACTTAAACTTTGGCGAGATAATCTGCTAAGCCTATCGGGCGTTCTGGGCCCATAACCTTTAAGTTTTAAATAAAA
Source organism: Vandiemenella viatica (assembly GCA_031002005.1). Classification (NCBI taxonomy): domain Eukaryota; kingdom Metazoa; phylum Arthropoda; class Insecta; order Orthoptera; family Morabidae; genus Vandiemenella; species Vandiemenella viatica. Next base: position 81,035,159 of record JARYHS010013630.1, read on the forward strand.
CTATAGTGCACGTTTTCGTGTTTTAAGAATGACTGACTTTTATTTAATAAACAGAGATCATAGAAGCACACATACATAGCATAGATAATATTGTAGATGTACATGGAACACAGATTATACTTAACAAATGTTGCTATTAGTATCTAACTTAACATATTTTGATATATGACCAATAATTATTATATGTATGTTGAAAATGGGAGAAAAAAAACTATTTTAAAGAAAAAAGGTTTTTAATTAATTAAATGAAAGGGCAACTCTTTTACATGTTAAGTGTACTTACAAGTGCAGTACATTAGTACAGTATGTATGTACTGTACTGTAAATGAAAACAATTGCTTGCTGAAAATCTCAGTTAAAGTAAGCTGTTTGACTATATTCATCTGTTTTCCGGAAGCCAAATCGCTCATCCTCTTGACAGTGAAAAATTGCATGTGATCACACTCGGGCTGATGCTCCATCCACTTAAACACAGTTTCAAGACTATTAAATGCTTGACTAACTCATGGTCATTTCACCATTAGGGTCTTCTTCTTCCTTGACACTTTCAATAAGTTAATCATCATTTAGAATTTCATATCCAGGGTCTGGCGAGTAACACACCACCCAAAATTTTATATTTTCAGCACTAACTTCTGAACATCCAGGAATTTTCAAAAGAATGTTTCTGAATTCCTGAAGTGATACGTCATCCCCATCTTCTCCTATCTCTTTCCTTTCCATCTTAATAAAAAAATAATAAAAAAAATAAAAAAAACACCTCAACCATGTAGGGTGAAGTATTTATAAAGGTCTGTTTCAACACCTATAACATATAGCATTACAGTCAATATCAGCTCCATTTAGCTTTTTTCATCAAACTAGTTCCCTCATAATATCCTCAGTATCTCTTTCTAATTTAAGTTTGTTCCTTTCTATTTATGTGGAGAAGTTAATTCTCTCATATTCTGCCTCCCATCCCACAATGATAATTTCTAATAGACTCATTAAACTAAAAGCTTAATTTCAGTGTTTCTATCATATCCTCAGTAACTTCTTCCCCATACGTATTCCTAACTTTCTGAATTCCTTTTCTTCATTTCAATTTTTTAACATATCTGTAGAAATTTATACTTGCAAAATTAAATGTTTTGACTCCAACTATAATATGTTTCATGAACTTACCTTTAGCTTCACTCTTTGCAGATACTTTTGCTGTGGTCAGAATTTCAGTGCACTATTGCCACATTTGGGAACATTCTCATGTAATGCTCTCTCTTTAACACAAGAAAATGACAATGCTGATCATACTGTGTTGCCAAGTACAAGCATGAATGCACAAACAAGCTGGGCAATTTTAACTCTTACATGCAAAGTATGGAAATGGCACATTCGAAGCTGACTGTCAACTGTCAATACCTTGTTGTGTTCTCTTCTTAATTCTGCCCCCAATGTGTGTGTGTGGGGGGGGGGGGGAGGGGGGAACTCTCATTGTTTGTTTTTGTTATTATTTCAAACTGCAATCCAGTGCATTTGCTTTCACTTCAATTGTTGTAACCTTACAGACAAATAGACAGTAAATAATAATAAATATAAAAACTTGCCATTTGATGTGTGTGTTTCTTTTAACATTTGTAATTCAAGAGGTTGATCAGGATCAAAGCCTGTCTGTAACCGTGCCAAATTCCATTTACAATTTCCTGCCTGTTGCATGGAAATACACCAACATGATCTCCTGGTTGGTATGGTAGTTCACAGCCAAGCTGGAGTAACATCGTTGCACGACTGCAAAAATTAGATAAACAAAATAAATATACATCAAGTTAAAGATTGGTATTAAGCTTATTGATCTTGCTTTTCATATTTAGTAAGAATATAAATGTATCACAATTTGTGTTAACAGAAGGTGATAAAATGCAGATTATCCTTCCTTCTTAAACGTCAGTTTCACTATAATGATTATTGGTTATTCCAGTAATGACAGTTATTATGCTGCTTACATGACAGTTAAAGAAATTACTATCAGTATAGATATAACAAAAAACTGAGGCTAGCCAAAAATAATGTGTTGTTGTTTTTTTTTTTTTTTTTCTGCACTGCTGCTCTCTTCCCAACAACTTAGGAAAGTGATTTTATCTTTCCTTTCCACATAGATACACAGAATAGATAATATGTACACATTTGCTGACAAGCTGCTTCAAGCGACAGTTATAGAAGCTACTTCCAGCAGTACCATTGTAGAAACTGTAAGGAAATGGTACATATGTAAGCAATATCCATAATTCTAATTATAAGTTATAAGAGTCTTCTAATACTTTAGTACTATGTGCATGACATTTGAGTGATCACTTAATTCTGTGAGTGAGCAAAGGTAGTATATGGCAAAAAACATGAGTGATCTCCACCTTTAAATTGGGTAAGTGAATGGTTTACTTTCTATATAATTGTGTTTATAGGATTCCCTACATTCCCACTATGTGCATGCCATGTACTAGTACTGATGAAAGGTTTACTCAAGAAAATTTCGTTTTTTGTGCATATTTTTTCATGTTTTGATGCTATCATACTATAATTGGCAAGAGATGGTATTTTCTTCTGTTTTCATTATTTCAGTTTTTATATACAGTGAAGAATCAAGGAAACTGGTATAGGGATGCGTATGCAAACAGAGAGATACGTAAACGCTCAGAGTATGGCGCTGCGGTCAGCAATGCCTATGTAAGACAACAGGTGTCTGGCACAGGCGTTAGATATACTGCTGCTGCAATGGCAGGTTTCATGATTTTAGTGAGTTTGAACATGGTGTTATAGTCAGCACACGAGAGGTGGGAAAAAGCATCTCTGAGGTTGTGATGAAGTGGAGATTTTCCCATACTACCATTTCACAAGTGCACTGTTAATATCAGGAATCCGGTAAAACATCAAATCTCCGACATCGCTGTGGTCGGAAGAAGGTCTTCAAGAATGGGATGAACAATGACTGAAGAGAATCATTCAACTTGATATAAGTGCAACCCTTCCACAAATTGGTGTGGATTTCAATGTTGGTCCATCAACAAATGTCAACATGTCAACATGTGAACCATCATCGATATAGGCTTTCGGAACCGAAGGCCCACTCGTGTACCTTTGATGAGTGCACAACACAAAGCTTTATGCCTCACCTGGATCTGTCAACACTGACATTGGACTGTTGATGATTGGAAACATGTTTCCTGGTCTGATGAGTCTCGTTTCCAATTGTATCAAGTGGATGGACTTGTATGGGTATGGAGACAACCTCATGAATACATGGACCCTGCTTGTCAGCAGGGTACTGTTCAAGCTGGTGGAGGCTCTGTAATGGTGAGGGGCATGTGCAGTTGGAGTGACATGGGACCCTGATACATCCAGATACAACTCTGACAGGTGACACGTACGAAAACATCCTGGCTAATCACCTCCACCCATTCTTGTCCATTAGAATTCCGACAGACTTGGGCAATTCCAGCAGGACAATGCGACACCCCACACATCCAGAATTGCTACAGAGTGGCTCCAGAAACACTCTTCTGAGTTCAAACACCTCCGCTGGCCACAAAGTCCCCTGACATTAATATTATTGAGCATATCTGAAATGCCTTGTAATGTGCCATTCAGAAGAGAGCTCCACCCCTTCGTACTCTTACAGATTTATGGACCGCCCTGCAGGATTCATGGTGTCAATTCCATCCAGCACTACTTCAGACCTTAGTCAAGTCCATGCCATGTTATGTTGCAGTAGTTCTGCATGGTCGCAGGAGCCCTACACGATATTAGGCTGGTGTACCAGTTTCTTTGGCACTTCAGTGTATCTGGTATTTGTGATAGTGAAAGTGATGTTAGGCATTTTACTATTTGTCTAGTAGCAAAGCATACATTTGGAACATAGTATCTTTGTAATCTTTACTGCAAATCAATGTTTTCCATTTATGCTAACATGCTATTATTTAAGAAAACTGAAGAAATAAATAACTAAATTTACATTGTAAAAAATGCTATTAAAGATTCCAAAGGGTGAGGTGTTTATCTGCAATGAGTGTGATCTATGATGGATATCTCATAAAGTAGTGTTCATATGAAATGATATGTGATTCATGGTGCCAATCGGTTCTCAGTGTGGAAAAATCATAATATTTAGCTCTTTTTTTCTACTCGTTTAACGCATATTTTAGCTAGACCACGAACCTTCAAACCTCAGAAACCCAATCCAAACTGGTTTGATAGTTTTTGTGTGATGTACGAATAAAGGCACAGTCAGATGCAGTCAGACTGATAATAGTACAATAGAGTGCACAGAAACAAAAGAGGTTGAATAATACAACAAAAATAAAAACTAGGGTAGGGAATATACCACTGCATAATATAGGTAGTGGCAGGATGGTGTCAATATATGTGAAAGACATGAACACTAATGAAACATTATAACTATCGGGCATATAATCCTTCCTAAGCAGTAGAATATGGTGGACACAAGACGGGTTATAAGAGGTGAGTTCAAAAATAAAGAGAATGAAGACAGGGAGGGGATATAGTTAATTTAAAAGAGTATAACCAAACATTGAAAAGTATTTATAAAAAATAGGGAACTAAACTTTACCTCTGGTGTGTGGTGAAAGGGAATGATAATTGATAATAGGAGTTGGGAAAAGAGGAGAATTTAAAGCAGTCATTCGGTATTATCTTCAATTGAGACCTGGTGGTTGTATGGCGCTCAGTTTTTATGGTGGGCCAGTTCCCACCTTCTGAATTCAGCATAGATGACAAAGCAGGAACTGAAATGATTGGTATCATGCAAGGTGAAATGAGCACTTCTGGATTCTGAGTGAACACTATTTGTCTGTGGCCATTCATTGTTACTGAAAGTTCACTAGTTACTTAGAAACTCAGATAGTAGTTGCAAGTATTTGTTATAATATAGGAGGTGAAGGTTACATGTTCTATGTTGGGAAAACTATCACCAGTGATGGGTTTGGTGAAAGTGGTGGAGGCATGTTGTAAGTTACACATCTTGCACTATGATCTGTTGTATGGAAAGAAGTCATCAGTCTGTCATCTGGGACACTGATAGTAATATTTGTGGATTCAGACTTTACTGAGGTTTGTGTATCTATTGAGGAAATTTGTATAAGAGGCAGGACGGATACTGTGGATCAGAAATCTCATCTCAGAACTGGATTTAAGGAAATCGTAATGCTGCCATAGGTTTAACTGATGGATTCAAAGACTGGTCAACAGTAGGTTTTAGAGGGTTTAGGTGTGTTGCTTGGCTGTGCTGGTTGTGGTGTAGTGGTTTGTGGGCATGAAGATGGAGCCAGATAGCAACCCAGATGTGTTCTATTAGGTTGAGATCAGGCAATTCTGGTTGCCATCAATGTGAGTTCGCATCATGCTTCTCAAACCACTGTAGCATGATTCTAGACTTGTGACACGGGTAGTTATTTTGCTGGAAGATGCATTCACCATTGTGGAAGACATATTGGATGGAGGGTTGCAGATGGTTTACAATAATTTTCGCAATTCAACAGCTGTAATGGTGCCTTTGGTCACTAACTCAGGTCACAGGGAAGCCCAAGTGAACATGCTCCATACGATAGTACTGTTCCCACCAGCTTTTTATCTGGGCATGGTGTATATTTTGAGCAGCCATTCACCACTGATGTGATGTAGCAAGAAATGCGATTTATCTGACAAGGTGGATCCTTGGTCTTCTCTTTATAATCTAGTGACCACTGCAAATGTAATTGATGATGTCACTGGGTCATCATGGGAACATGTATGGGTGCTCTGTTTCGAAGCCCCATGTTCAACAATGTGCTACGAAATAGTTTTTCCTGCTCCAGCATTGCTATCAGATCTGCCACAGACTGCCCCCCTCTCCTGCTTTAAAGAGAAGGCAAGCCTCCAACCTCCATGTTTTGTGATTAAGGGTGGATGTCCACCACCTTATAGCTTAAGCATGGGTTAACACACAAACAGCCAAAAAGCACTGCCATTTCTAAGATGATTGTTACTTAGTTTCAGGTTATAACAATCTGCCTTCAGTCACAGTGGATTTCACCATTCAGACATATCATTTCTAGTATGATTCCCCATGTGCTTCTGCCTTACTTTCACTTTCTTTACAACATGGAATACTTGCTGCGGGTAGTGGTCCTGATGTTTTGGCTCATCAGTGTATGTCTAAGGTGAACATTAACGAGGCTTAGATTAGTAGTTGGTAAAAAAAATTAACAACAGTGTGTAGCAGTGAAGAGAAAACCATGATCATAAATTAGCATTGAAAAAAAAAAATTATCAACTGCTGCGGAGGGATGACAGCAATTGTATTGATACATCCATTTTACTGTATTAATAAGTAGTGAAATTTGGACATCATTAGCAGAATAATTGATATGTAGTACACTACATAAAAATTAAAACATGATTTTAGTGATTTAAAATTTCAGAAGGAGATAAGAATGGTAGAATTAGCAATTTAGGTGACCCAAGCAGAATTAATACAATATCAGATTGATGGTTTGCAACACAGTATAAAATTTGGAAGAAGTTTTAATATGGTGTCTGCAAGCATAAGGAGGCAAGATGCTTTTATAAAAGTTTTCAGTATTAAAGACCTATTTAAAAAGTAATGTTATGAGACAATATTTTTGGAATAAAAGAGCACATATTTCATAACATGTTTAACTTTTGCATAAAATGTAAGTAATTTGAACTTGTACTATGTATAGTAGGCCAGGTTTGGTCAGTATATGTGTGAGTAGGAAGGGTTGTCATTGGTGGTGATGTCAGAAGATAGTGATAGTGGGAGAAGGTGAAAGAGGCATCCCTTAAAACTGTTAGACATGTGGATGTCAATTGGTTGAATGAAATTTTATAACAACAGTCAACCCATACCCCATGTGGGATGGTTTCTAGCAGCCCTGTTGAAAAAAAATTGATAAAGTGTGAATTTTGACTGTAGATAGTGGTTTATGGACTTAGTAATCAATTCATTGTCTTTTCCCTAAGCAATTCAAGTAAGTGGGATGAAAATTTATTCAATTTTCAAAACCTTCAGCAACAAACATTGTAGCTGGATGAGCGATCAGTTATTACTAAGATGAACTTAGCAATCTTTTTGGGATTGATGATTCTGATTTGGTTAACTTTCAAGAAATAGTTACATTAAACTAAAGTGATCATTATAATTTGTGGGCTCATTATTGCAATAAGTCCATTGATTATGTAAAAGTGACTATTTATTTCTATATATTCTCAAACTAGTGTTGCATGGTGGCAATTTAAAACTATTCCTAACATATGGTCTTCATCAAAAGAACACATTATGGGTGCAAATGGATGGAATGCAAAGGGTGTAGGTAGCATTTTTATAAAAATTACTGTACTGAATATAATCAGTGACTGATATATTAAAGGAGTGAGTGAATCAAGTTACAAAACTTTGGTCAGACCATTGATTGAATATGGTGGTGTAGTTTGAGATCCACATTTTAAGTATCAAATACAAGAGTTGCAGGCCTGCACTAGATTTGTTTGTGGAAATTGCTGCAGGATTGTGTAAGTAACTGACTGAAAGGGGTGTTAAAAGTCGTTGGAAAATTGGAGGAGGGTGCAGAGAGTGCTAGGAGTGTATAAGGCATATGTTGGTGATGGAACCTGAAAGAATAATGGTTGAAGTATTAGGAATAGTGCATGAAAAGGAAAAGAAGACAAGTTGGCACTCAATTTCATGTGTAAGGGAATGGTAAAGTTTTCTTTTGTGGATATGGGTGTCAGGGATTGGAATAAATTACCAAGGGAATAAATTAATAATTTACCAAAAATGTTGGACGAATTTAAAATTAAAATTTGTAAATGGCAAAAACAGGAGGGTAGAGAAATTTAACATTCAAAATATATCAGATAATACTAATACAAAAGGGATAATTAGATGACTAGGGATATTGCTTCCGGAGCATGTGCTCCATCACAATTAAATTCAATTAAAAAAGAGCTAGGTTTGGAGCCATTGGCAATAAAATGCAGGGGAAGTGTATTAAGGAAGTGGATAAGGCAGAAATTGGTGATGAGGATTGGACGGACACTGAAAGAAGAATTAAAAGTAGTAAATGAATGAGAAATAATGTAAGGAAAAGGGAAATTTTTTATTTGTTGATAAGAGAGTCATGATTTGGATTAAATTGTTGAGGCAAGCACTAGAAAAGTTACTCCAAACACCAAAAGAATTTTAACGTGAAAATTCATATTATCTCTATGTCATTTGTTACATTTCAGTTAGTTAATAATAATAATCTTTCTAACATAACATTTGGTAAGCAAAGGACAATTCATAATTTTGGTAAAAAAACTAATGGAATCTCTAGCTTTAAGAATATCATAATAAAAACTTTAGGATGATGTTGCATGGTAAAATCTATCAAGATTCTAATTGATTCACATGAATAATAAGTGTAAGCACCTATATACTTGGAAGTGGTTTTTTAGTGGTGTGTGCCATACTGGTTATTGTCATACACATGTGATTAATGTTAGGCTTTTTGAAATCAATGGAATCTTGTATATTTAAATGTGAGGATATTCTCGCACTTCATCTCTCTCTGGAGCAATGGCAGGGATATTATTTCATAACATAAAATGTGATATAGTGTCAATTTTTGGCAGCATTTTATTGCCAGTATAAGAGATTAAATTCATATTATGCAGAGAATAAAATTATTGTTTTAGTTTCAATGTCATTCGTTATTACTCCATCTCAAAAAAAATATTGGTTTGTTGCTGATTAATATATTTCTGATAAATTTAGTTTCACTGTCTGCTGTGTGAAATGTTATCATTTAGTATACAGAACTTAATTAAAGCAAGCAGAATGGGTTATTTTTAATTTAATTTAATTTAATTTAATTTAATTGCAATGGAGCACAAGCTCTGGTGGCAATTTCCCTACTCACCCAACTTCCCACTATCCTTCACTCACCTACATTTGCCCTCTACAAATTTTAACTTTAAATTCTTTTAACGTTTTCGGTAGGTTATTCATCATTCCCCTTGGTAACTCATTCCAATTCCTGACACCTTTACCTAAAAAAGAAAATCTTCCCACACCCTTGTGCCTGAAATAGAGTGCCAGCTTGTGGTCATGGTCATCTTTTCCCTTCCATGAACTACTTTTCATACCTACTGCAATATCTTTCCATGCCTCATTAAGTTTTAATAACTTAATGTCCAACAAAATTATGCTACCATCACCTGTATCAGTTTTATCTGAAATGGTGTTATTGTAACTTTGGTATTCATAAGAGGAATGAGAAGTGGAGCGTTTTGTGCATATGAAGTTCTTTTGTGTAATAGGAATGGTAGCCACAATTATACCCTATTGATCCATTGAGACACAAATAAAAATCTCATCCAAGGCTTTTAAACAACATAAATCAAGGATTGCAACAAATCACACTACATGTGATATGTATAAATTAGAAAAAAAGGAAACAAAAAGCCATTTCCTGGAGGTTATATAACGAGATTTTTTGATACAACTTACCTCGCATCGTTTCCATGCAGATTAATTTTTCGGACAAGACTACATCCTGTTACTTTTTTATTATGGCACTTTGAAAGAGCTGCAACATAATAATATAGTTTGACTATTAATATGCTAAATTATTTAATTGCTATATAAAAGTGAATGACAAATAAAATTGTAAAAGAAAGTTGAAATTTAATAATACCATATTTTGTAAAATCTTTTAAGAAAATACCTACCTTTTGCTAGAATTTCTTCTTTAGATTCAACAAATCTCACAGTAGAAGCAGATAAAGTAGGAGCCCTTAATGCTCTTGTTGCTTCAAGGAATGTTTCATCATCATCCAAACAAAATGTTTCACATGCAAGCTGCAAATATTAAATTGTGGTCTATAATAAATGTTGGAAGTATTTAATGTTTGTTGATAATCTTTGTAATTAGAAATGTGAAATGACAAATTTGAATGGAAGTATCAGGTATTATTATAGCAAAAATCAATGTAAGCAGTAGCTGAAGAATGTGTATTTGCCACTTACGCTGAGACATCTGAAGCCCATTTTCTGAAGGCTTGCTCTTGTCCACAAAGTTCATCTCCTTGGCATAATTTAAGAAGCCTCTCTCCCCCAAGCTCTCCAAGTAAATTATCTACATATTTCCCAAATGCACAGAAATTTGGGTATGCACTTGATCCTAATGCAAACACAGCAAATCTGAAATATAGTTTGAAAAAAATAATCATTTGTGTTGTTGCAAATATACTTAAACAGTCACAAACTATTTTATATTTATAAACAAGTTTCATAAAATATCAAATCTTACTGTTAACATTCTCCCGATTACTGTAGGACTAATTAAGCTAGCAATGTAATGAAATAAGAATTAGTTAGTTTTAATTGCAATGAACTAGGTGCCATGGTGCTAATTTCCTAACATCTCAACTTTTGAATTTTAAGAATTTTTCCTTTTCCTTTCAGTGTTGAGATAAAATTTTCAACATATCTTTGGTAATTTGTTAGTTTCGTGCCTCCCTTAAGTACAGAAGAAAATATAATTAGTTCCTTATGGCGTGCTAAGTTATAGAATGTTCATATTATCCCATCCACCTACTAATCCAAATTCCTTAGCCATTATCCATTCAGGCCTCTTTGGCAATATATACATCATACACTCTTCATTCACAACCTGTTTATCAAAGATTCAAAATCCTACTTCAATATCATGTCACTCATTATTGGTATTCTCCACCAACAAATCTACCCTTCATCTTTGCTTTCTCTCTGACTCCTGTATTTGACACACATAAGAAACTACAGCTCCATGCCTCATCAATGACATTACCACCCTTTTGTATTCCAGTTTCCTCATTGCTTTAATATATCCTCTCAGTTCCTCACCAGTAGATATAGGACTTTAAAATCTTTCCTTATCAACTTCCTACTTGTGATGAGGTAGTATATTTGCTAATATAGGGTATAATGTATTAAATAAAATATTCCAGAATAAAATTCAGTATGTATAGGAATATTTCTAAGTAAGATAAAGGTAAAAGTCACAGGGTTACGACACTCCTGCCGCATCCCATAGGATTCACGGAGGTAGAGCTTTGCACTCCGTGTACAACCTTTGGCACTAGAATGGATGTGACAGGGTCAGCGCCACACTCCGGCAGTTCTTTACCTTCCCATACTCATTGGATAGCAGGCTGAGTGGGCCTGGGCATCCATTCTGGATGTTCAGTTTTGAGGAAGAATCCTCAGCTTTGTCGGCAACCAAACCCCGGTCGTCCAAGCCGCAGGCAGGCGCTTTACCGCGGCCACCATATTTCTAAGTATTGTGCAATAATTTGGTCACCTTGGCCAGCATATAGCCTTTCCTATTACTTTGGGCACAAGAAATTGTAAGAGTGCACATTTTATTGAAGGAAGGGAGTTAATTGGCTGATTTGAATTGAGTATCAGCATAAATGGATGTAATAATGGATATAATAAGTCAGTTAACATTTTAAAAGAGATTATGAAGTATGTGGAAATAAATAAGTTATTTCTAGAGGAGCTGAAGAGATTTTTAATATTTTAAAAATGAATTTAGTAAGTCGGAGATTAACAGCTTCTATCAAGGAATTTAAAATGAAAATTCATAAATGACAAAAGTGGATGGGATAATTTTTAAAGTATTTAGAATCACAATAATAAAAAATAAGAAGAAAGAGGTAGGGTAAATAGATGACTAGGGAAATTGCAACAAGAGCACGTGCTCCATTACAATTAAAAATTCAACCCAAATTCATGGTCTTTCGCAGATGGCTACAAACAGAGCTACAGCTGTGGGTTACTATAAAGAACTCCAAAAATTAAGAATCAACAGACTGCAATCAGTTTAGTTGGGAGCATATTGACATCACTTGGTTCAGCAAATTTGGAGTGGAAAGTGTTGAAAAGGTAATAAGAGTGTTAATAATGTGCCACAGGTGTAGAAGAAATATTCATTCAGTAAACAAGATCAAAGTTGATATTTCATACATATATTACTATTTTTTAAAAAATTTTGGGTATGGAGGATTTGACAGCAATCATTGTTTGAACACATCCATCTCAATTTGAATACTTGTAAAATGGCTGTTACATTTTAGAGCTTGCAACTTTGGTAAATAAGATCTTAAACATTTTTAAACTTCTCTTCTGTTTTACCATTTTTCAATACCTTAGGATAGGGAAAATAACCCTTCAATAACCATAGATGAAGGCAGGAGGCCAGACAAACATGAAAAAAGATTTTCACAATATTTTGGTTAATAACCTTAGCCATGTAGGAGTTGAGACATATGACAGGGAGAAAGGTGTGAGCACATCCAGACCTGCCACATGAATAAAATAAAGGGAGGGTGGGATTTGAACCAGTGGTGGGGGGGAGTGGGAGAAAGCTGACCAACCATAAATGTGAAACACAATAATCTCTGTGACAATCAGTCAAACCACCTCTTCAGAACTCCATAGGAACTTGCCTATCAACAAATCCTAGACACCAGACATACTCCTTGCATCAATCTATGCTAAATCTGTCACTTGCTATTTACCAATTTTACAGTCAGTTTAAAAAAACTTATTTTCAACATATTCTATAGAACTCCTTAAGTGTAATTTTCCCACCTGCCTATATATGAATTTTAATTTAAATTCTTTCATCGCTTTTGGTCAATAAATCATTACTTCCCATGGTAATTTATTCCATTCCCTGACTACGTTATGCTTGAAATAAAGTGTTTTAATGGTCATCTTTTACCTTCCATCCACTACTATTAATTCCTGTACCAATACCTTTCAAAGCAATTATTTACTTATACATTCCCAGTACATTACCCTCCTCTTGTCTTCTAACGAATCCCAATCCACATACATTACTGAATGTGTTATGTGGTAATTTCCACATTAATACCCAAAAGGTGTATCCCATACTACACAACCATATTCAAGCAATGATCTGATGTAAATTGTGTAACTCAAACCCTCACTTCTCTGGAACATTCCCTCATCACCTTTCATAAATGAGGGTATTTGAAAATTTTTTCTACCACTTGCCCACTGTATCCTATGCAATAGAGTTAATCATCAAGGTATTTACAGTTCAAATCTTCAACAAACTATTTCTACCACATCCTATAATCATAAATGACCTTTATTTTTTATTTATGTCCCTTTCTGGCATTTAGTTTCATTATATTAAGCAACTAACTTAGTGATGCTGTTAGCCCTTGTTATGCAGTATTAGTAGGGGTAATGTCAGAGCAGAGGCTTTTATTCATATATAAGAGGCAGCAGTGAGCAGACTAGGAAATCAGTAACAGATTCTGTGGATACTGTGATTGAGATATTGAATGGTGTAAAATAATGTTAAAATGATTGGGGTAAATGAGGATGTTTTTTGGTGGGTGCAGAAACTTTTAAGAAGTGAAAGGAAATGATGAATGAAGAAGTAGCAGTGTTAGATTAAGGAGCAAATATTAGTAAGAATGCCACTGGCACGGTTACTATCTGTTATTCCAATGATTGCTTATGTTAATGAATTCATTTTGAAGTCAGAATGTTTTAAGATGATGTAATGTTTTATAGTAGGATTAAATGATTATGGACTGCTACAGAGAGATTTACATCTAGTAAGCAATGAATAAAGTCATTGCCAACTGATCATCTTATTTGGTAAAGAGATATGAAAATATAGATTTTGTATCATTACATAGTGGATTGAAAAGTAATACTGGAAGAAATAAAATGTAAATACCTGAGTATATCTAAACATATGACTCAGGGAGACAACCTGCAAGGGAAGTTTAGTAACACAATAAACTCAAAAGATTTTATCTGTGTATATCACTAGATAATGCAATGATTTGGGCAATACTCTTAGAAAGTGTTAGGGAAACATTTCTGTAGTCCTATCACGGAAGGCAATGAGAGGATGACTGGGGTCCAACTCCATGGAAAGGACATTGCTGGAGTAAGATTGGGTGGTATGAGTCATTCATTTGCGATTATTGAAAACAGGGTCTGGAGGAAATACAAGTGAGTGTAAATTAGCATAATTGCACTGATGATGAAGGAACTAGATTTGGTGTTATCAGAACACAGGAGGCAGAGGGATCGAATAGCACCCTCATTATGGGACACTGAACATGAGTTGGAGGGAGTACAAGCAAGTGTAAATTAACTTATACACACTGGATAACTGATTTTATAAAGCAGCTACATTTGGTGTCATAAGAAGACAGGAGGCAGGTAAATAATTGGGTAAGTAATCAGTATCATCATCTCTTTACAGAGTTTTTCCACTTTTGCAGGTCAGTCATCGCACTTCCACGTTCCAGAAGCTGGAGCTTATTTTGAAAGCACATTTGTCAGGCATACTACTGGCTTGCTAAACCTGTCATAGTCTTATGGGGAAGCAGAAGAGTTGGCATCTGCAAAATATGTAACTATGTTCTGTGCATAGTAAGTCAACTTTTTAGTTTACGTAATTTGTAGTTTATGGGACAGAGATTGTGGACCGTCCTAACCTGTGCTAATGTGATTGAAATAAACCATATAGAAACCACAATCAAGATGGCTGGTACACAGAGGTCAGGATTTTAACAGACACTTCCCCAATGCAATGCGGAGGTGCCTTGACATGCACAGCCACACTGGTGTGTAAATGATAGGTAAGTACAAGGATAAAACATCTGTGACGAGGCACAATTGAATACTATGTTAAGAATAAGGAACAGTATGAAAAAGAGAAGATAGGACATGGTCCTGGAGTAGTGCTTAATTTCAGATGTAAGGGAGAGGAACAGCTTTCATTTGTCCACAAGTGAGTCAGGGACTGGAACAGATTACCAAGGGAGGTAAGATCATTATTTTTTCCAGCAGCAGGAAAAACCATAAGTAGATGTTTAGCAAATTTAACACTCACTTTACACAAAACTAATAATTTGTATTATGGTATCTAATAAGTTGTGTCATTAATCACTCAATTATAACTGTAAAATTTATAAATCTAATTAGACTTTGTAGTTAAAGAAAATTGTTTCATTTTACTACATTCTTGTTAGTGACTTGCACTATCTGCGGATCTCATTTCTATTGATGATGACCTATAACAGTAATAAAATTGTAGTATTGAGCAGTATATCAAGACTGCATTTATTTATAAAATTTGCTGGAGTATTTGATATTCTAGTAGATGGTTGAATAGTTGTAATATTCTTCCTCAGTACATTATTCTTCCTTTCAACACAAAACACATCTGAGATGGTGTGTAAAATATTCAAACACATCTTATATACATTTTAAAAAATGAATACACTAGATATCATTCTCAACCAAAATGTTTTAATATATTTTTTTCTGATTATAATGTCAACCATGTATACACCTAAGAAACATTTTTCCCCATTTACATTAATAATTAATTTAATTGCAATGGGCCACTTGTCATAGTGGAAATTTCTCTGCTCACTTACTATAATTTTGGTTATTATGAATGACTTTTGTTTTTACATGATTCATGTATGAGAAATAGGGGAGAGTGGGGGAATTGGAGTCTAAGGGTAATAGTATTCTGAATAATATAAATATTTCGTGCTAAAAATTGCGAGGGAATCATTCTTCCTTATTAAATGTGATGGCTCAATCGCCTTGTTTGCCATACAGATGACATCATGTATTTTTGGCTGTCCGACTGTAATTTTTGCAGCTGTTATCAGGTGAATCTACTATGTTGCTTACAAAGTTGTCTGAATATACTGTAATGGTTGTGTGATTAATTTTGTTTAATGGGTACTATGTAAAATGGGAGGGAAAAATTATATATAAACATATATATATTTTTTTACTTTTTAACAAAAGTGTTAACTAGGAGAAATTATAGCTTAGCTCTAACTATCCCATAATTTCCCCTACACCAAAATTAGAGGAAAAAAATCAGCATTCTGATATTTTCACTGCTCCACAATTAAGAAAACTCTATGAACAAAAGGAAAAATGAAAAAAAGAGAATATGGAAGGCAATAACAGTCCGCCAAAGGAAATATCCACATTTTTTGCTATAAAAAAAGGAAAGCAATTGTGAATGTAAGGAGGGGTAGACCACCTAATTGGAGATCTAGTGCTACAAGCCATTTGTGACAATGTTCATCAATTTCAATTAGTAATGAAAGAAATGTTTCCTGCATAATAATCTTTTTTTTTTTCACAGAAGTAGAATTACATGACACTATCATGTCTTGTGAAGTATGTAAAAATGTAGCACATCTGGACTGTGCAGATTGTGATGACGAACAGTCCTTGATTTTTAAATTTTATGCCATGAAACAATAATGTACAAAAAGTAAACGATTAATTTGTAATCCATAAGAGTTAAAAGAATTGTATTAATTTTCAATTTTGTCAAGAAAATTAAAGTTATGTCAGTATTATGGACTGATGTGGCTACAGCACCCATTGCCATATGAGTCCATTACCTGGTCGATAGGGTAATGAGAGCCATTTGAGTCAATTTGGTTTTTATTATTATTATTTTTGCTTCAGTAAAGTGTCCGTTTTTTGTTTGTTTTAAATTTTCCACAGATCAGACATAGCAGAATCTAAATTTAAAAATAGAAATAAAGAAATCATTTCTAAGGCACTCTTATTTCACTTTTTTCTTAGTAGGCTCCCATTCTCCCCTATTGTTCACCATGTCCCTTGATAATTTAATCCTGTATCCACAATAAAAAATTTACCCTCCCACTCTAGCTGAAATCAAATGTTAGTTTATCATCATGGTCATCTTATTACTTCCAATTTTTAAATCAAAATCTAACCAGACCTCATACGGTCTCATTCTTTCTCTGTGCCTCTTATTTTTACAATGACTCCCTTACTGATTGTGTTCAATGGAAGTGCCTAGAAACTAATCTAATGATCTTCCTTCGTGTTCTTTCCAACCTCTGTGTTTGATACACGTGAAATGGGACCTTTACCAATTCACTATAATTAAAAAATATTCTGACAAAGGTTATTATGCTACCCTTGCAGTATGCTGAACTGATTTATGCTTTTTTGAATTAATTTCTCGTTTCTGAGAATTCTATTTATTTTCCTAAGAATGTAAGTAGTGTCAGACCCTGTGACAGCAAGTGTTTGTCTTCTACACGGTTGTTCGTCAGTCAACAGCTTCTCCTGTGCTCCCTAATAAACGAGACTGAGGGGTGCTGGCGATATCTCGAGCGAGCAATTTGTCGAAGAGAGCGGCTGGCTGTCGCCGGGATTACAGCAGCCCATCGGATAGAATACGTTACTGTCAGCGGTTAATTCCGAACCCAACGACTGCGAACTCCGTCGCACTCCAACAACGGGTACTCAGCCACCAGTATTCCTCCTCTTCAAAGATGCCGTTTATGGTTACAGTATTTACAGCCAGTGGATGAGATATCCATTTGGAACGTCTATCAGAACAATTAAAATTACTAGAAGAAGCAACCTACATAAATCTATCGAATTTACGTCAATTTTCATAGAGACAGGACGGTTTGTAGATGCTTCTCAAGCGGATGCAAGAGTTTTTTTTTTAGAGTTCAATACAATTTCTTCGTCGTTTCTGGACGTATATTTAACACTTTTTTCCCTTTACTTGTCTGCTTTTATTTTCCAATTGGTCCAGAACCACGTTTAGTAGTAGGAGCTTCACTGTAAACAATATAATTAGCCTGCTTCACATAACAGCTAGAACCATAAGCAATTCCTAAAGCAGTTGCACTCTTGGGAAGCATCTGAGCTGTTCCGAATTTGTCACTGTCTTCAGTGAACATGATATGTTAAAAATTAAGACACCACTATCCATCTCATTTTACTGAAGTTACAAGACGAACACTTAGCTGGTTCGACATATAGCCTAATTCTTAATAATTTGTCTGTACATTTCTTCGTTTACGTTAACTGTTGATGTACGGATTAAATCCACCATGTCACAGTTGGAAATGGCCAGAGAGAATACAACTAATTACGGAATAATACGTTGCCGTTCGTACGCTGAGATTACGATAAGCATTTCGACTGCAAGAATTAAATAAATCCGACCAGTATTTTTGCGTACATCACGTTTTATTCAAATGTGGACACTCATAAATTTCTCATAATTCCGACTTAGCATCAAAATGAAACGTCCTCTACATTGCCCCCAGAACCAGCAGCTGTATATTATTCAAAACCTCAAGAAAATCCGACCAGTGGTTTTTGCGTGAAATCCAGTTATCTAAACAGACAGACAGACACAAATTTTGAAAAGTTGATTCCTTTTTTCTATAGATCAGTGTCCCAATCTCATTTTTTTCTCTCAAAAATATCTTAAATGTACAGACTTTCTTCCAGTTAAAGTCTAAAATTATGCTAGATATTAGTGTGAAAACTAATCTGATATCTCAGCTATTTAACTAATTATAGCAAATCACTAAATAAAATTAATATTGCACTATACTTAAGTAGTTGTGAGTAATGAAAATTTTCAGCAAATGAAATGATTAGTGGTTAGGCATGTAATGCTCACTTTATTGTAATTTGTGAAATTATTGCAAAGCATATTGAAAATAGACATCTAACAACACTTATTTAGAAGGCAAGATATGAAGAAAAAACATGCCTTTCATGCAGGATAGGCGTGGGAAGAAAAGTCAGTTTAACATCGACAGAAAATATTAACTGACATGTGTAATAATAAACGAAAATTCTAAGAAATGTCGAATTAGAATGTTCTAGTGAGAAAAAAAATTTAAAAAGTAAAACTGTTGTTAAAAAAATGATAGGCCTACGCACAGAGAAAAGAGTGCCAAGCAAATCTTTAGTAAGCAGAGTATGTCATTGGAACTCAAAGACTTTCTTAAAAAAACAACACGGGTTTAATCGAATTAAAGGCTCGTCAAATCATAAATCTGGACGCTTGCCCGTTCTCTTCCAAGCCAAACATTAAGGTGTTTACTAGTCTTGTGTAGTTCACGAACGAACAAGTTCGGAAGAGCGCTTCCATAGGCTAACTACGGGAACTAGTTCCCAGATCTCTCACTCCTTCGTTAGTTCATTCGATCCTTTCCCGAAGACCGACTTTTGTTTTAGTTTATTATCTAAAAGGAAAATAAGTTCGCTGTGGGCAAGAAAAGAAGAAAAAAAAAGATTATAACTGTTTAACATTCATAATTATTGCAGAAGTCACAAACGGAAATTGTTAAATTTTATTTTATCCATGATAAATGGACTGTATGAAAGTCTGTAACTGTTTCGAAATATAAGGTAATCAAATAATTATTCTGCAACACAGTTACTTTTAATAAATTAACAAATAAACAATTTATTAAAAGTAACTGTGTTGCAGAATAATTATTTGCTTACCTTATATGTTAACTTAATGCCGATCAAAAGCTCATGTTTTATTAATGAAATACTGCTCTTACTTTTACCTAGATTTCGTGTAATATTGTAATTTCAGAGTAAAGTTCGGTCACTTTGATATTCATTTTTTTTTTCTCGTAAATTTAGAAGATCGAATATTGTCTCACATTCATCAAAAGAAACCTCGTGTTTTGAATTTAACTTTTGGATTCTGTATAGCCAATTGCTTTCATTAAAATCTAACCATTTATTAATATAGGGGAGACTGGGTACAGTTGTGACAATCGTCATATTAGCCAAACCATAAGGAATACCGAGATGGAGAGGAGGTACCATAGAGCAGAGCGGCGTGCCTGTTTCAACGTGTTTCACAGTATCGCTTCAGAAAACGCCTGACATTAACAATCGTAGAGGCCTTCATTACTTTTTAACAGCCAAAAGTAAGTATTTTTATTAGATTTCTTTTAATAATTGTTGTTGTATGTGTACAGATAGAGTAATGAGTATTTTTCCTCGTTGTAAGTTATACATTAATAGTTAAATAGCAGTGATTACTATGGATGTAGTTTATTTTGTATTGTCATGGCGATTGTTATTTTACGAAGGAGTGCATTGGGGATGGTTGTGACATATTTTCTGGGTACGGTTGTGACAGTAATTTTTTTTTTTTTTTTTTTTTTATGCTCAGAAAACGCTTGAGGAAGACCGACAGCTGCACGAAGTACATTAGTCATGGTTACTTTTGCAGAAAATGCCTTGGGAAATCCTATCCCTCCTTTATTTCCACGGATTAGTTATCACGATCATTTTGCTAGGGATCAATTGGGACTGAAAATTCTTCAGGATGGATGCAAGATGCATTGTTCCTAGGATTTCTGGAACATTTTAAGAAATTTCCTAATGCTTCTCCAACGCATAGAGTCTTGCTAGTCTGGATAACCATTCCTCGCTTATCCACATTAATACAACGGATTTTTGTAAAGAAAATGCAATCACTTTGCTTTCGTTTCCTCCACACTGCTCGTACAACCTGCAGTCCTTGGATCGACCTGCCCTCGGACCCTTAAAAAATCTGAAAAAACTACTTGTGACGAATAGATGGAGAGTCACAATGACAATCTACGATATAACAGGTATTATAAAAAATAATTGTTTAGAAAAACATAAAAACCGACTTAAAAAAAAGCACTAAAAATTTTAAAATAACTTTACACCTTGCTCAGGAAAAAGTAAATCTAAATAGATAACATTTTACATTACTTTCATTGAAATTTTGACATTAATTAGTTATTTTTGGAGTCGCTGCCAGCTGTCACATCGCGAAGATCGAATTACTTAACTTCTTTTGGCGTTAGAGGCGAAACGGGGAGTACGAACAAAAATTCCCAATATTTTACAGCATGTCGTGAGGCAGATAGTGTTATTGTGGGAGACATCTTAGGGAAACAAATTAACAGTATTTTAATCTGTGGCTTGGCCTTATTGGTCATCTAGGCATATCTCTGGCGCTACAGTGTCAGTTGGTAGGTTGCATCATGAAGTAAACGATTTACAGAGTATAATATCGGCGTATCATCTGTATGTTTCTAGCATGAATTGTAGGTAAGCAGTAACATGATTTTTTATGTATTATTGTTATTCCTTATTGTTTTTATCTTTTTGTTTTTCTTGCTTTCGCTGGCACCGACTCCAAAAATAACTAATTATTGTCAAAATTTCAATGAAAGTAATGTAAAATGTTATCTATTTAGATTTACTTTTTCCTAAGCAAGGTATAAAGTTATTTTAAAACTTTTAGTGTTTTTTTGAAGTCGGTTTTTATGTTTTTCTAAACAATTATTTTATTTTTAAATTTTTAGTGGTATTATACTTCGTTTAGTATTTTAAATATGCCGCAGCAGTTCCCATTTTGCGAACTTCCTGGTAGCTCAGAGATTAAAGCGCATGCTTTCAAAGAAGAATGCTGTCTTTATATACCACAACCACTTCCAGAACGAGGTGAATTGGGCGTTGTGTTAAGGATTATCAGGCTTTGTTTCGATCTTATCATAACATCTGTTAAAGCTGCTGCTCGATAACCGAAACATGTAACATCTGGGCATTAATACATACCACATACAGAAATCTCTCTGGAATATATCTGTTTGCTCCGGCATCACACAAAAAATACAGATTTTTAATTGGTGAAAGCTTGGGATCAAAGTTGAAATCTGAAGTACATGTTGAGACATTAGGACACATTTATTCTACAAATATTATGCCATGACTTAAAAATAGCTTAATTGATTTTGACGGGATTTAAAACTGTGGATATTTTGTAAAGAACATTGGAAATTAAAATGGGTGAGGGTAAAGGGGAAGAGTGATTGAGCTTTTGTATACCAAATGTAGACTGCCTTTTCTGATTGATTTAAAGTATACGTGTGTAAATTTCTATTGATATCAGATAAAACTGTAGGTATGTATAAAAAAATAACAATTAAGGGGTGTTGAGACGAAGAGTAGTTTGGTTTTTGTAAAGCTAGTGTGGGCAGTATTTTTCTCTTTGTTTTAAAATATACACGTGCAAATTTCCATCGAAACCAGATAAAAACTGTAGCTTTGTGTAAAGAACATTTGCCAAAATTAAATGGGGTAAGGGAGTAAGTTGTAGGGTTTTGTAAACAGAATATAGACACTATTTTTCTGTTTTTTTTTTTTTAAGTACATGTGCAGTGGTCCATGGATATCTGATAAAACTGTGGGTATCTATAAAGAACATTGGAAATTTGGAGGGGTGGGGGTAGAAGGGAAGAGGGGTTGGGCTTCGGCAACCTAATTTAAACAAAATTGTTCTGTATGTTTTAAAGTATACGTGTGCAAATTTCCTTCAGAATTGGATGGAAACTGTAGATTAAATGATGGAAAGGAAGGAGCGGTGTTTGGGCTCTCGAAACCAAATGTAGACAGTATATTTCTGTTTGTTTTGCAGAATACACGTGCATACTTCGTTCAAAATCAGAAAGAAACGGTAGCTTTTTATAAAGAACATTGACAAATGTTAATGTGGTTGGAGGAGAAAAGGTGTTGATCATTGGCAAACCAAATATTGACAGTATTTTTCTCTTTGTTTTAAAGTATACATGGGCAAAGTTCAGTAAAAATCGTTTAATAAATGTAGGTTTCTATAAAATTAAGGGAGAGGGATGGTTTTTATTTTGATTTTTTTGGTCAGAATCCTTCTCCATGAAAAACTACATGTAATTGCCAACTTTAATGGAGATCAGTTAAATGGTGTCTACTGTAGCTTTGAATAATGAAAATTGGCAAAAATTAAGGGGGTGGATAGGAGGAGAGGGGTTCAATTTTTTTAAACCAAACGTTGACAGTATTTTTCTCCTTATTTTTGGTTATATATGTACAAAGTTTCATCGAGATCGAATAAAAAATATGGATTTGTATAAAAATGAGGGGGCGGAGGGGGTAGAAGGGGTGGTTTCTCAATGAAATTCATATGGGACCACTTTGGAGGTATACCCTAGATGTAATTGCCAACTTTAATGGAGATCAGTTAAATGGTGTCGACTGTAGCTTTGAATAAAGAAAATTGGCAAGAATTAAGGGTGTGGATAGGGGGAGAAGGGTTCAATTTTTTTAAACCAAAAGTTGACATAATTTTTCTCCTTATTTTTGGCTATATATGTCAAAAGTTTCATCGAGATCGAATAAAAAATGTGGATTTGTATAAAAATTAGGGGGCGGAGGGGGTAGAAGGGGTGGTTTCTCAATGAAATTCACATGGGACCACTTTGGAGTTATACCCTATCCACTAAAAAAATTTAATTTAAATCGGTTCAAAATTGGTGAAAATATCGCTGGTCATACATACAAAAAAAAAAAACAGACGAATTGAGAACCTCCTCCTTTTTTTTGAAGTCGGTTAAAAATGATCTATATCAAGAATTTTATAATAACTATTGATGCTACAATACCTTACTAGTTATAAGCGATTAAGGTGTTCCCAGATTAATTTCTATTGTCATGTAAAAATTAAATTTTTCCACAAGAAGATTATGTTAAATTATGTTTGATATTATTTGAAATAAAAGTGGTTTTAGACCGTTTTGTTGTATTTTTGAACCTGTCACTACCGACACCAAGCACTGTCACAACCGCCCCTGGGGTGTGGTCGGTTGTGACACTTTTTCTTTTTTTTTCTAATTTGTTGCTGTGACTTAACCATTGTACTTAGGGACAAAACTTTATTATTTATATGTAGGAAAATGTACATTTTACTATAAAAATCACCTTTCCTCCAGGTAACTGGCATACTAAGAAAATTATGAGCGATCAAATGAAAATTGTCACAATCGTACCCAGTCTCCACTACTCCAGACATTTATCAACGAATACTAGAACATTATTTTTAATATTATCACTTTCTGTGAAGAATTTGGCTTCTAAAAATTAATATTCTACGAATGCATCTAAAGTAAAAAGTAAAAACAGTTATTCAATTTACCCATTAGTGCAAAGGACAATGAGCACTTTGGTTTATCGGCGGTCATTTGAAAGAATTATTATTAAGTAATAACTTTTGTTAAGAAATTCATATTAAATTCCATTTAGAAACGACAAATAAATTATTAATTAATGTACTAATAAAATTGACATAACAACCAAAATAGCAGGTGCAGTAGCGGTAGCAAGGTGAGCGAACGAGCTGTTTCTCCGAATTCGAGACGCGAACTAAGGCACTAAAAGAGCGAAGTAGTTCGCGTGGGAGCTGCGAACTAAACTGAGCGCTCCCGTTCACGAACTATTATGCGCAAGTTTAGTGTTTACGGAATGATCATAAATCAAAACTAGACATTGCAGCAAATAGCATCGCTAAACTGCTTTGGTTCGTTCAGTACAGCTAACAGAAACTTAAGGCCGGCTAAGCTAGCTTCAGTAAGTGACTAGGGGAAACTAGTTTGATTTTTGGTTGATCCAGAATATCATATGTCCGCTGTCTTCTTGAAGAACAATTGACTCTGCAAAAGATTACTCATCATCTTCTAACTCCACACCAAATTTATGTTTAATTCCCATCTAATCTATCTTTCGTAAAATGAAGCTTTCGACAAATATATAACCTTACATTTTTGCACTACATTCTTCCCCTTTCTAAGTCAAATCCTCGTTAACACATGTCGGTGTTGGAATGTTTCTGACAATTCGAAATGGGTTAGTATGGTCTGATTAGCAGCAGGAAAAATAAAACAGCTTCCGGAACTTAGAATTGAGAAAATAAAAACAAAATTAAAATAGAAAGCAGTGAGGTGCAGTTCTATAAGACTGAAGCGAGAATGAATAAATAGTGCAGAGTGGAGAAGTTGTAGCCGTGCAGACACCGTAGTCGCTGTACCTGACGTTGCTGAGAGGACCGAAGGTGTCCTCTGACATGATGTCGCTGACGGATCCTCGCAGAGAGTCCAGCCGGTCCAACTTGCGGTCCACCTGCAAGCCCGCCAACTCCGTCTGGCTGTTCGCCTTGATGAACGACTTGGAGCTCGCCATGCTGCGGTCAACAGGGGGCACTGCACTGAATCTCAGGCTAGCCATCCAGTCGAAATCCCATATATAACAGCTTCAATTAGGTTTTTTTTTTTTTTTTTTTTTTTTTTTTTTTTTTGCATGCACAGATTTGTAAAGCAGGCGGAGATTTCATTACTTACCTCATCTTACTATGCACACCGTTTATATTCCTCGAAATACAGTTTTCAGTTTTGTACGTTAAACCAATAGCTATCTGAGAAGTAAAAACTAGCCAATTTAAATTCTTGTTTCTTTCATCTTTCTGTAAATATTATAATCAGTACATTATGCACTTCAATTTCAGCTTTTAGACAAATTTATCTAAAATAGAACTACTATAAAGCCCTTAAATTAATATTTTTCAGCATCGTCATAACTTTTGCATTAAAATATGGTATAATAGCCTAATCGGGATATTATTTAACGATACTACTTTTCCTCAGCAATTAGTATAAACATTTATTCTGTGTTTGTGGTTACAATGGGCTACTGGACATAAGATGCGGCTTCTAATGCTTAAGTAAAGTTCATCCAATCGTGTTTATAAATTGTTACTTCAAACTGGTGGCAAAGTTTCAAGTTGCCGCGCGTTCCGCGTCTATCGTAGCTAGACATAAAGTTTAACGTGGAATCCGTATCACGGAACGTTCATAGCGTACTTGAATAAGCATTCGCAATAATTCCAAACCGGGTCAGGATTCGAATCGAGCAGGGTCCTGGAGTTTTCGAAGGGGTGCCTTAACAAAGCACACACATCTTGTCGGTTATAATGATTAAAATAAACGGAACAACGAAATGTAACCCGTTTAGGAAACTTCCAAATTATTCCATCTCAAATATTGGTGACCCACTGGCCCTATTCATGTTACGCGCGGCGTTAAAATAAATAATATCAAAATATGTAACACCAAAAGCTTTTCCTATAATTCCAACGCGGAATTCATATCTGCTTTCTTTGAAATTTACGTTTGATAGAATAAACTTTCATCATTTTTGTAATGCTGCTCCCTTATGCAAAAATTTAATCCATCTTCTTATTTCCGAGCTTAAATTGAACAGCATAAAATCACGAAAGCTGAGAGAGAGAACTTATCCCTTCTTGAAAGCTGTTTTGAAATTAATTCTCAAAATACAAGTAGAAAGAACGAACTATTTGGTACTCGATCGTTACAGGAAGAGGCTAATACTTATCAAATTATTTTTCCAGACGAGAATAAATTCAGTTTTTAAGATTTGTATAGGAATGGCAGATCTCATACTAATAATGAATAAATAACAACACTACAAGTATCTTCTCTTTTCGTAAAGTTTTAACAGAACAGAACATTCTTAACTGACCTGTATCACAGAACTTGAATTTTGTTAGGAGATAATGTCTGGCGACAGGAAGCTGGAATAATGAAGCGAAATCTGATATTTCTGATTCGAGACTCAGAAAGGGGATACTCACTTTAATTTTTCTTGGCCGTCCATCGTTTCTTCATTCATCTTCATAGTGTAGAGATTCTGGGCAAAAATCTGGAACAGAGAAACAGGATTTTTTACAAGTAAATTAAAATATGTCAGTTTCGCTACACTAACAGTTCTTTGATGATGTCGAAGCAATTTTTATTTCTTCAGTCAATTAAATTTATTGCAGGTTAAGATCTTAAGTATGTGGGAAAAAGTTTTGGTGTGAAACAGCCGATTTTCTTCTCAAAGTGTGAGGTAAAGCAACAAAAAATTAGCATTTTGCTTGATGTGTTCAGGTTTGATTCCTCTAATACGGGATTTTATTTGGGATGCACATTACTTTTGCGTAGAGAACCTAGACGAGACGGTACAGGCACCACCGCTGTAGTGAAAAAGGAGGTGTCCTGTGTAATCTACCACATTATGATATTGAAAACAGAATCCGATATAATTTAAGTTAAAATTATTTTTTTGAGAATGTCACAAAATAAACAAATATTACAATATCTGTCTTGAAAATTATTCATGATATCATTAAAGGAAACTATATAGACCCAACAGAACTGTGTACGTTAATTTATTACAAAAATTCCAACTACTTGTGAAAAGAAATTCCTTCTGTGTATATAATTTTTCTATTAAGGCCACGAATTCTGAAGGAATCCTCTTGGCATTCGTGTGGAGTGATTTCGGAAAACCACGGAAATCCGATGGCTTGGCTGGGGATGGGACCTGCACTTTCTGAATGCCTGGCTAGAGCGTTAAACGCACACCCATCAGGCTCTGTGACGGATATTTTTTCGTTTTGAAACAACGGATTATCATCAGACAATATAATATGCAAACACTAATTTTCACCTTTAAATAATCACGAGATCAAGTTACAAAATACAGTGTTTCTCTGTTGATTTTAGCGTAATTACCTATTCTCAAGTGTTTTGTGCTCCATTTCCTTTAAGTATATACTGCTTGTCGGAGTTACTTGTTGTGAGGTTCACGTTTTATCGATTGGAGAGATAACTACTCATCTGTATTTTTTAGAAGTGCAGTCACATTTTTGTTTCTTCTACCACGGTTATCTGCTCCCGTACGAGTATAACAGAACGCCTCTTCTCTTCCTCGAGGAAGACAGACAACTATTTATATCGAACGGAAAAAAAGCGACTTAGCAACAGTAGGTTGCGTTACTCGGTGACTATAACAAAATGAGACATCCTCAAATCACAAATATTCCTTACGTTATTCAATTTTCACGTGTAAAGTAAATACGGGCAAAGAACAAAATCTAATTCCACTTTTTAATTTTTCTCAGCAATTGATTGTTTCGCTGTCAGAAGCCAAATAGCAAGCAGTGACGCATCTAGGTCGAGATATGTTAACAACATTGGCTACAAAATGAGAAAGAAGCAAATGCTTTAAAATATTGTTACGTGCTGTTAAATTTCTATCAGATAATCTATTTCGACAGTTTAATTTCGCATGAATGAATCTAATAAGCTGATGATATGTAACTACTAAACAGCATCTTAGATGTTGGGTTATTGTTGCCAGAATTATCTTCTTCTGAAAAATTTTCATATACCAGCAGCTGTAATAATCATAATACTTGAAACGACTTTACGATTCATCTTAAGTAAAATTATGTTGAAATATCGATAGTGAAATTTTATTCTGATTGATTCGTTCCTTCTCAATTTTATATTTTGAAAAAGTAATACTAAACCCGCCATTGTGACTGCGCGCTCTAATGCGCCAACACACTGGTTCGGGGAGTTACAGCGGAACCAAGACCGATTCCTGGTCCTCGCGTACCAGGCGCCCTGATTGTGGTTTCTAACGGTTTCCCGCATCATCAAGGCGAAAGCTGGGACGATCACCAATTTCGGCCTCGCATTCGGGAGGACGCAGGTTCGAATCCCTTTCCGGGCATCCAGATTTGGGTTTTCCATGGTTTACCCAATCCACTCCAAGCGAATGCCGGGATGCTTCCTCCAAAAAGGTCATGGCCGAATTACTTCCCATTCCTTGTCGCCAGTCCCATCCCGCCTCTAATGACCTCGGCGTCGAAGAGGCGTAAAACGTTAAGTAAAAAAAATAAAAATACCAATTTCCGCCTCGAAAACTACACATTTCACAAACAAAACATATTCTTATCACACATAACGTAGTAACACGTTTCGCAGCCATGTGACATCAGAACATTCCTCAAATAAATTAAATCCTCTGGATCGGAAAAAATCCGATTAACACGGATATGTCCTCCCACCCTCATAGTTACACACCCGACGCCTGCGCACTAGGGATATTCACTAAACATCGATGCATCGTATCCAAAGAAGTTTAAATATATCGTATCCATTCGATGTTTACCATATGATGTTTTCTATTCGATGCATTAATAAAAACATCGAATTAATAACTCTGGGTAATAATGACAAAAATAATAGAATTCAAGATTAAATTATTTCACTTTAAAGTAATTGTCATTAACAGGTGGTGACACCTGTGAGCAATTAGCGGAACATAAGATGAGTTTTTCTTGTGGTTGGCTATCCTGTCCGTATGAGAGAATGAATAAAATCGGTTTCTTAGGTTCACTCTTACTGTTTGCCGGTGTTTGCTGTGAATCGAAATAAGATATTATTACTCTAAAAAAACCAAGTGTTACCTGATGCTACTCAATATTTAAATATAAGCCGGGTTGGGGCAACATCTGATTGAATATTGTTGCGACTTCTGTTGCATCCGAACGTTTATTTTAGAAGTCTGTTCAAAGAGTCAGTCTGCAAAGAAACAGAATGAGAGGAAAACTATTGAGTAAACTTTTGTTTCTGCAAAGTTTGCCTAAACACCATTGGTGTTGAGGTTAAAAGACTTAAAATTAATATTTCTATGCAGATTTAGACTTTGGTATTCAATGTCTGTTTTTTTTTTTTATAGTAATGGTCTGGTATCGTAATAAAATATTTCTGTTAACTTTTAGTTTCTGTTTCATTCATAAAGCTAAACCTCACTAATACAACACTACTTACCCAACACACAAGATCATAAAATTAAAGACCCAATCACACTAGCGGTCAGCTCAGCTTAGCTCAGGTTAAAATTTGCTATAGACGTAATCGAATAGGAGCATTCACACTAAGCGGTCCGCTCAGGTCAGGGCAAGGCAGATCAAACTGAAGATCGCGCCGCCAGCGATCAACAACGGTCAAGACATGAGCTGAGCTGAGCTGACCGCTAGTGTGAACAAGCAACGGTCAGGTCAGTTCATATCAAATAGGCGACGAACGTCTCAAAACTATGCTCGTAAGCAATAAAAAAGAGTAATAATTTAAAATAAACATTTTAACGGTATGTTATTTCTGTATATTATAAAGTCAGCAAAATTTAATATTAATTCAAATATTATTACCCACCTTAGTACTGCCAAGGTACAGATCTTGTTTCCGAATTTTTTTAAAAAATGTGAATTTATTTCTTGAATCAAAGGCTTCTGTATTAGCGTTAGCACCCAATCAAAGCATATTTCGCTCATTTGTGCAACAATGACATAACTAAAAAAACGAGCTGTCTTGAGTTATATGATGGACCATTCTCGTAAATACTACAACTGACACTATACATTTTCCCTTCTTTTATATTGTAATATTTCAATAAAACTTGCAGATAAGCTATTTTCTAGTGAATGCATAAAGTTGTTTCACACGAGACATCTCAATTGGTCCTTCTATAAAATTGACTTTTTTGAGTTGTGTCACTGTTGCAGCAAATGAACGATTTGTAAAACAGGGTTACTCTCGTTCATCCTGAAATTCAGTTTCTACATGGTATGAAATTTTATCCTTCCGTAAATAATTGTACAAAATACATGTTGGTTAAATTATGTTATCAATTAATCCTGGAGCAGAATTAATTTTTCTAAAATAAATTCGAAATCTTTGAACCCTAAAATATCAAAAGCATTTTTCACCAGGCGTCTCACACGGCATAGCCGGTAGTTAACATTCTTTTTTCTCTTGATCTGTTTGCGCTTGAAACTCTGGATGCACCCAGAACCATCCTCTTTTTTATTTTTAGTCTCTAGATACAAAATCATTGCGATTTAACTGAAGTTGGGGTAGAAAACGGCATGGCTCACTATGAGTAACTGAAATGGCCTCGTCTACGACTTGATCTAACCTGACCTGAGCTGACCTGACCGTTAGTGTGAATGCTATACTGGATCGTGAGCTGAGATGAGCTGACCGCTAATGTGAATGGACCTTAAGAAAACGCTCTGGCTTCGCATTCGGGAGGACGCGGGTTCGAATCCTCGTCAGGGCATCCAGATTTGGGTTTTCCATGGTTTCCACAAACCACTCAAGCTGAATGCTTTAAAAGGGCCATGGCCGAATTCCTTCCCGTTCCTTACCACCTGTCCTTTACCGCCTCTAATGACCTCGACGTCGATGAGGCGTAAAGCCATAAACAAAAAAAGTATAAAATTAAACACATCATTACACTGGTGGTACAGTGTTACCCTGTGTTTACACGGAACAAATGAAAGGCAATGCACTATCTGCGTTCAACGGGAAATGGAATTTTCTCTTGGCGATTTTAAAGGAACAGGTAAGAGAAAAATGAAGTGACATTTGCCCACGAATATTGTTGGTTTGTATTTGTTGAGCTACGAAAAACATAAAAGTATTCGATGTTGAAAAAACATCGATGTTTTTAAGCGATGCATCGAAAAACATCGATGCAGGGTTCCGATGTTTTACATCGTTGTACTTTCTAAGTGGACACCCCTACTGCGCACAAATGCCAGGGTCTCGTGACCCGCCAGGGCCAATACGGAATAAAAGCTGTAATACTATATTGTACAGCTCCGACTTTGACCTCATCATCCAGTTAAGAGATCTGTTTACTGAGAAACCAACGAAAGTTAATTTACACTGCAAGAAAGCTATTGGACATACCACCGGAAAGAATATGATGATGAC
The DNA here is from genome assembly GCA_031002005.1 of Vandiemenella viatica. Taxonomy (NCBI): domain Eukaryota; kingdom Metazoa; phylum Arthropoda; class Insecta; order Orthoptera; family Morabidae; genus Vandiemenella; species Vandiemenella viatica. The sequence continues at coordinate 81,066,566 of JARYHS010013630.1, forward strand.
AGTTGGCATATTCCATGATCACGGCATAGTCGGCTATGTGGAGATAGCTACTCTTCCGTGTCAGCTGAGTGGGAATTTGAATTTGTGTGAATATCTTCCCCACGGTGTAAGTGTATATAGGCATTACTGCTATGTGTTTATTAGTGTTAGGTGCATGCGTGTGTCTACCCATTCAGATATACAGTACAGTTTGTGAAAATTGCAATACCAAGAAGGAATCACTCCAAAATCGGAGGCTGTGTAGACCAGGGGAATTATATAAAAGCAGATTGCAGCGGGATGGTGTGCACGTAGGCTCAACAGCGCCCTTATTTGTTTGATCCGACAGTTCAACGATATGTAACGCGAAACGTGCATGAATGTGACGGTATGCCTCTTTGACGTGAAAGGGTGCAATATCGACGAGTGAGTTGGAACGTGGCAGAATGGTTGGTCTCCGGGGAACGTCGCGTGACGTGCAACTAGTACAGAGCAGGCTGCAAGGCAATGGATAGAACCACTGGAAAGAAGGAGGCCATCCACAACGACGAGTGGGCACTGGAGCACACAATGTGACCACGGTGCGTGATGACCGCCGTCTTGTCCGCATTGCCGTAACAGATCGTTTACATATACGGTGTTGCCTCGACTTTAGGGCATTGCAGCGGGTGTGGACGTGTCTGCATCGACGGTTCAACACCGTATGCTGACAGCTTCGATTGATCGGAAAACACCAACACGTCAGCTTCAATTAATCAGAAACCACCAAAGCGTCAGACTGCAATGGGAACGTGAGAACAGTCACTGGCATGGTGAGCTACGTAGGTGAACGCAGCCGCATTGTTGAGTGGCATAGGGATCAAACGGCAAGTGTGATGGTTTGGAGTGCCATTTGAGATCACCTCCTACGTATTAATGGCAATCTGAACAGCAACCACAACATCACAGAGGATTTAGAGACTGCGGCACTACTCGACCTTCAGGGAACTCCATTAATGCCATATTTTGGCAGGAAAATGCAAGGCCAAATATGGTGAGGAATGTGGAAGCCTTCTTCGAAGAATGAAGGGTACCATTGCTTTCCTCACATGCACGTTAGCCTGATATGTCGCCCATCAAACCTGTCTGGAATATGGTCAGTAGGCATTGTTCGTTCTAGTCCTCCTGCAATCATTGTCGATGCTTTGTGGACACACCTGCAAAATGTGTAGGTGTGTATTCCCCAGCAGCATATCCAGGCACTTTTTGATTCCATGTCATGACTGGCCACATATTAACTTCACACCGTAATGAATTCTCACGTTCAAAGTGCATCTACAGTTCTGTAATTGTAAACATTTTGTGTGTTTGCATACCCCTAATTAATGGAATAAATTTCATTGTAATTAGATTTCTCCTTCTTAGTGTTGTAATTTTTACAAAAAGTTGTGTTCTTTCCTTGAAGATACCAATTAAACTTCTAAGTTTAATGTCTCCATCCGACGGACATATTACCATCAACGCTGTCGTCTGCCCTCATTCCATACGTCGTTTGGTGTTAAATCTAGGACCTTGGAACATAGTCTGCTGGTTACGAATCATGTACTACCATCTCTCCCACCTTGCCGGCGAAGTCTTGGCCGTGAAAATTTCTTCATCCACTGCGATTCGAGTCACTATCTGCTCAGGCGCCGTACATCATCATTGTGTGCCACATCGTCTTATGTCAATGGGATGACCTCGATAAGACTCTATTACGATACTAAATAACAAATTGTAAGAAACTGAGAAGTTACGCATCTAAAAAAACTGAGTTCTGAGATGTATGCAACAACTTAAGTAATTTTATTGCTATATACATATTTCTATCGAGTGGATATATATATATATATATAAGCAGGTTCAGTATAGGATAAAGGCAAAATTACCTCAAACATGAGAGCCACTACCCACGATTATTAATTTTTTCCAGCAGGAGATCATTGTTCTCCATATCGCACCTGATAGTGATTGCCTCCGTTGCCCACTGATCCACACTTCGTGGCTGTCTTGGAGGGAGTTACTCCTACATGGTAACTTTCTTGTGAAATTTAACTGGGATGGCTTCCTCTTGCCTTCTCCAATGATGGAAGTGTTTGCACCTGCTGCTGGCTTACGTGTGTATGTTGAGTGAAATGTGTTGTTTAGATAGATAGATAGAGAGATATGTTCACTTTGATCCCATGTGAGAATAATCTCGGGGATGTGGAACAGTACATAAACTTATTAGTAATGTCAATATTACTATGTAATTGATAATATTATCATATATTGACAACAAGTTAGCAACAACCCATTAGTATAACCAATATCTCCTGTAATCTACAAATACAATCACCAGTTAATTAATACTTATTATGCGGAACAGTGTATACACTTGTTACCAGCATTTAATAACCAGTTATTTTCTTACCAACCAGTTACCATGATGAGTTTCACTGTAATTTGTGACTACATATTATATTATGTTAGTTGCTATTTATGTAGAACAGTACACACACCTATTGGCAATATCAATTATATTACCAACAACTCATAAGCAGTAAATTACTTAAAAACCTGTTAGTATGATAATTTTTCACAGCAGTTTTTGAGTGCGTGCTATCCCATGTTAGTTACTATATATGAGTGAAATTTTGAAAACAGTGTAATTAGTTCATTTGTCAAAAGTTTCAACAGAAAGAAAAACCATATATCATTCTAGTAATTGTGGATAATTTTGTCACCTTCCCCTTCCATACACCATATACTATTTTATCAGTCATTCTTAGTTACCAAATTCCAAGAAGAAAATTCTTTCACAGAGTAAAATGGGTTCTGAAGCAGAAACTCTTTCAGTTTGGACTTAAAGTAGTTGGGTTTTTGTAGATAACATTTAATTTCTGTTGGTAATACATTGAATAAGGAAGCTCCAGTAAATGTTATCCTTTTCTGTACAATTGACAGTGATTTGTAATCCTTGTGAATATTATATTTATTCCTAGTATTATGGCTATGTATGTCAGCATTAAGATTGAAGTGTTCAGGATTTTCCACTACAAATGATAGTACGGAGTATACATACTGTGCTGGCATTGTTAGTACACCCAAGTTTTTAAATAGATTTCCGCACGACGTCTGTGGGATTGCTCTACAAATAGTTCTTATAACACGCTTTTGCAATTTAAATACCCTCTGTGCTTGTGACGAGTTTCCCCAGAATGAGATGCCATAAGTGAGCAGGGAATGAAAATATGCAAAATATACTAACTTTCTGGTTTCTATATTGGCTATTCTAGATATTACCCTCAGTGAAAATGTTGCAGAATTCAGTTTTTTAAGAAGTTGTTGAATATGCTGTTTCCAGTTCAATTTGTTATCTATATATACACCCAGGAATTTTGTGAAACTGCTTTCATTGATTGCTTTTCCTTCTAATATCACATTATAGCTGTCCTTTGTTTTATTTTTTGTAACAAACTGAAGTAACTGTGTCTTTTCTACATTAAGTATTAGTTTGTTGGCATTAAATCACCTGTTAATTTTCTTTATAGCATCATTTGCTGTGTTTTAGAGGTTTTGTGCTGATGGGTCTTTCAAGGATATGCTAGTATCATCTGCAAAGAGCACCATGTGTTCATTATCACCTAGTATATGCGGGAGATCATTTATATAGATTAAGAACAGCAGAGGGCCAAGAATTGAACCCTGAGGCACACCACATTTAACTATACCCCATTCTGAGTTTATAACATCTCCTGTATTAGCATCTTTTAGTGATACACATTGCTTTCTATTTTCCAGGTATGATTTAAACCAAAGTCCTGGCTTACCACTAACTCCATAGTGGTCTAATTTACCTAGTAGAATCTCATGATCAACACAGTCAAAAGCCTTAGCAAGATCACAGAATATACCTAGGGAATTTAATTTTTATGCATTGATTCCAGTATGTTGTTTGCAAAAGCAAAAATTGCTGAATGAATCAAAGATGGTCAATTCAGGCCTGATCTTCCAAAAGATACCCCTGTGCCATCAAGCTTAAAGTGTCCACCTGACGGATGAATCACTGTCGCATTTTCGTATGTCCTCACTCCCCGCGCACTGTGGAGCAGTTTGGGATTTAGCACTGCACTATGGCGCACAATCTGGATATCATCAGCTCTCCTACCCAGCCGGCAAAGATCGTGATGAAAATTTCTTCCACCATAAGACCTCAAACCTGCGTTTCAGCCGCCGCAGCCACCTGATCTAATGGAGCGGGTATATTGGACTTACAGACCAGAAAAAACTATCCATGGTAGAAATAAGCCACAAATCATTCGAACACTAAACAACGAATAAGATTAATATTATCTTTTGAAATAGTAGAAATATACGGGCTCTGATTTTTTTGTTGTTATAAAATTAACCATTTCTAACATGTCGGAAGAGTACCACTTGCTAGGTGGTTCAGGTCACGTATTTTTCTTTATATTTACCAGATTAAAAAAAAAAAATCAGGATATAACCGTAATCCAATCATTTCTGTATGACTGTTTACATGCAGATACTCATTGTATTCTAAATGACTCTCCCTCTTCTACCTGACCAATAAATCAACTAACGGGACGTTACAGGTGTCATCAACGTATTCACAATCAAACATTTGATTAGACATTGAGGTACCCTTATTTAACTGGGTCTTTTTTATTTTTTTTTAAGAAAGATGTCTGTATATCTGGTATGTTATCCTCTCACTGATGACAAGTTTCTGATCAGATCTTTCATTAGAATAACCACTGGAAAGGAGTAAATCAAACTGCTTTGACCAATGGCACTCGTGTTAGTCAGTTGTAATATATTCCGCGTGTAGCTCGAGATTGCAGAGCGTGGAGCCAGTTGTCCACATGTTCAGCTGCGTGATTGATTAGCTAGCCGCTATGAGCACACGGCTTCAGTAGAGATCTTTGCACTCTAATTGCGAATTCATGTCGTTAAACTAGCGTCGTTGGGTGTAATCATTGCCTCGGCGGATAACCGCTCCTCTGCATTTCCGTGCCCTCCGGAGGAAAATGCAAATGAATATAAAGTTGCTCTTAAGCAGTCCGAAACATCTTCATCTACAATTCAAACTCATTTTACCTCGGGTCCGCGCACTGTACAGGTCGGATTAGTAAAAGCGTTTAAGCTTATACAGATTCACAGACTTACAACATAAGCCTCCCGTCATACTTCTTTCACCTTCAAAAACAGCAAAGCTTAATGTGGATTCTCCATCCCGTCACACCTCGGAGATGTTGAAAGCACGACACAGGAATTAATCCAAAATTGAATGACATAGAGATTGGTTGCTAGAGGGATATTATTCTTAATTTAAGCACATAACTTAAGATAAAATCCACTAATCAAATTCAGAGTAGATGTAAAATGAATTAATAGAAAAGTGGTTTATATGTTAGAAAATATAATTTTAGCTCTTTATATTTTCTTACTCTTTCTGTTATCTAAACAGGCAAACAGTAATAACTTAAAATATACGTATTGAAAAAAAGAAAGAATCATTACCATTAAGCTGCTCACGGTACAATATAATTAATATCTGATAACAAAATCCAGATATTTAATAACATTTTTTGCTTCAAGTTTAACGCCTTGTCGACATCTAGGTATTTAAATCCATAGAGGATAGTGGGGATAATAGGAATTTGGGCATGGATTTTTGAAGGAACCATTCCGGCACTCGCCTGGAGTGATATAGCAAGGAATCCTGCCATGGCTTTTTGAATGAATCGTAATAGCATTCGATGTTATGGCTTTCCCAACGAGCCCGATCATTGATGACACAGAAGCATAGCATGACTATTCTACATCAAAAGGGAACTCCATTCTGTATGGTTTATGAATTTAAATAAATTGCGTCTCTATTAATTTGATTCAAAACAATTCCTTCAGAAGTAATGTACTGTATGTATATTTACTAATCTGCTCAAATAGGTCTTGCCAAAACGTTATCAATTATCTGACCACTATGTGATTATGAAACGAAAATTAGAATGGAAATTTTTGCAACAGGTAAAGCAGAACGATGAGATGAGCACAAATTCCGAGTGTTGCAGTGTAATGCTAATTCAAGAGATGCTAGAAATTTTCGCCTTGTTACGCTATTATTTTAATATAGTAAAAAATATTGGGAAAATGAATTTGTTTTTATATTTTTTAAGATAGCTACGCTAAGTATTAGATTTATTTTATAACATTTTTACAATTAAAATGAAATATCATGATAGTTTAGAGTAAGTATTAATAATTTATTATCTTTGCCGAGGAAGTCTCTTTTTTTTTCACTCATAACCTTTTATACATCTCAGTGTCCGGACCATGACTACTACGCAATTTCGAAGGACTTGAGAAACAGTTTGGTTAAGGTAAAAAAAAATCTACATAAATTTTAAAATTACAATCAAAACAAAAATTTCATTTCAATGGTTTTTGTCACAAAATACATATCACCACTATTACATGCAACGCACAATTTCAAGCTGCAACCTGCATTAAAAACTAACTAAAAACACCATATTTAGTCTTCTTTTCCAACAATTATATTTTGACTGATGACTTATTCAACATATTTACGACATTTTTTTCACAAATGCTTTGCTCCAGATGTTACGTGGGTTAAAGGGTTGTAATTGCAGCTATGAGATATTTTACAATCTCCGTATAGGCTTTATGACTTGATGTCTAACAGTGTAAAGACTATAATGACAATATGACAATCCAGTCTAGAGACAGTTGGTTCCTACCTAATTTTTTGGCCTGTTCAAAAACTTATGATTACTAAATTGCAGTAGTGATTAACGCTTCATAAATTTATAGTTCTGAACGTGTAATTTCAAACTGGTCTTTTCCAGAAATTGACTGATGCCAGTTGGGCAGGTGGTATGAAAAAATTTCAGAAAACTTCACTTATTCGAGAAGGTGATGAGGGGATGCACCATAGAAGTAAGAGAATTGGGTTATAAATCTTTGGTCAGACCATTGTTTGAATATGATGGTGAAGTTTGGGATCCACATTTTAGGCATCAAATATAGGAGTTGGAAGGGGTGCAAAGAAGGGATGCTAGATTTGTCTCTAGAACTTACCAAAGAACACAATCAGTAACCGATATGATAAAGGAGCTGGAATGGGATTCACTGGAATTTAGGAGGAGGGTGAAAAGAGTCTTAAGAGTGTACAAGGTGTATATTGGGGAAGAGGCGTGGAAATATATTAGTGTAAGTATTAGGAGTAGTGCATGGTAGAGAAAAGATGACCATGATCAAAAGCTGGTACTGGATTTCAGGCACAATGTTGCGGGAAGATTTTCGTTCGTAGGTAAGTTCAGCTATTGGAATAAGTTATCAAGAGAAATGATGAATAATTTATCAAAAACGCTGAAAGAAATTAAAGTTGATATTTTGTAGAGATCAAAATAGGCTGTACAGGAAAGGGTGAAAACGGGTGAGTAGGGAAATTTTTACCGGAGCGTACGCTCCATCGCAATTAGAGGAAAGTTTTTTTTTTTTTAAATTGTGTCAAGTGAATTTGACTTAAAGGCAGCTTATGATATTTTTACACATTCATATGCAATCAAAGTGTACTGAGATAATAATTAATATTCGTGATTATATACCGTGAAGTGTGTTTTATAATTCGAAGTAGAAGTTTTCGTGCGGTACTAAATGACGAAAATGGTAGTATAATTCATTAATACTATGTCACCTGATGGAATGACTCACCTCTCCATTCTCTGGTGGGTCCCCGTTGCCGAAAGTGGACGTTACGACCAGCAGTAGAGCCTCGTGCTCGATGCTACTCATGTCGTAGTCAGACATGCAATACACCTGCAGACAGGAATAGTAAGACTCGATCACACATTTTACACGTAAGGTAGAAAATTTCGTGCTGTTGATGGGAAGTATCTTCACCAGTTGCTTCTTTTCCTTACTACAGCTTTAGGCTATAAATTAAGAATTCAAACATTATATACTCTAATATCTTTTCGCATAGTTAATGAACTAGTTCTTCGTGCGATTCATTAAGGTACGTTTTGTAAGCTAGTAATATACAATGTCTCTGCTGACTACTGACGAGTCGTGATTCCGAAATGTAGCCCTCATAATGTTATCCGTTACTCACTCCTAACTTGAAAGGAAAGATATAGTTGGCATGGTATTTATTGACTTCCCAGTTCTAGGTCTGTGTCGAATTTTGTTGAACATATAGAATAATTGTAATTCTTATCTACTGGAAAAGATTGAAAGTAAGTTTTTTTATTATGTTTAATGTTGTGTCAGATGCGCAGTAGTAATGAGACACTAACCTGAGCATTGAAGGCGTGACCGAAGATCTCTCCGAGTTTCTTGGCGTACATTTCCGACTTGCCCGTCTCCGTGGCGTACAAAACAGTGGCTTTGATGCGACGCGACAGGGCACGACCGAACAGCTTCGATGTGAACTTCACAGCCCTGCCAACATAAGCAACACAACTACAAAATCCATTTCTGAGACCCTGTGAGGTGTTCAGGAGTTCAGATCTAAATGTGGAAGTTAATTATATCTAATAACAGTGTTGTGTTTACAAAAGTCACCCAGAAAATATTGGAAACTACTATAGATACTAGAAATCAAACCTTTCCTGCCATCAAAGATTTTAGTTGAAATTGTAGGAACATCTTCAACTATTTGCTGACACACTCACTCGAAATGTGTCTTGTCATTGAAGTTCATTACAAAAAGAGACCTATTAGGGGATTTCAATGATAACTTTATGAGTTTTTGAATACAAGAAGTGATAATTACGACTGGCGTATTGATTAAATGTGAACTGTGTCGAAAACCAGAACTTGCACAAATTTCTCTCTTTATATTCTAGCTACTACAGAAAACGGACAGTCTCCGTTTAGATTTCAGGATAGTGTTAGGAGTTTATTGTAGGAAAACGTAATTTTTTCTTGATTCATTGAAGCTTGTTATTTATAAATTATATCACAGTAGTAAGGCACTGCCTTCATCTTTTTTAATACCTCTTCTTATCGCTTCGATATGGGTTTTGTCCGCTGTGCTAGTGCCGTTTGGCCTGTCAGGAAGAGGCACACGGAAGGCCAGGGTGGGAGAAGTGTGGCAGACCGCCGCAAATCTAGTTACACTGCTGCACTCTCGGTAATTCTGATCCCATTACCTTCCACTTCTATTAACGGAACACCTGTTATACTGTTTTAATCATTCATAAGGAAATGTCTATCATTAAACATGACACGCATTTCTACTCCCGTCCGCACGGTCATTTACAATTAAAGGTCACTTTGGTCATTGTGTCAGTACACTACTTTGATTGGCGAACGAACAACAGCTAGATACGGTTTAATTCTATGTCCGTCTAAGTCACTATTATTGCAAACTAAGAACTTCGAATACCTCTCTACATTTCTTAAATCGTTTAATATGCTTTAAACTGCACACCAATCAAAAAGACAAGCACGTATTTAAATTCATGTGTTATTTATTAGTTGATATTTGTTTCCTTATATATTTTGTTTATTTATATATTTATATTCGATATTTTATTTCGTTGTATTCCCTGTCCACTGATAAGGCTGATATAGTAAACTAAGAATTTTTATTTACCTACTAATACTTTTGTAGTTGTAGTTCAATATTTTTTCCTTTAAATTCCTATTTGAAACCAACCACAAATCGGCATGGTAATTATGCAGAGGAATGAACAATTGAATGAGGTGGAGCCGAAAAATGAACAACAAATTATTTTACAAAATGAAGGTTATGAACGTTATTTAATAACAATTCTATTGAGTTAAGCAATTGCAAAGAAATGAATTGGCATAACACAGCATTCGATACTTCATTTTTGACGGACTTAGAAGTTAGTGTTTAATTAATAATTAATGTTTTCAGAACATACTAATAACAATCTGCCTCTCTCTATTCATTTATACTACTGTAATGATTACACAAGAGGCTCCGTACATGCACTCTTCCTAGTCGTATTTTTACCGATTTTGTTAATCCATTCATTTCGTATTGTTTGTATATATACTGTATGTGCTACACGTTAGCAATAATATTTATTGTAATTTATTTTTGGTGACAAAAACATAGAAAACACCATTATCTTTCCTTATTCCGAAACTACTGGTCCTATTTTTTCAAATTAGTGATCTTTATGGAATTTATTACTTTCGCAAGATCTAGTAAATGAGTGATCTTGACAAGTTTTATACCATAGCAGATAATATTTTTTGACAAAGAATCTGTATATCACTCGACGGAGAATTTTACGAATCCACTACGTAATGCCTGATAGCTGTCGTAAGTCCATAGTCCGGCAATCTTCGGGAGTTCGATGATGCCCGAAGCGTCGCTGGTATTATTGGCCTCCACCACAGCGCTGCTTGGTTCAACGGAAAATTTCAAATAAATAACTGCATATGATATTATTTGCACTAATGTTGTTAAAAGGAAATGTAACTGCGATGCCAGATAGAAGGAAATTGCTTGTTGAGGAAATAACTGCATAAAAATACGAAGGACAGAGATAAATTTTTTTAATGAAAGTAGATGATCAGGAAATATACTAAGCGGTCTGGTGGTTCAGTGGCAAAAGTGGTTAAGGCGTCGAAAGGATTCTCATAGGTCCTCAACTAGTTTCAGCTCTAGCACAGCTTGCTGTGTAACGTGAAGTATGCCAGAAGGCTTCCATGGTTGGGATTTTACGTTAAACTGCAGGTTCCCTTTACCAGGTAGGATTACCGGGTTAGGCTAAGCTGTTAAGATAGGGGCAGATTGCACAGTCGATAAGAAACAGTCATCACTTGAATTTACTGTTTTTCGAAATATACTAAGGGCGCTAATGACCTCGCTCTCGACGCGACCTTAAGCTCCGACAACAACTACAACAGAGATATACTAATCACATAAATGATAGATATTCATTTTTGAAATTACATTTTATTTGAAACTTTTTCATAACAACAAAAATTTGCGTCATTTAAAATCAATTGCATCTACTTAAAAATATCTTACCAATTACTCGGCGAAATTAATTAGAAGAAGTTTACTCACACCACGAAAAGTATAAGTAATGATGATAGTAATTTAATCACGATGGAGCGCACGAACCGGTGGCAATTTTCCTACATACCAATTTTTTTTTATTTATTTATTTGGTTAACCGTTTCTTGAACCCATCTACTTTTGCCCTCTACGAATTTCAATTTTAAATTCTTTCAGCATTTTCGTTAAATTATTCATACAAGCATATACTTAACTGTTATTCCCTTTACTGAGATACTTTTCCGTAACAATTTCCTACTACCACTTTAGGTGTTGCCCGTCTTTTTTTGACGGGCGTTTAAACTAGTTAAATTATAAACATGTGGTGGAAATACCTACGTTTTTTGTGTGTGTAAATTTTCTGAAGATCCACAATAATGTTTTTCATATGAAGTTTTGTTTGTTTTTTAAAAATTTGAAAGACAAGTTCACAAAACGAACATATAATGAACCCCATTTCAAAATAACACTTTTTTTTAAAAAAGATAGTTCAGTTTAACACAAAATCTATATACGGAATCATCAGGGCGCAAGAGTAACTCGCACTTGATAATGTTAATTTTTCAATAGCAGTGAGCTGGTAACGTCGCCGTCATTGGCGCGTAGTGGTCTGGTGTCACGGCAGTGGGTTCAAGCGGAAACTTTGATATGCGCAGCTGCTATCGCGTGGCAAGTGCCTGTGGAACGCGTGGGAAGCGGAAGAGGCTTCGTGTCTGGATCAGAAGTGCCAACTTTTATAAAGCTTACCCGACTAAGGAAAAGTTTTGCAAGCGCCGTGGCCTGCGGCCTGAGGAGTTGAAGAATCGCTGTCCAACGGCCATGTTCGCGCTGTTGCGCTACATTTCGCAGTATGATCCTGGAATTCTCGTGCGAAACCTTACACAGTTACGTACAACTAACTCTGAATTTGATTGCTTCCTGATTGGTAACCATCACTTTAATCCACAGCTTCAGTCTTCTAATTTTTTTATGGAATATTGTTTCATTTTCTTTTTAAGTTCATGCCTTTTCGTTCTCGAATTCATTAACAGCATTCATAAATTTCTACGCGGCGCCATCTACATGTGATTATTAACATCCATATATAGCGATATTCTGTTTGAAATATCTGTTTTGAGACAGGATCTATGTAGTATGTCAGCAGTGGAGTGGATCATCAGCAGAAACGATTACATGACAGCCAGGCAAACGTAACGTATATGTTTCGCTTAATTAAGTACTACAAAAGATCAAAGTGCTGAATTTCTCTGGCAGGCATTATTTTTGCGACACTCAGTATTTTGTTTACGTTTCATTACTACATGTAACATCCGTTTAATACTGTGGCAAATTGACATCTTTTGTCGACTTCTACAATCACTATGCGTTTTGAGCTGTAGGTCATCTGTTTGCTGAAGACAAAAAACATTGAAAATGATTCCACGTAACTGAATGCTGTTATTTGGTCACTTTTTGTGTGATATTATGAAAGTCACTTCCCTCGACCAGTGAAGATAACCGACTGGAACCATCACTGAAAAGGCACAAAAGCGGAAAACAAACCACATTTCAGTCCTTATATAACCACCGAACGAAGGTAGCACCTTACCGTCTGCACATCGTGGAAGATAGAAAACGTATATTATTTACTAACGGATAACAAGATTATATGATACCGAACTCTCTTATTCGTTATGTGTGGTTTTCATGATGCCATCTATGGAAATACTGGGTACAACATCATAATTCGGCTTAAAAGAAGTTCGGAAGGGAAGAGTTTAAATAAAAAAAATCAGTGTTTAATCGGCCTGAATCAATTGGTAAGTCATCAAAAGTACCAAAGAACATTAACAAATAAAGCGTTCGTATTGTTCAGGGGCGACGTGTACTGAAAGCATAGTACGGAAACAAAAGCACTACGATAACAGTTAAATGTTCTAATTTTTACGATTCCAATTCATGGTATTTATAGGAGCGTTTCTTAAATAGTTACTTCTGGCGTGTCCTTGTCTATTTTTTAATGACCTTACGTCTGGTTGACACCGAGGTCATTAGAGCCGGAAAAGAAATGGGAGCAAGGATAGGGAAGGAATTCGGCTTTTTGAAGTAATTACCCCGTCATTCGCCTGGCGTGATTTCAGGAAACCATGGGAAACCAGAATCTGTTTGGATGGTTGGGAATTCGAACCCCCGTTCTCCCGTAAGCGAGGCCAGAGCGTTACAGCACACCTACCACGCTCCGTCCCCCTTCTCTCTGCTGTGATGGAAGCAGTTTTGTTGTTTTTCTAGAGAATATCAGTATTGATTCTATTCAGTATCAGTAAAGGATATTTGTCATAACTCTCTGCGTATTAAAGATCAGGATTATTCGTAGTTTCTCACCTCTCTGCTATCAGAATGATTCACTTCTAACAAAATGATATGAATATTTTGGCGGTTTTAATTTGTAGTTGTTCCTCAACAACTATTCTGAAAATCTATATATTTGCTTGTCATTTCATGAGCTTTAAATAACAAAAAGTAATATAAATAGATCAAACAGTAGTTACGGTCTGATTTTCTCTGTTTGTCGTATCTATAACTATTCTTAAAAACATAAGATGCTTCATATTTATTGTGTTCAAATGAAACCTGAAACTGAGTTTTACCAGGTCATTTGTACAACTGATAATAATTAAGATAATTGCATGATAATCTTTAGTGTAGTTTAATTACAACAACGACTGTCGTGGGTGAGTGTTTAACGTTCTGGCCTCGCATTCTGAAAGACGACGGTTCGAATCCCTGTCCGGGCATCCGTATTTATGTTTTCCATGGTTTCCCTAAATCACTCCAGGCGAATGCCGGATGCTTCCTTCAAAAGGCCATGACCGAATTCCATCCCGTTTCTTTTCGCCAGTCCCATCCCGCCTCTAATGTCAACGATGCCGACGAGAGGTATATCCATAAGTAAAAAAAAAATAAATAAAAAAATAAAAAAATTAATTACCACAAGCATTTATTTATTGTGTGTAATGATTATATTTGAAAAATTTCACCGTTTTTTGATGAACCAGAGTGAGGTTTCTCGTTGTTATTCAAATGGAAACTATCATTTACTCAGTAACAACATTAGCATGAAAGTTTCAATTGTTAATCAGGGTCTTGCTTCACAAAAAATTAATTATTAATACTATCGTCTAAAGACTGAAGAGCGAAGTTTAATCTTACCAATTTTTAGAGAGAGAAAAGAGTTCAAGTACTGGACGAAAACGCTTAAGACAGTCCACTACGTAAGAATAGTTTTCATAGTTACATTGAACTTAACATTATTAATATTCGACATACACAAATACACCCTCCCGAAGCTTTACAGGATACCTACAAAATGAAGAAGAACTGCAGTCTCCCATTATTCAATTAGCATGTACAAACAGGAGCAACAGAGCTATGACACACCTGGCGATCTGTTTGAAGTGGAACTTGCGGCGGGGCTTGCGGCTCTTGCCGTGGTCTCTTCCTTTCTTCCAGACGTGCGACTTCCATGCAGGCTCCTGCAAAAAGGAATACGTTGATTTCAAAACTGTGTTGTTTTAAGTAACAGATCTACAACATTCATTCGTAACGTAGGTTGATAATTGGTTTTTGTTGGTAACTACTGTAACTTTATGCATCTCCACGAAAACATTTTCGTTTATCATATAGAAAAGTCTTGATAGGAGCTGAATTTGGTGTTCGTTATGTTGTTTGAATATACCAGCTGTTTAGACCTGTATCACTTGGTGTTGGGTGGTATTTGAGAATTTAAGAGTTTATAACCTGGAGGTCATTACAGCCTAGTGTTAAACGTTGTATTTCAGTTAAAAATGAATGCGGAGAACGTGACGTAAATCGGTTGCTTGAGCAATTCGTTATTTTAGATAACCCCAGGAAGCTAAAATGTAGACGATAGAATTGGAATAAGGACCTAGAGTTCTTAACAATGCGAACACAAACATTTAGAAATTGCTTTCTTTTGCTCGAAGTGCGTATATATTTGGAGCCAAAAGAGGCATGTGGTAACGCGGCACAAATATTTTAAATTTTCTCCATCGTATGTTTCTACTTAAACTGTCGTGAACTATACTGATGTTGAACGTACACCTTATCTTTTGTAATTAGCACATACTGAAATACCTGACTTGTCGATTTGTAAGTTTTTGGAATTTTGCATCGCGATTAGACCGTAGTAAATAAAAGTTGTTGAATGGGAATATAGTTTGCATGTCTGTACAATTTGTGTCGTCATCTCACCATTTAAGTTTTCTCTTTTTCTTCTACGAAATGTATGATTATTCGCGACAGGCAGAAACACAAAAAGTCATTCACGAGGATACAAAAATCATTTGATATACCAGTCGACATTTTATAAAATCAGTGACAGATAATACCTACCAGTAAGTAAGAACCGGAGCCTAGGATAAACTGAATGACACTGAGAAATTCTGGAAGAAGGTTCAGACAACAAGCGTAGAGACAATTTTCTCAGAAGCAGAAAACAAATTTGTCATTTTCATGAGACGTCTTCAGCATGCTACAACTGATGCTGGCTCCCTACTCCATAAATTTCTGTTTCAATTACATACATACTCTTCAAAAGAAAAATGACCAGACATAACGAAACGTTCGATTCGGAAAATATGGTTATTAAAACGCGAACGTTGATAAAAAAAAATCATTTCGAAATTTATTTGAATATGAAAAATGATATAAACCGTGCCTAGTAGAATGCGTCTGTGAAAAGGAGAAAGTGAGTTTCTAGTTGTAAGTAAAAATTCAGTAAATACTAAACAACCGTCAGTGAAAAAGTAACACATTTTTTACGTGTTCATAAGTAAGAGTAGTATTTGTTTCTAGCGTTGAAAAAACGTTGACGTAAGAATGATAGCTGTTGGAAGGCTGGTACCTGGTACTCGTAGGAGGGCTTGAGTATGTAGAGCGCCATCTCCTGGTGGAAGACGGGGCACACGGAGCCTGAGATGGGAGGCACGATCCAGATCCAGTCGGCCGGGCAGCCGTTGCGCAAGCGCAGCTCGTTCTCGTAGTGCTTCATGAAGCTCTCTGAGGCCGTGTGGTGGTCCACGATCGTCACAGTCCTCATCTGTCCACACACAAATAATCCTCACTGCTCGCTGTTCCTTTACGTAGTCCTCTATAGCTATAAGAAAGTGGTAAACAAAGTAATTTTCTAGCACGGGTTTAAAATTTTCACTGAGTTCGAATGGATGAACGGTAACACTGAGCCCTGGGATTCAGGAGAACGAGGTTTCAAATCCCCTTATGAAACAATTTCAGGTGAATGCTGGTATGGTTCCTTCAAACAGTCACTGCCGAAATCCATCCCTTTCTTTGTTCCAAAGTCTCTCTCCCACCTCTAATGCCCTAAATATCCACCAGGAGTAAAGAGATAGAAAAATATACCCTCACACACACACACACACACACACACACACACACACACACACACACACACACACACACACACACACACACACACACATATATATATATATATATACATATAACACAGCGTTCTTCTTTTTCCGGATTCTGTTACCTTCAACGCCTACTGAAACTCTCTTAAAAACCGTTTACGCATTTTAATCCGGTTTATTAAGGTTCGTGATTCTGTCTCACAAGAAGTCATAATTCCAGCAAAAGTGAGAATCCTGACTTAAGTAATTGTATTCGATTATCAATTATATCAGCGTTTGCCACCCTTTTTTCAACCAGAAAACCAGTAAAACGTCAAAAACAATTCTACGAACTTCTTTTTTTTTTTACTTCTGTGTAAATTATCAACAAACTTTATCTATTGCTATCGGCACGTACCGTCAAGACATATCTACAAAAAGGCCCTTATAAACGACCATTAACTTAATACTCAAAGCAGCGTTGCTCTCTTTGATGCAGACTGGAAATTTATTTAGTGAATACACTACTACTATTAAAACACTGCGGACACATTCCCAAGATAGCAGGTTTTTTCTGGTTGTTGAAATATTCCTGGCTTTTAGAAAGTTTGGATTGTAACTTATGTTCGCTTATAGCTTAATATGTTACGAGTACGATTTTCTGTGAAAATTGATTTACTATTTTTTATATATATATATATATTTCAGTTAGATACAACATTTTAAAGTTCTGATTGCGGACTACTTGACCCATCTTCGCGGATCACAGGTTGAAAAACTCTGAACTACTTTGTCTAGCAGTGACCAAAGCATGTTAAACCCAGATCTACCTTGTTTTGGGATCGGAAAGGAGAATTAGCGTTTATTCACATTGTTTACATTCGGAATTAGAAGAAGGTATAAGTTTTGCACTTCATTTTTGTTTTCGGAATGCTGCTTTAACACGGCCTTCTTTGATAGTTTGTAGGACTCCTCTCACTGGCATCGTTCCAATACCCGTACGCTGAGTTGCTGAATAATTTAATGTTGTAGTTCTGTGAAGTTTCACTCCGGAGAAACCTGCGCAATTTCTTTTGTTGTTCTGCCCAATATATGCTTCGTTCGCTGATATCCTTTTCGATCTTAATGACTTTACACTACTAATCACAAGTAATCAACACCTTTTTATTTTCATTTTAAACAATCTCAGATACCAAACTATTTATCCTCTTGTTCTGCTCTAAATATATATGCAATAGAGGAATATGAACACTCCATCTACGAAGACTTATCTATACTTGTAATTTAACAATAGCTCTTGAACAAATAAATGCCAGTAAGGAGTTTAAAGCCAATCTTGAGTTCTATTAACTGACAACAGAAATATTCAAAAAGCACTAAACTTTCATTGCTGTTATAGAAATGATACAAAAACTTTAAAACTAACAAATACATGGCTGGTTTTATTGCACCACGGTAGGCTGAGGTGGTTTTATTTTAACCACCCATCCTCACCCTCAAGTCAGGACTACTACTAACGGTCTAACCACGTTTCCGTATTCACTGTCCCACCTTCAAGCAGAAAATGCCGTTACTCTCCGTTGTTGCTTCTGAGAGGTGGGAAACAAATAAATAATGGTTCAAACATTGCAGTTTAACCTTTGTATGTTTGAACGCCAGAGTGCTGTTTACTGACCTGGAAGCTGTGTAGCACAGCCACGTTAACTTCTACGAGTGCCTTGTCCTTCCACAGGGTGACAGGGGTCCTCGTGTCCAGACCCATACGAACTGCTACCGTCTGCAACAGAAACGTCAGACGCATTAATGTTCTCATCAAATAATGAGCCGTAATTCCTTTTTACATATCGTGCAAATACGTTTTTGGAAAATTTGATTTTTTAAAAAATGTTTCATTTGACGAAATAATCAAATTTGCGTTATGAATCAAATATTTAAGCTTAAAACTAAATGGAAAATTAAGAAAATTCATTGATTACTGACAATTTAATTTTCACTATCTAATGTCATTATAATGTTTCGTTTGTTCTTGTGACTCACAAATATCCTATGTAAAACAGGACAAATGCATATACACTCACCGCAGCTATATGAAGTCTCTTGTCCATATTAAACTACGTAGTAATAATGTTACTAGAAAAATCAATAAAAAGCAGTTGGAAGTGCCTGGGGTCTGTTAACAGAAGTGAAAACAGAAAACTATGAATATCATACGCGCAACGCGTCGTACTTATAGCTACAGATAGAATAAATAATAATAATTCCGTGTGGTCGTAATGAACTGCTGACAGGGGTTTCTCTTGGCTCTGTCTCAGCCGCTTTATCCAAACCCGGTAGTACTACCAGGTACAGCGGACCTACAGTTTAACGTAGAATCCGAACCACGGAAGCGTTATGGCGTACTTCACATTACACAGCAATCTGTGCCAGAGGTGAAAGTCGGGTTAAGTGTCTACGAAAATTCCTGCCGCGAAAGGGATTCGAACCGGTGACCTTTCGTTCCTAGTTAGACACCTCAACCACTGAGCCACCAGACCGCTAAAGATATGCTGTTAACATTAGCATGCCGGTGATTTGAACTCATAAGAGCTTACACATGCAATAATCACCTAACGAGCCTTACGAAATTTTCACTTCAAAAACTAAAAATCTAACTTGGTCCACAACCCGAAGGTTGGCCGAATCTTTCGAAGGAGATATACCAAGCTATTGTGTGAGAGCACGCCTACAGTTTAGCGTAGAGTCACAACCACTCGGCGGAACTCATGTAGTGAAACACAACTATTAAAAATTCCTGCTTACCAAGGGATTTGAACACGCGACCGGAAAGAGAATCTTTCTGAAGTAAGCGCCTTTTTTTTTTTTTTTTTTTACGGCCTCATTTTCCCCATTTAGCCGTCCAATTCTCTCTCCTTCTTTGCTTTCTTCGGCTTTAGTTGTTTCTCAAAAATCCGCGTACAAGAAAAAATTATGTTAAGAAATTAAATTTTTTATTCTTTGTTGTAAAATAAAATAAAGTCTTATTCTTTTTGATCATAGTGCTGTGAGCACCAAATGTACTAGAGTTTAGATTAAAATAAAACTTTCCTCTATTCATCTTCTTTGAGTAGTGATATAGCTGAAAATAATGATAATAAAAAATAATAACGATAATAATAATTTTTCTTTGATCTTCAGTCTGTGAAAGTGTGGATCTCACTCTTCTGTCAATCACTGTCTTGAAGAATATACTTAGTATTTAGTAGGGCATTAGGGATTGTCCATAAACCACGTAGCTCCATTTTGGCATCCTGTGAATCCCCCTCCCCCCACCCCCACCCCCACCCCACGTAGACTGGCGTAGCTTTTTTATCTCGGTTGGAGCTCCGTGCATAGCTAGAACCTCATTATACATCTTTATAAATTCGTGTTTTGTGATATCCCAATATGATATCCAGACCAGGCGATTTCATTCTCGGACTCCGTTTAATATCGTTTTTTATTTCTTCCTCTGAGAATTCTTCATTCATCATTGCACTTTCTTCTGTTATTACTGGATTTATGTGATGCAATAGGCTTCTTCGGTGTCAATTGCCTCTTCAGGTTTAATTAAGAGAGGTACATTTTTATTCCTATCTCTATTCCTTTTTGGTTGGTAATGATACATCCCTCTTCTGTTTTAATCTCCGTCACAAGTTTCCTGTTTACTTGATGTTTTTCTTTTATGAGATGAAATGTTGATGTTACTTCTTGTTGTTGAAAGGATCCAGTTTTAGATCGTATTTGATAACCTAGTTGTTTTTTCCTAGCGATGATTGTTATTCTGGCCTTGGTGTGTTTTATTTTTCTGGTAGTTTGGATGGTATCTATGTCGTTAGTGCATATTTCTCTTAGGACAGTGAAAAGAAATTCTTTTGTTTTGTTTTCCCATTTCTTCAAATATCTGGCATAGTGTATCAATGTGTTTCTGATGCGCGGCTTTGCACAATGTAGCCACCACTGCACAATTGAATTGTACTTTTTTTTTTGTTTCTTGCATTGAGTCTAAGTATTACCAACCATTTGTTCCAACTCTTTGTCATTTAAGATGGAGGTGTTTAATTTCCATTGGACTCTGTTTCTAAAGATTTCTTGGCACTGCAATTTTATTTTGCAGTGATATGCACTGTGGTCCGAGAATGCTACTGGCCAGATCTCGACTGATGTTGCTTCACTCGATATATCGGATGAAATATAAATTCTATCTAATCTGCTTGCTGTGCTCTCAGTTATAAATGTAAAACCCGGAATTTGTCCATTTTTTTATTTTTCAGCTATCTGACAAATTTAACTTGTTTATCAAGTACTCGAGTTCTTGGTATTTATTAAAATTAGGATACTGGTGTTTTGGAGATAAAACGATATTAAAATCTGCTGCAAGTAGGATACTATCACAGGTGTTTGTCAGTAGTTGCGTTATCTCTGTTTTATAAAAGCATATATGTTTACTACACGTATTCCTGCTATTGTGCAAGCTATTTAGCTATCCCTCTTCCACTTTCTAAAATTTCCACATCTTTGATTTTAATCCCCTCTTTGGTTAAAATTTTAGTTCCTAGACCATGGTAGAAACCAGGATTCTTTAGTTTGTTATAACCCGTGAGATTTAGTGTGCCTTCCCAGGCCACTTCCTGTAGGAGCGCTATATGTGCAGATGCCGCACATAGGTATTCTTTGAGGCATTATATTTTAGTTAGGTTCTTTATTCTATTTAGATTTAAGGAAGACACGCATATATGAGCAGACGTTGTTCCACTAACTTCTGCCATTAAGACCCATGTTGTCACACAATGTTGAAAACAAACAGTTGAATTTTTTTTCCTCCATGTTTATTTAATAACAGTTAAAATCTTGCTCATGCCTCTTATTCGCTTGAATTATCATCTTACTCAGTGTCAACTAAGTCGTCCGACCTAGGTATTTTAGTGTTTCCGCGGACCTTTCCCATTTCAACTATCTCGTTGGTCTTATTTTCATAGTTATTGTATTCCTTATTCGAGTTTGCTCATTGGGGGATTTCAGCATCATTGGTCTTCACTTGTAAGGCGGTAACTTTTCTTTCCCTTTCGAATCTACTCTCCTCTTATCAAGTCTCGGTCTTTGGTGTTGGGTGTGTTTTCATGCTTGCGTTCTTCCGTAGGCTTAGTTTCTTTTTTCTCAGATAATGGCATTGTAACAGGATGTTGTTTAACATTTTTTCATGATTTCTTTTTTCTAAGTTGGTGGTATTTCCAGTGAATGTAGATTAGCAGTTTGGTTATTTTCTTGTCCTGTTGGGTAGTTTGCTTCTTTTTCCTTCGGCGGTTCTTGAGGTACTACGTCATTGTAAGAATTCTCTATTTCCATCATGATGTTGGAGGGGTCATCCGTTCCCATGCTGAGAGTAGGATCATCATTTCTATTCTCAATGATTGATGGATTAGTATTTGCTACGCTAGCATATGACGCTTTTAAGGGTTCTCCACTGAAAGCTGTATCAGAGGCCAAGCGCTCAGATGGTAGTTTCAGAGGTCTCTTTTTTGTGCATTCAGCCTCGAGGTGTTCGTTTGAATTTCATATGACACACGTACGTGGTTATCCGTCGTAAAGAACGGGTGCTTTAAATGCGGCAATATTTTCATACGATGCTACGTGGCACTTCTGATCTATTTTCACAGTTCTAATTCCGCTATCTACAACAAATCCTTTGCTACCACATCTTTCATCAGAGGTTACACTCAAAATTGTACCAAATTTATCAAAAACTTTTCGTATTATATCTGTATTGATTTCAAAGGACACATTATGTATTTTAACATGTCTTATTCCGAGACCTGCATGTGATATTGAGACGTTGCCTACCTCGCTGTTGTTTGTACAAATTTTCTTTCTCCGTTGGTTTACTTCAGAATTCGAAGACATTCTTCATTTCGTAGCTTGACGTATATAACATTAGCAAGGAAGTCCACCTGGATACCGTGCACACTACCTTGTCGTAGTCCAATTTCACTATATTACCACTCATCAATTTCGACTGCTTTTGGACGCATATATCCATATGCAAAGGAGAATTTTAGCGTGGATTTTCGTACGAATTGATTCACTTTAATGACCGTTGAATTTCACTAGACTTTTTTTTTTTTTTTTTTGGCCTTTGGCTTTTGCCCTACAGCCATCAAACTCATACATCATAAGGTGTACGTCTTATACATCGTGTACTGTTTACAATGTTTATAACAGTTTCTAGTATTAGTTTCCATTCTTCAGTGTTTACAGTAATGTAAAATTATTTATAGACATTTACTTAAAATTTTACAATAATAGTTACTATACTTCAATATTTACAATTACATAAATTTTCGGTCATAGTTACAATATTTCAATGTTTGTAATAACTTATAATTATTTACAGACATTTAGATAAAATTTACAATAATAGTTACAATACATCAATGATTACAATAACTTATAATTATTTACAGACATTTATATAGAGTTTTACAAATATATTTGCGCAAGTAGTTGTAATTACATTTTTTTTTTTTTTTTTTGTTAAGAGGTTTACATCTGGTTTATATAGGTGATTGCTATTTATTATTGATATGTTATTTCATGGTCTTTTCCAATTGGGTGACGTTTTATAAATCTATTTCATATGTGGAGACCTGTTTCTTCTAGGAATCTGATGATTGCCGGGATAACCTGTCGGTTATTCTCATACAGCAAGATTGTGATGCTGGTTGGTAAGGGGACCTTTTGTTTTGTGATGCGGCGAAGTAATTCGTTTTGTGGAGAGTTATATTTCTTGCAACCAAAAAATAGATGATCTAGGTCGGCTATTTCTGTAGGGTGATCTTTACAGTAGGGGGATTCTGCTACTCTGATGCGGTGTAGGTGAGCTGGGTAACACCCGTGACCTAGTCTCATTCTTATTAGAGATGACACGTGTCGTCTACTCAAAGTTGTAGAGTGGTACCAAGGTTTTATTGGTATTTCGGGTTGAATCGTAGCGTAATGTCTTCCCTTTTCATGTTTTGTTATTTCCCATTCGTTCTCCCATTCCTCGTAAGATGTTTTCCTTACTCTGTTGTAGAAATCGGTGTATGGTAATGGGATTGCTTTAAAATTCCCTTCGACTATTGCAGCCTTTGCCAATTCATCAACTATTTCGTTATTAATTATTCCTATGTGTCCTTTGATCCACTTGATGTTTATTTCTTTATTTACTTGCTTGGCCCGTAGTGTCAGATCTAAGATTTTGTATATATATGGGTTTGTACGTGTGGTCCATTTCTGATATTCTATTTTACTAAGTATGCTTTTTGCATCTGTGAGTATTAGGATTTTTTGGAAATGTTGTACTCCGTATTGGATTGCTTCTGTAATTGCTAGAATTTCTGCCGTGTATATGCTTGCCTCTAGTGGGAGAGAGTACTATCCTGAGGCTCCTGTTGTGGGGCAGTAGAAAGCGTAGCCCACTCCTTCTGGGGTCTTGGATCCATCAGTGTATATTTCTGTGAATTCATGCCAGTTGTTCAAGATATGATTTTGTATGTAATTGTTGGCTTTCCCTCTGTAGGTTTCGATGCATGGTTGTTGATAGGTCGGTGTCTTATATAAGTTCAGTTTGTATGGATAACTGTAAATTGGCAGCTCTCGGTCTTTGTATATTAATGGGAACATTGTCTTCAGCTGTTCAAAACATTTAAGCAGAAGAGGTTTTCGTTCTTGGTTTTTGTTTCGTTGTGAGTTTCTGATTTTCATTAAGGTGTTGAGTTTGTTAAGAAGTGGATGTGACCTTATTGCTGCTCGCCGGATGAGGAAAATCTTTGTCACTAGTTCCCTTCTGATGCGCAGGGGCATCTCTTTCGCTTCTATCAGGAGTGCATTAGTGGGGGATGATTTCATTGCTCCCAAGCATATTCACTAGACTTCGCTTTTATTTACTGCGTAAGCACTTAATCACCCTACACAGCAGGAAAAGTGCGATGCGCCTGCTAGCTACGGCAGGCCGCCAGCGACTGTTTTCTGAGCTACCAGACCGACTTGTTTTGAAGCATACGTGTGCTAGTACTATCAAAATCGGATTAAAAACCGTGAGCTTGTATGAACAACGTTGACAGAAATTAGATGAAGGGGAAGGGAGGAGAGGGTTTAGATTTTAATTAATCAAGCGTGAACAGTATTTTTATATTTGTTTTAAAGTATACATTTGCATAGTGAGGTTAGAGCATTTTCAGAAAAGCAAAGCATGATCAGTTTTTCAAATTTCATCCAAATCGCTTGAGCCATTTCAGAGATCGTCCAGTTTACCATTTCATATTTTTCTTATACAGAAAAATGCTATTACTGTGTTAGATAGAAATTATAATGCTAACCAGGGAAAAATTGATGGTGTAATATTAGTGACAATTTATCTAGACGAGTACATCACCAGTGCTAAATTCATTCACTCCGATAAAACTACGTCCACACCCCGTATTAACCTCACATCTTTAGATCCAACCGTGCCTTTCCAAATTATAAGAAAACACTTCCCAATCAAATTAATCTTAGCTATGACCATTAATAAAGCACAAAGTCTGACGCTTTAAAGCGCAGGATTGTAATTACCCTGAATCTGCTTTTTCGAATGGACACCTGTACATAGTTTTTTCAATTCGTAGCTTCAGTAATAATTGTGTTCGTTTTAAAGACACATACGGTCAAAAAGTAAACGGTAATCACATTATTACTGCTAACATTGATTTCAAAGAATTGTTGTAAGTTAAAAAAAAATGAAAAATCACATCTGAGAAAGCCAATATCTATTTTTTTAATATTTACTTTTTAATTGTTTTACAATTAAACATGTTGTATTTAACGATACGACTTAATATAACAAAAGTAATATTTATTTCTTCTCTTCAAAACAAAAACATTTTATTAATAAATATACCTGTATTTACTTATTTCCGCTTTATTATATTACCATTCGGTGACTGACCACGATACTATTCGCACGTGTCAGGTAGTATACAGGAATACTTCGTTTTTTAGATAACCAAAGAGAATCTTAACATCGATAGGCTTACTGGTAGCTGATACTTCTATGAGATGGCAGACGTTAGAGCCGTTACCGAGATTCCATATACAAGAACTGCTCTTTTGTTGTTGTAAAATCATGTTTATGCCTTATGGGGGGAAGACACCTATTTGAATAAACTTGAGAATAATACGTAATCTAAATATGAAATTTCATGAAAATCGTTAGAGCGGTTTTCAAGATCCCAAATAAACAGATAAACTTTTGAGTGTACTATATTAATTTTAAATTCGATCGAATTTGTTGTTTTTTGGATATATATATACTAAACGGACACACTTCTGCTGCGAGAAGCTACATATTTTTCGCTGACCACGAAGAACGTGATTCACACAAAAATTTTGATTAGGGTTTGAACAATGTACAGCCCATAATGCAAGGGTTAAGATGTACTTAGAAATTAAGAGAGAAGTGTCGCGAATTAGTTTTTGTTTTTCGTTGAACACGAATCATGTCCAAAGTACTGGTCGTATTTTGATGAGATTTCTATCTGTGTACAACCCATGGTCTCGGGAGTATGTTTCATTTTAGTGTGTCGCCGTAAAGATTAAAAATTAATTCGCAAATTTCATGTATAGGCACGGTTATGTAACTACAACACAATTTTTCATTCTTTATCATCCCTTTAAATAAGAAGGTTTGTGTGAAATGAACGAAATGGGTGATTTATTGTGATCCCGTGAAATTATTTCGCTGATGTGTGGGATTTGGGTGTGTTTACTATGTGGAACTGTTTTAAATGAGTGTGTCTCTTTTTATAAAGGATAAAAATTGTTTGCGATACCTAGAATTTTAATTAAAGTACATTAATATGTTATGTTGTGCAAGCAACAGTATTTGAACATGTTTTCGATGTTTCAAGAATGTTTACTTTGAACTCTGCATTATTGGAAGCTTGTAAATACTTTAGATTTATTCCCATTTATTACCAGTTAGGTTTAAGTTTTTAATGGTTGCTGAGTAGGACAGATTTCGTGAATAAAGTGCTCCTAATTGCTTCTGAGGACCCTAAAATTTTAAAATTCATTGAAGTATCCAAATACAAGTTTTCCATAATACTATATCGTTTTTATACTGCTTTATGGAATGTGAAACACTAAGCATTCATATGATCAAATCTGAAATCTTAAAGAACCCAAATACCTTATTTTTGACGTGTGCACAATTGAAACTATGGTACTTTACTTTGGCCACCTTAGCTTAACATAAACGGTTCACAGCTGTAATTCGTCAGCTATCATTCTAGTCCTCACCAATTCCAGTTCTGTATCTGTCAAGGATGCTTTTAAAAACATTGTCATGAAGTTGCTTTATTAATAAGATAGATAATAAACACCACAATCCGTGTATGACCATCGCCATTGAAAAGTAATGCATTCATGTCAAAAATGAACGCATTATGTAGAAATAATTTTGAAAATCAAAAGATTTGTGCTTTTCAGTTCTGTACGTTGAATTTTTTTTAAGCCTAAGTTCTCATTCTCTCACTTAACATACTCAATCATGCTCATAAACTAACAGGTGACATTCATTTAAAAAACTGAAATAATTACCCACAGAGATACCTAATAATGACTTTTTACATGTAATAGAAACTTCAACTCTGAAAATATCTGTCTAGTTGAAATACTGAAAATCTGTACCACAATGGATTCATAAAAAAAGTTGGTAGGAGCAACATAGAAA
This sequence comes from Vandiemenella viatica, assembly GCA_031002005.1. Taxonomy (NCBI): domain Eukaryota; kingdom Metazoa; phylum Arthropoda; class Insecta; order Orthoptera; family Morabidae; genus Vandiemenella; species Vandiemenella viatica. Next base: position 81,093,813 of record JARYHS010013630.1, read on the forward strand.
CTATTCAAACAATGGTTCACATTTATAAGCTAGCAATTTATTTCTCTGATCTCAGACACTAATACTAAAAACAAGATTCTTACAGCCTTCTTCTGTCGATATTTCTGGCACAGCACTGTTGTCCATCGTTATTTACGAAAATTGTCTTTGTAAATAAATACATCTACTGACGCATTTAAATTATTAGTGTGTTCCCAAGAAATAAAAAAAAAAAAAATGTAGCACGACAAGGATCACTATCTCACTGTAGAAAACGAAAGAAAAAATTGGTAACTATGAAATTGTAGTATTTTCAACAGACTGACAATAGCTATCGTTAGGCATAACAGTAAATAGTAACTTTCGTGCGTAAGACTAGCCCACCAAGCACAGCCAAGAAGACCATTATACGAGTCGCTCCTATTTCTTCTACACTGAGAGGTCTGACAGAACTCGGTCAAAGCCTTGTATGCGAGTCCGAACTCGAGCATGCGACCAACTAGGAAGCCATCTTAATGTTGAATTCTAAAAAAGCTATCAAACATAAGCAAAACAATATAATAAACGCTGCTAAAGGATTGGCGTTTTAGACCTTGTCCTCCGACAGCTGTTATAATGCAGAGAAAATCTAAAAACTGCTCTGAGCCGTAATGGTACACAGGACTATATATTGAATGCATTTCCTGATCCTGTTAATCCGTCCAGGATAAGTCTGAATAATGAAATGGGTCATCTTTGCTCACCTTAAGCCTAAGTTGTTGCCGAACAACTCAGCATGAGGTAATTGCAAAGACCATGTATCATTCTTCTAGCACATGTTGGGAAAAGCGAATTGAGCTCTTGTCGGACATTTGCTTGTTTGAGAAGGGAGGTTTACGGGCCTGCTTAACGAAGAAACGTGAAATAACTTTATCCACCTCACTGATGCTTTTAAAGCAAATTCGATTAATAAATCTAAATTAATGGCCGCATTGCCGGTTCGCTAATAAAACCCGTATGCCTCAACGTTTCGTTTGTTCAACTACTATAGAATTAAGAATTTCGCTGACCCGACGAACGTATTTTTTATCTACTATCAGTTTTATTAGACCGAGGTCCAACATAATCAATTTACTTTCTCCATATACAAAAATAATTATAATGTTACTATTATCAATTTTAAGGTTTATTTTTAGACTGAAATTAAAGTCTGGGGGTTTCCTGAAACAAATAAAATTGTCTCCAGTGGAATTTATTTGTTAAATTAACACCATCCTAGTTGCATATGGCATGGCAGTTTTAAAATACTTCCATTTATGAAATTTTGTTGCTGTAGGTTATACAATATTGTACTTTTACAAGGAATTTAGTGAAATACACAGGTAGTATTTTGTTGTTTGTAGTTAATTTGAAGCTCAAGATTTATTTTTGGTAATGATCGTTCAGCCAACATATCTAACTGTAACAATGCTGTACTTTTAACAATTTGAGATAAAAACGCTTTCTGATTAGAATTATTTTTCTTTGTTGTCAGTTGTCTTTCTAAATTGGTTTATACAGAAACTATATACATCTACATAAGTACTCTGCAATTCACAAAATTGCACCAAAATTTTTCTATACTCCGTGCAATTCCAATCTCGATTAGCACGAGGGAAGATGGAATTCATAAAAGCATCAGTGCGGCATCTTATTTCCCTAATCTTATCACTCCTGTCATTGCGGCCAAAATAGGTTGGTAGACGAAGTATTTCGTCACACTTCTAAATGAAAATTGGTGTACTCATGTTTACCAATATGTTCAAACGAAACATACGTCGTCTATATACCAAAGTATCCCAGCCCAATCTACGAATCAATTCTGTGACACTTTCATAAGGACTATAGCAAGAAGTCACAAATCGAGCGGCTGTTTAGTTTCTCTATACTGTCAATCAAGCGCCCTTCGAAACGGGTCCCAAACGGTGCTATAGTAGTCCAAATGTGAACGCACGAGAGTTTTGTACGCTGTCTCCTCTGTTTGTGCACTATAGTTTTTCAAGGTTCCACCTAGAATTAACTCTACCTACGACCGAATTAATATGCAAGTCTTCTTTCATGTTGTTTCGTAATGTTTATGGAATCGGCTGAACTGTTTACTTCGTATTTCTGAACAAACGGATTCTTTTTGTTAGTTATGCGCACTGCCTTGCACTTTTTACAATTTAGTGTAAGTTGCCATTTGTCGCCCCTTGCCGAAATAACGTCCAGTTCGCGTTGTATTTCTAAACCATCGGCCAAATCCCTTACTTCCCTATAGATGACCGCATCATCAACAAAAAATCTCAAACTGCTCTTCACGTTGTCACCAAGATCGTTTATGAAAATTAAGAAAAGAAGTTGTCCTATTACACTTCCTTGAGGGATACAAGATGTAGCATCTAGTTAGAAGAGGCTTCTCTATCAACGACGACACACTGCGGCCGATCAGTTAGAATTCTTTAATCCATTCACAAAGTTGATCCGAATCTTTGCTAAAAGTTGGTTGTGTGGCACAGACTCGAAGGCTTTCTGCAAATACAGAAAAATTGCATCAGTTTGCGAACCTATAAGAAAATAGGCCGAGATGTATTTCACACGGTCTTCCGAAAACCGCGTTGGCTCGCTGTAAGCAAATTGTTTTCGTCTAGAAAGTTCATAATGTTCGAGCATATAATATGCTCCATAACTCTACTACAAACAGATGTTATAGATATGGTACGGTAGTTACTAGGATCTCATCGATCTCGTTTCTTTAAAATCGGAGTCACCTGCGCGATTTTCCAGTCGGAAGGTACTTTTCGATGTTACAACTTAGTAATTCTCAATCTCATATGAATAGTTATTTTTTTGTATGTTACCAAAATCATATTAGTGGTTTGGTGGCTCAGTGGCTAAAGAGTTTGACTGGAGATAGAAACGTTCCGGGTTCGAATCCCTGTATCTACGGAAAGTCTCCTAACCCGACCGTCACCTCTGGCAGAGCTCACTGTGTGACGTCAAGTACATCAGAAAACTTTCGTGGTTCGGATTCCATGTTAAGCTGCAAGTCTCCTATTCCCGATAGGCGGCTACGACAGGGACGGAATGCGCAACCAATAAAAACCGCGTCATCAGATCATTGCGACCATTCCGAGTTTGCAAAGCACAAGCAATACCTCAAAACCAGTGACAGAGAAAAATTGCATATAGAGTTTCTCTAGCCCAAACCATGCCACTTCCAGCATTATAATGATATTCTCAATGTCGAATGGTTTCACATGCAGTTATTAAGCAGCATATTACCGACGACACACTGGTGTCGTGTTTTTGGATCGGTAGGTCCATCACCACCTGTAGATACGAGGGGTTTTCCGTCCGAAAGACGGAGAGAGAGAATTATCTGCCCGTATGCGCATCACGTGTCCAGCCGCTGTTACCGAGATACCATCCTACCAAACAAACCCAGGGACTGAGTTGCGGACCACGTCGGAAATTCACAGCCTCGTCTAGTGGGTACCATTGAAAAATCTTAGCTGGAAGCAGGCAGTCACCGAGTGCTAGTACTCTGACTCCATTCACAGAGGGTGACAGACCTCTGGTACAATTCACCGTGCAACCAGTCACCGAACATGGGTGACATGTTCGATCCCCTTGGAGACGGACAAACCAATAGGTCACGGCAGGTCTGGAGCAATTATCTGCATTCAGCCGTCAATAAACACTAACTGCAGATCAACCGCAGGGTCGATTGATCCCTAAGGTAACGACGACTTCATCCCTCCCGCTACCGATCGCACAGCTGGATTTGGAAGAACATCAAAGTAAATGGTAAACTGTGGTTCAATGATCGCGCAAGTGTTTTGTGTTCAATCAGGGCTGATAAACACCAAGCAAATCCCATGGAAAAAGAGCTAGGTGAATCCATGTATTCAGTAATGTTAATTCTCTTTATATTAATTAACTTTGCTTATGTTAATTTGTTAGGTTAAATATTGCCCCCATCAATATCACAATTAATAAATAGGTTTGTTATAAAATCGACCAGAAAAGTGCCTTTTCAGTACATTAGTTTTCAATCAATTACTTACCGACTGCGTAGCTATAATAAACACTAGAAATGCTGAATGATTATATTAATATTATTTTTAATGTAGTAACTGTAGGGAGAGTTACAACTGAAAATGCAAGGCAGAATTTTTTCCAACCGATTTGGGTCCCGGTCTGGTCGCTATGTTTCTGTTCTGACCTCGAGCATGTTGTAGCGGTGTGTGTCGCAGAGGTTGCGGCAGCCTATCTCGGTGCTCATGTACCAGCCGTTGAAGGGAGCTGCTGTGAACTCGAGTCCCCCACAGTCGAACAGCATGCCGGACACCGCGGGCACGGCGTACCACTGCAGACCCAGCTTCTCGAACCAGTCGTAGCTGAGAAAGGCACAACAACTGCCACTTTAACCAGAACATTACTGAGAGATTCATCACCTGTAAATAACACTCATATCAGTTTTTTTATTTTTTAGTTCAGATTCATAGTTTTAATCCACTCATAATTTTTACTTAAAGTGTCTTTTATCCACCGCATTAATTACGGTTTTGTAATTTCTGTTTCTTTCCAGTAACACCTTTAAATTCAGAGGCAAATTAGAATGTAAACTTAATCAAACGTATATGCGCAATATGGTATGAAAGCTTGATGAATAAATAAAGATGATCAAATTATAATTTAAAGTTTTTTTTTTGCATGGTTTTAGGATTTTACGGAACGATCAAGGTGAGACTCTGGTAATTGTAATGACAAATTTCGTACATTCGCTATTCACAAATCTCTGTGTACGTTCAAAACAGGATTTATTTTTTTTTTTTTTTACTTTCACATGCATGTGTCAGTTACATAGAGGGTGAGACAAGGTTGTAGTCTATCGGCATTAATATTCAACTTGTATGTAGAGGAAGCAATAAAAGAGGTAAACAGAAAAATTTGAATGTGGCATAAGTATTTAAGGAGAAAAAAATCAGTATTCTACGATTTCTGCTGACGTTGTCCTGTCAGCGGAACAGAATGAGGGTATTAAAAAGTTACTGAATGGAATGAACAAAATATTGAAGGAACATTTAGGGCTAAATATAAACCAAAGAAAAACAAGGCGGAGAAATGTATCATATGTTATAGCAATAATATTAGATTAAATATAAAAAACAGGATCGAATGCAGCAGGAGTAGTGGGTTAATTCTGCTACTTAGGAAGTAAAACTACGACCAGGAATGATGTTACACGCAGAATAGTGCTAGCGAAAAGACCTTTCATTAAAAAGAGAAATCTTTTATTTACAAATATTGATCTAAGGACTAAGAAAGAACTTTTTAAAACTTTATGTGTGGGACACAATACTTTATGGTAGCAAAGCATGTTCTTTACGAATACTAGAAAGAAGGAAAATTAAAGCATTTGAAATGTGCTATTGAAGAATAAAGTTGACAGATAAAGTAAAAAATGTAGGTATTTGTAAATGATGGGTAAGAAATAAGTTTGCCGAAGACTATTACAGTAAGAAGAGACGGGGTGGTAAGGCATTTTAAGATATACGGGAATGGTATATTTGTTAGTGGAAGGAACAGTCGAAGGTAAGAACTGTAGATATAGACAAAGATTAGATTACACTGTATGAAGCAGATAATTGAAGATGTATATTGAGATGAAGAGGATAACGCAAGTTAAGAAGGGATGGACGATTGCATCAAACAAGTCGAGAAACTGATGACGGCAAAAAAAAAGTCGTTGTTTTTAGGTCCACTTGGAGTCAGTTGGAAGCTGTTTAAAAGTTAACTGAGGCAAGAGATTACATAAGATTATCTCGATGTGATCACCAAAAACGTAATGGTTTAAGCCAAGTCGTCATTATTCCAAACAAAAAGCAGATTATTACTACTGTCAACGGAAAAATCGGATTAAAACAAACGGTAACATTGCTGAACTTCCATTTTATATGAAGAGCTTCCGAAGCGACGTGTAGTCTTCCGGTGCAAAGATATAATGAGTTTGGAAAATTTCTATAATAAATAAAAATGGAAGAGTGATAAATAGTTTTTGTAAACTGTAAAAGGAATATTGTTCAACACCTTTAGTGTAAATTAAAGTATAAATCAATGTGTTTAAACTGGAAAGGAGGAAACAAAATTCTACAGTAACTACTTATTTTTTTATACCTTTTGCAACGTTTATATTGCCACATAAGGCACCTGATCGAAAAATTATTTCAGCTTATCAAAAAGATATGGTGGAATAATAGAACAGCATCAGCTCGATCCTTTTTGTAGTTCCTGTTTGGGGATCGCTGGGTGGTGCCGTGTACTCACGTGGGGTGGCTGAGAGGCACCTGCATGATCAGCTCGGGGGGGATGTCGAAGTAGTCCGGGTCGTGTCCGTTGGCCGACAGCACCAGCGGCAGCACGTCGAAGCGCGTGCGGGCGCTCTTCCAGCCCAGCTTCAGACACACCTGCACAACACCACCAACCAGTCCATTCACATATCATTCCGCCACGCCTAACCTTTACTGTTATAAATCTCTAAGCGAGCTTCGTCTGTCCGTCCCTTTGTTCAGACATCATGCAACATCATTCCACAATTTGAAAGCTCACGGTCTGACTTAAAATCTGATATTCACTTTACGTGACTGACAAACGAAATGATTCGTTCGTACCGAACACAGACCACATTGCATCTCATCTCAGATGAACACTCCTTTACGGCATATTCACCAAAGATCACGTTAAAACGCAGATAAACACTCCACAATTTCGATTCTGTTAATATTTCTTTTGACTACATATCTTAGGTTATTAATTTCTTCAATTTTCTGAAATATAGTACGTTAGAATACACGGCAAAACATCAAACAGCATCAAACATTAAAACTCTAATAAGCGTAACAATATTGTCAAATTTAAGCTAATGTAAAGTTTACAAGGTACTACTTTCCAAACATTTATGCTTTGCTACTAGAAGAGAGAGAGGGAAAAATATAAAACGCAATATTACGCACACCTAGGTCCACGCAGGCGAAACAGCGGGAAAATACTAATAACTTATCACCAGTGTCATTCCCAAATCAACAGCTTAGTTGCACTGCCAGTTACACCACTTAATAACCAAAATATAGTATATTAATGTTCAACAAGTAGATGTTACCGTAAATTAACGTATTAATCAGTGGAACTGTAGTGAAGACAGTCTTCTATATCAATTTTATGACGGGAAGCAGTATTTAGAAAGGTCGTGCAGAGATTGATAAAACCAATTTCTTTCCAACTCTAGAAAAACGGTTGGAATGAATCTGGAATCTATTGAACTGCACGTTTTTGCCCGCAGCTTTGCCAGAATGGACCATCATTTTTATCCCAATGTGCAACAGTGTGTACTGACAGGTGCTCAACAAAATAAAAGTCCTAAACTAATTTTATATAAAAAGATTCGTCCCTCCTCGCTTCTTTCTTATCTCGGAGTTTCCTAGCGCACAGTAAAAGGTTTGATTTTCGTTTACTTGAAGAAATAAATAATTAAAGTTTCGTGAAAGTACAGTAGGTGCAAATAAGCCTAACTAATACAAAGAGCAAATCGAATATCCGTTATTGGAAAGTCAACTCAACAACAATACTGTCAATTGAAATTGTGCTTGCAGGATAAGTTCACGTTCTAAAACTATCTGTATGACTAACTCACAAATATTGTTGTAAGACTAATACAATCTTTGAGTTTATTGTTCTATCTAATTTACTTGGGTTTGCATTCTTTTTTTACCCATAAATGTTAATTTCGCGCTTTCTGTGTAAGTATTTTTTGTTTTACTTGCGGCTTTACGCTTCGTCGATGTTGAGGTCATTAGAGGCGTGAAAAGTCTGGGAGAAAAATACTGGAAGAAATTCGACCATTGCCTTCGAAGATACTATCCCCTTATCACCTGGAGTTATTTTGGGATACTGTGGAAAACTGCTATCTGAATGACCAGACGAGGCTCGAACCAGCGTGCACCCGAATGCGAGGCCAGAGCACCACTGGTCGTCCACCACACTCCGGAAGTATTAAATGGGTCTGTGATACCACTTTGATAACGTTATTTTCTTTCTTTCTTCTTTTTTTTTTTGACAGTGTAAATCTGTTACGCCTGCTTTTCTAGTAGAAATAGAAGCAATGTGTTATTAGTACAACTGAAATTCTTTCATTTTTAAACACAATATCTTTCAGGTGTAACCCTGATGCAGTCTGAAAGAAGAAGAATGTTTGTACAGCTACGTCGGTGTGCTTTAAGAAGCAATTTAAATTCCAGAAATGACAAACGAGACCGAGCTGAAGTAATTCATGCCGAGTTTATATTGGAAGCCATTTGTTACATGTAATAACTGGTTTCCTAAGTTTGTCAGAAGAAATTAGTTTCACGGCGAAAATTCAGGTCGTGACCAAAATCAACATGGATATATACTTTCTGAAGCTATTATTTATACGTGAAGTATATTGTTTCGAAGTTCACTTAGTTGGTTTGCATAATTGGCTTCCATCTTTTATTTCGGAAGGTTATTCTTATTCTCCTCAACCATGAAGTTGGTGGGTACTTTTTCCTTGGAAATTTAATGCAGGATAGTTTTCCCTGATATATATATATATATATGTATGTTCAGTGTGGTGTGTTGTTTTTTGTGTTGTGAATGAATAAAAAATGGAAGAACGTACAGGGTGAAACTTAGAGCCGGTCCATTAGGGGTTACTCTTCCAACAAACACCAAAGTCAGGCTTAACGTTCCCATCTGATGAAAGAATCACCATCAACTGTGTCATATGCCTCCGTACGGTCTGTGAAGAGGTTTGGGATTTAACCCAGCATTAAAGTGTGTAATCTGGTGATTAGGAACTGTGCACCACCACCTCAGCTACCCTGGCGGTCAAGTTTCGATAGTGAAAATTTGTTCCACCATCAGGACTTGAACCAACTGATCACATGTCTGGTGTCAGATATAAATTGTAACTCATTTAGCTGGTCCAGAACTACTTATCAACTAGTCTTCTGATGAAAGCCTGTTTAATTTTGGCTGCATAGTTTTGAGAAAAAATAAATAAAAAATAAAATATCAGGATCCTAAATTAAACCTTAATCACTACTACAAAAAAGCAGAATTGAGGATTATTATTTAAAGCTTAAACATTTAGATACTTTATTTCATCATAATATATGGTTTCAATTTTATTAAAATCAAGATATTCAGTTCATTGATGGAAATTAAAATTTGCGTACCTGGAGCAACTTATGAAACGTGAATCAAAAATACATGGAATTTCCTCTGGGGACGTTATTAGTTTTTAAAGTTTTACCAGAACTTTAAACAAATGACGCACATAGTGAGCCGATGTCAACGCCGTGGTAAAACAATTTTCCAAAGGTTTGTGTATTTTCACCGGGAGGTTGTGGTATCCATTTTTTTCTTTTTTAACTTATGGCTTTACGCCTTGTCGACGTCGAAGTCATTAGAGACGTCATGGAACTGGGGACAAGGAACGGGAAGAAATTCGGCCATGACCTTCTGAAGCTTGCATCCAGGCATTTGCCTGGAGTGATTTAGGGAAACCTTGGAAAACCCAAATCTGAATGCCCGGTCGGGGATTTGAAGCGGTGTCCTCCAGAATTCAAGACCAGTACGTTAACCGCTCACCCACCACGCTTGGTGTGGTATACCAAATTTCCAAGACACAAACTATTCTACAATTCACGTAGACCATCGTTTTTTCAAAAATATTAATATCACCGATCTATTAATACATTAACGTTTAATACGAGAACATGTTCAGGAATTTTGTGTTTCGTGAATGCCTCAGAATTCCAGATTGCTTTCGGATTGCATGTTGGTGACGCCATCGACATCTGACACGACAGCAGGACGTAAGTACGCACACATCGAGGCCCCACCGAGCCCGGAAAGTGAGTGGATAAGGATGGCGTTCAGGAGGGTGTGGGTTCAATCCCCATACCAGCAAATCGGATTTCAGTTAGCCACAGTTTTCCGAAATCATTCCAGGTGACTGCATGGAGAGTTTATTGAAAATCCATGGCCAAATTCCTTCCAGCTCCTTGTCCACAATAAAATCCTAGATCTAATGATTTCAAACTAGACAAGCCATGATTTTAAAAAGAAAACCGTAGACCCCACTTCAGTAGATGGTGTGGAAGAGTTATTCTTCGGTTGCTGGATAAACATTTCAGTGGAGATGTCGTTTGATTCAGTCGCATGGCTGAGATTAAGTCGATATTTTCTCATTTAGTATGGAGACACGTGAATCGTCTGACGCACGGCGCTGGCGCGTTCCGCTAAGTCGGCAGCCACATGCCCCAGCACACAAAACGTTTGATTTATCCTGAAGTGTAGACGCAAATTGCATGTTATAAAGGACCTTTTTATCTAAGTTAAGCTACGAAGATTACAAAATAATTTAATTTAATAAGATGATGTAGTTAGGGGAAAAATTAGATTTACCGCTAATTTAAAACGTAAATATCCTTATTAAGAGTTTTCTGTTATAGATAGATATATGCTACCAAAAAGTTTTTTGTAGACCTTTTTTTCTTCACAATTACACTCGTTATATCCCTGTCTTCATTCGTTTATGCAGAGCGTTCAAAGAAAATGCTCTGGCGCACAAGTCTTTCCGATTTGATTTCCTAAAATATCTCTTGCTCACAAAGGAAATAATTCTATTGTTAATATGCATGTGCCTTCTTCAAGAACTGTAGTACTTGACATTTAAAACCGTATGAAATTTTGTACAGTGGTTCTAGAGTTTACAGCGCTCATAAAGATAAAGAGACATGCGTCGGGAGTTTTTATGTTATATTTAGATTCATGCAGTGTGTAACGGTAAACGATTTTTCTATATTGGTTCTTGGCTGTCCGGGTGACTCCGCGTCACGATGAGTGATCCTTCTGTGGTCTTCTTCTGGGCAGAACTGTCAGAAGAGGACCACAGAAGGAAGGTCGAAACGTCGGCTGCACACGTCATGATGCGGCGAGACCGGGACAGCCAAGAACCATTCACTCTGGCCGCGGAAGCTTAAGATTACATTTTTATATATTTCCGCAGTTCTAAATGTTTATTTCTCATTAGTCCAAGATACACGTTTCTTCGTTAATATCGTATTAATGATTGGCAAATGTATTTTCCAAAAAAATTTCTGTTGAAATGATGTTAATTTCACTAAAGTCAGTTACTAAAAATACTGTTAGCAGCCTAAACATGCTAGTTTCATTATTGGTTAACACTGGCAGAGTTTCAGTCACATTTACTGTAAAATATTTCACCTACTTTTATTTATTTTTTACGTCGCATTAATCATTTTTGTACTGCGGACTAACTTAATACGCAATGCAGTATAGAGAACTTCATTAGTCGTGATTTTGGCACTGGAATTAGTGACAAAATTATCACAGACAAAATAACAGAGGTGGTATACACGATTATGCTGCATTCGTGGGTATTTACCAACAACTTAACTCGAGAATATGAATATTTCATTTCCATTTAACTCTAAGAAAAATTAAAGTTTTATCTTTAACAACAAATTAGTTCCCCAAGGGACTGTTTTCATACTACCCTATTTATAAGGAAGAAAATTTTTATGGAAACCCAGATACACGTCACAGAACGCCATGACAACCTATACTTCGCAGTATCTTTTCATTTAAAATTTTTCTGTTCACTCAAATAAAAAACAAAAACGAGTTCTGTACGTTTAATGTCCTCTCCTACCACTCCGTAAGAAGTGGTAAAGTGGCCACTTTCATTTTCTGCTCATGAGCGAAGCGTTAAACGAAATTAAGCCCGGGCAATAGTTGCAGTAGCAGCCAGCGGTTAGGGTGCTCGCTTTTAAAGTAATGAGGTAGATTTCCTCAATTAAGAGAACCGCAGCTGTGGGCTCCTTAACGATCACACCAGCACCACGGACTGACTAACTAGGTTAACCCCACGGCACACTAAATCAGCCTTGAGCCACTGTTACGAGAATAAGATTAGTCTGTGACTTTCTCTTGTGTCCCAGTACCATTTTAGTTTCACCATTTATTGTACCAGTATTGTAGGGATAATACAGTATCATAACTGTGCCGAATCTTCATATTAATGGATTCACGGTTTGGCTTCCCTGAAATTCGATTATTTTCGCTAAGATGTAGATTATATCAGTTTCAGACCGACCTTTTTATTATTATTTTTTGTTTTCCTATAAAAGATTGTTGTGAAGACGATTACTCAAGTAATACTGAGTTCAGCCAAACAATAAATAAGAATAAAAAGGTCGGACTGAAATTAATATAACTTACATCTGGATCTCGGTAGTGATTTTCAATCACCATTTCGCTGATCTTATAAGAAGGCTGTGATCACTTTTCGTGTAATCTGGTAGGTTCAGACCAATTTTTGCGAAGACAGAAACTCTGGTTCTAATCAAACAATAGTTAGATTTTGCGGTTTGCGTTTCTACTTTTTGCAGTGTATGAGCTCAACGTGTTGCAGATTTGTTTCCTAATTGTGTTGCTCATCTATTAGAAACATAAACATAATTTTGTAACAACTTATGTCGCGTTACTTAAAATAGTTCCAAGAACGTTACAGCAACAGATTTAAAAGAAACTGGAGTGGCAATAGTACAATCCTGATTTTTTTAAGTTATCATAATCTTCAATTGTATTAATACATCGGTTTTCCAGTCTGTGTGGTGGAGAGCGAAATTCATTCGTTTAAGTCGGTTGGGTTAACTGGTTTAATTGATTGCTCGCATTATCGCTTATTTGCAGTGTTGGACATGAAGAACTGGCAGAATCAATGACACAGACATACGGCATATAAAGTTTTTTTTTTCCTTACTGCTTTACGCCTCGTCGACGGCTAAGGTCATTAGAGGGCATATAAAGTGATGTAAATACAGAAAAAACTAGTTTCTTGGAGCCATCGAATTAAAATAATAGACGAAAGTATAGTTTGCTGGTATCTTCATGAAAGACGTTTTAACCATAGAAATTTCTGAAATTCAATGAAACTAATGTAATGAAATCTTATGTAACACGTCTATGTTGAACAGTAAAACAAAACGGTACTTAAACAGACGGATTCATATAGATCAAAATACCACGCATTTCCCAATATTTTTCGGTCAAGCCTATTTCGTTGCAAAATTTTCGTGAGCACTGTTAGTATGAAAGAGCCGAAATATTTGATAGTTTGTATGTTGGAACATTTATCAGCTTCTAAGCTTATTGTGACTTCGGTGAGCGAAAGTGAATTATCAAATCTATGTATAATATTTTACATGTTGCTGTTGTTGTTGTTGTTGTTGCTTTAGGGCGCGCCGACATTGAGGTCATTAGCGCCCTAACAATTACCAGCTATACTGTGGCTTAAGAATCTACTAAAATACTTTCTGCATGGTCGAATATTTTACAATTTCAATCGGGTAGCAATTCTTACGCAACACATAAAAGTAGGCCTCCATGCATGTAGTGCGAACTCTTAAAATTTCCGTCTTACCAAAACGGTGAAGTATGATGAGTAAAAGTCAAATCTCATCTCATCACCAGCGTACCAAACATGATGATTATGGCTTTTAGAGAGTTTTCCGTCATCAGGAGAATGCTGGAACGTTTCTCATTTTCAGCACCGGAAATAATTTTATCACAATATGATTAACATAAAACTTACACGCTTCGTAGAACAAGGCTACTGACGTATCCTCTCTTAGGTAGGAAAGGACTCATAGGTGTTGACTGGACTAAGGGCGCCAAACATACAATAAACACACTGAAGATAAGCGGGATACTATGTATGTATGCTCGTTCGGGCCAACTAGGTCCACGTTAAGCTTTTGTGCAGCTTGTATGTTGCTATAGATATGTATACATCGAGTTACAATGAGGGTTGTTAATGCTAGAAGATACATACAGTTTAACGTGGAATTCGAACGATGTAAACGTCCTGGTGTAGCTCATGTGATCAAACACAACTCTCAAAATTCCGGGATTCGAAACCAGTACCGGAGCAGCGACCGTTTGAAAGCAAGCGCCTTAACTACTGAGCTTAATAATGATTCAAGAATGACGCAAATGAATTAAATAAGAAATAATAAAAGTTTTCATATGCTCTCTTTCCCGAACATCTACCTGCAGGAGTTTTTTTTTTTTTCTTTAAAAAATTTTACCAGAAAAAAATCAGCTTTAAATGATAATTTTTGTTTCATGGTATTTATCCCTCACATTTAAGAAAAGGTTGTTTTTCATTTACGCATTATAAATTGTATGTAATATAATTGTTAAGATATTACAAGCTCACCAACTTCATGTCATTAATCATATGTTTCTTCCCAACTTTATACCAATTTTTTCATTCAAAGCTATACCAGTGAGACGCTTATACTGGAGTGTACTGTTAATCAAAGCAGGAAGCAGATACTTTGTCAGCGACGCTCTAACAAGGGAGAAGTTATCCTTCCCCACCTCTGCCGAAGCGGTAATTTAACAATCTCTCCCAGTAATTAATTTAGTATGCTTACAACTTCAGAGCATCGCAGCAGAGGAACAAATTACGTTTCGTATAGTTTTGACGTGCCAGAACTATGCTGAATTTCGGAAACTTTTAATCGTATAGCAACTTGCACGACGTCTCTGGCGTTTCGTGCCAGACGTCAGTTCTTTAACTCGGTGTCACCTCACGTAGCAGAGTATTCTGCTCTCAAGGCTTACAGCTCACCTTTACCACAACTTGCAGCACTGCTTGGTCCTAATCATTAAACAATTACTGAACTATACCTTTCTTTTGTCATCCGGTTTTATCACCGATATTGACCCCAAATACTTTTTTTCTGAAAAGAACCTACAAGTTTAATCTCTATCCGAAACTGAATGTCAGTTTTATGTAAGGAAACTGTGGCGATAGAAACACATACACATAAACAAAGCGAAAAAAAAACTGCAGAAGTATGGTGTAATAAGGAAGGATACTATATGAAAAAAAACATAATTAACAGGTTATTTGGTTGCATAATGTATCAGTAGACTTGGGTCAACTAGCAAACCATTCTGTGTTTGCAGATCTTAAAACCGAGCGCTGTGCTTTGTTAAAAATCTGAAGAATGGTCCTCACAAAAATTGGAAAGTGCACATCGAGCACGCATACCTAAGGATTTCCTAATTTACGTCAATTTTTCATTTCTTTAGCTATAAAATTTAACAAATAGGCCTACTTAATGCATGTTCTTTTGTTATACCTTGCTTGTTAAATATGTGTTGTCTTGCCACGTGCCGATAGAGTTTCAAGTTACCAGGGTAAGTCGTGGATGAATCTACAGTAAACGTGGAATCGGAGATTTCTAATGTGATTGACATGAACATAAGCTAAGCTTTGCCACAGGTGAATTAGGGATTCTGGGATACGAACTGAGACACTAAATTTCCAAGCGGGTTCACTATCCACTGAGCTACCAGGTCATTTATTACACTAAATATAGCTTAAAGCTTACAGTTAAGACTTATTTTATGGACTGCAAAAGGGAATTTTTTGGTAACAGAACAGTTCCCCCCCCCCCCATAACATCTTGTCAACAGATCACATCTAAAACAATTTCCTTAAAAGTGGCTATTAAAACCCACTATATTGGATTTTTCATATTTTTAAGTTATTTGGCTGGAAAATTAGAAGGCAGTTGGCACATTTTTAATGAGTTTCGTAGCTGATTTGTCAAGAAATACACAAATGGATAAAAAAAAATGTCACAGAACAATACTGACTTTAAAAAAGTTTGTTTGATGTATGTTTTAAGGTTTGTTGACACTGTGAGATCATCAGTGATAATGTTGTCAGCATTATTTTTGTAACAAGTAAGGCTAGGCGGAAAACGAAAATGATGGTTTATTTTGTTAATTTTCATTTTACGGTTCTGTTTCCAAACAACAGTATATGTAATTGTTACACTACCTTTTCTTAGTGATGTGCATATTTATCCCTAAATAATACAGGAGATTATCCTTCTTACGCCGTTTATCTTTAATTGTTAACTTCGAGGACCTCAATTTAGGACTACGACTGGCATATCTTTTGAAACCACGCTGACACACATTATACCGTTATTCTTTCTGTTGTTCTCATATACAGATTAAATTCTAAATATTGCCACATTCTACAGTGAAGTAAATAAATTAGTTTCATATGATCGTTTCTCTAGTACCTAGAATACAATTCGTTAATATTTTGTCGTCGGTCACTCGATTGGTTTGATAGAATACTCCATCAGTCCCTGTTTTGAAATACTCTGCTAATTTAAACACACCTCTTACAACCTACTTCTTCACATTTCCTAATATATGTCTTCATTTAACATTAGTTTCCTCAACAATTCCATCCACTAACAAGTTAAACCATCCCGCATGCCTTAAAATGTTTCCCACTATTCTGTCTGTTCTTCTTGTGATGTCTTTCAAAAAAAAAAAAAAGTTCTTTACTTCTAAAATACTTTCATTTCATAACTCATAATTTTGAGAATCCTTCAACTGCACCGAGTTTGCTCGGTGAGCGGTAACGTTCCGACTTAGCTAGTCTTTGGGAGGATGCGAGTTTGAATCCCCGTCCGGCCGTACAGATTTGGGTTTTCCAAGGCTTCTCCAAATTAGTCTAGGTGAATGGCGGGATGGTTCTTTCAGAGAGCCATGGCAGAATTCGTTCCCAATCCTTGCCCCTGTCTTTTCCCGCCTCCTCCTCTAACGGCCTAGACGTCGACGAGGCTTTAAGCCAAAAGTAAAGAAAAAACTTTAAAAAAGGACATGGCTGAACTTCTGCTTGTTCCTTGCCCCAGTTCTTTCCGGCCCCTAATGATCTCGACGTCACCAAGACGTAAAGCCATACGGGAAAAAAAGAAGCTTCAATAGCGCCACATTCCAAACGCATTAAATTCCTTCGTTTTGGTATTCGTTAAGCTGTTCGAAGCTTCACTTCCATAAAATGCTATGCTCCAAGCATAAAGTTATAGAAAATTGTTTCTATGTCCTAACACTAAATATATTCATTAACTTAGAAACAGTTATAGTTGCAATTTTTATGGGTTTACAGTGTATCTCTTTGTGCAATCAAGATTATAACAGTATAATCATAGTTAGTATAGTCCTTCAGCATGGTTGACGGCGTGTTCCTGAGATATCTGCGTCAGAGCAGAGATGTCTTGACGGCAGTTGAGCTCTCGTTATCTCTACAGCAAGAACGGAAAGCGCGCCGACAAACACTGTATGCGGGTTGTCAGGCTTTTCCTGTGTGCTCATCCCTCTGAACCATTTTTAAAAGGAGCGCGGCCCGAGCCGCGTACAGTTGGATGAGCTCCTTGCTTATCTGTGTTCCTGCAGAACTCCTTCAATAGGCCTAAACGTCAGTCGCGGATGGAGCACAGAAACCTGACAGCTGTCCTTTGTACTTCAGTCTACATTGAGGTTATCTGTGACAGGCGTAAACCTCACACTTCACAACAAAAAATGATATCTATACACCCACGACTTCATTCTTATCGTGATAAGGGCAGCGTTCGCGTCAAGTGAAATTTTTTAAAGTGCATACTGATATCCTCATCATTAGTTATGCTAAAAAAGTACCTTTCTACATAGTGAAATTCCGCTTTACTCCCCGTTTTTCGCTGCTTTTCCCACAACAGGTAATGACAGGTAAACAAAATACACATTGACTCAGACTCGCATCAAGAAAATCAACAACGCATCTCTTCGTAGCGTTATATTGTTTTTTCACCTGAACCCCCAGTTTGTACTACTTGCAATTAATTCCACAAATCCCACCAAAAATGATGGAAATTTTTATAGTTATGAAAAATGATGATTTGTTTCCTTGATATATTTCGTAATTAACTACGTTCCCTGTAAACTTTATCTGACTTTTTATTGTTGCCTTTGCTTCTAGTAATTGCTACCGAGAATAGATTGTATGAATTTATGGACTCGATTGTAGTAAGTAAACAAACAGCAACATGGAGATTTAAAAGAACGTTGCATTATATTTTTTATATCTTTTTATCCAACTGACAGTTCCCTTTTAGCTGGCACACACTTCTTTTTGACGTTATAGTTGAAAATGAATTCAAATCCAATTATTTATCTTCGTTTAAGCTTTCTCTGAGTTTTTAGTAGGTCTACATTTCCCTGTTTGTTGTCATCTGTCAAAACGATTCTTAGATTATATTATCACTTGGTTCCTGTAACTGCTAAAAAAATACAGCGTAAACATTGGATGCTATTCTCCTTACGTGAATTTCTGCATCTAGTCGTAATAAATAAAGAAAAGGCATTTTTTTTATCTCTACTACGCATTATACTTTTTCGTATTTTTGCACTGTTACTACAGGAACAAATTTCAGCTAGAATCGCATTTACACTTTCTTTTAACAAAATAAGTGCAAATAAAATCAAATTCGGTTATTTATTTGCAATTTACACTTCCTTATAGCAATATAATAGCGGTCTGGTAGCTCAATGGTTAAGGCGTCTGACTGGAGATCGAAAGGTCTTCGGTTCGAATCCCTGTCTCGGCGGGCACACCTCTGGCACACCTCTGGCACAGCCTGCTGTGTAATGTGAAGTACGCCAGAACGCTTCCTTGGTTCGGATTCCACGTTAAACTGTAGGTACCCTGTACCCGGCAGGATTGTCGGGTTAGGTTAAGGCGGCTACGATAGGGGCGGAATGCGCAGCCAATAAAACCCTGTCTCCAGGTCATTACGACCACACGGAGTTATTATTATTATTATTATAGCAATATGAGTGCAAAAAAAATCAAATGCAGTTATATGTTTGATATTTCTGGTTAGCCAAGCAGGGCTCTGGAGAAAGTGTAACAAACACTTTGGTCATTAACTCATAATCGAGACTCTTCGAAAGTTGCCGTTGTATCGAGGTGAGCGCAGCCTCAGACAACACATTTTGCTAAAGAGGATTCTACGTGCTTTCAGATTGTTCTAAGAGTTTCCAATAAGGTCAGATTTCATCGACAACAAAGATTAAGTGTGAGTGGAGGCTTTCCCGGCGTACTGATGCAATATAATTTTCTCGGGTGTCCAACCGGATAGTGCTGTATAAATACGACGTTTCAACTGCTAGCTCTGCTGTCTTCATCAGGTGTCAGGTCTCTTCTAGCTGTTGCAAGCTGACTGTCACCGCCCAGACTGGCTTAACCTCCTATTCGATAGGATCAGCATACCCCACGATAATTTATTTGGCTCTGATTCTCGTAAGATAAGTAACCAGTCAACTAAACGTAAGGTTGAAATGTAAAAACGTTATACAATTCTCAACTTATTAATTAATAAGTGTCTCTGTGCTCTCAAGTATAGGTGCAACCTAGGAATGTAGAGACAGCATATGAATGAGTCCATAACGTTAGTAAGGCTTGGACTACCATTGGTTTAAAGGTCACCTTTATAAATTAACTTCTACGGAAATTGGAGTACTTATAAAACCCCGTCTTGCAATTTTACGTAGTCTAAAAATCTGTTCAGAACTGGAGCTGAGCGCTATTTTTATTTTTAATCTTCAATTTTAAATATCCATGAACTCGTAGTACTTTCCCTGTCGGAATTCTTCTCGTGAGTGTGATTAGAAACGAAATACACTGCAACAATTACATGTAAATTAGTACAATAAGAATGCAACTGAATTCTAGGTTTTTTTTTTATTCCGAAAGGATTTTTCTTCTTTTTATTGAAGGCCATCAGCAGTTACATTTTCAGCATTTTACATTTTTCATTTTTTTTGTTACACGTATTATCAGCGCTCTCCGCATTGTTTTGATGGTGAATATAATTTTTTATATGTTCGGCTTGCACAGCACTTCACTTCATCACGTTGTTTACACACCGACATTGTGTTTATATTTAAATATTAGGAAATGTAATTATTTGCACTCGAGAATAATTGTCAAAAACACTTATCGAACTGGTTAAAAATTAATAGCAGTCGTTTAAATTATTAATAACGAATTTAAAAATTCTCTTATTTATTAAATTTAGAACATACACCATACAACATTCGATTGTAAACGTTCGAAACTGAGGAAGCAGAAAGCTCTGCAAAACCACGGCAGTTCTGTTGAGATGCTCTAAACATAATGAATTTTCTAAACCGTTCCATTTCAAGCAGTGAAATAACAGCAATTCATGCAATTAACGCCTATACATACCAAAAAATGCAGAGTGGTGTAAAATAATAACTTCTTGAATATTACGGTTTGGAATGCTCTTTTCAAGAGGTCAGCTCAGGTTTATGAAAAATCGCCCACATGAAACATTTAGGATTTTGCTCATATGATCTTTTCGGAGGCTTAGGAATCCTCGATTTTTGTAACATATTCGCTATTGTACCTCACCATCTCGGCTGTAGCCAAGAGTAAACGGTACATCGGATTATTTTTGTTTTTGGATTTGAGATTTCATATTATAGAAAACAAATCCATTTAAATTGTACCTCTAAATCAGGGTTTCTCAAACTTTTTATCTCCACTTGCCCTTATGAGCAATATTCAACATTTTGCGTGTTATGCGCTAAAGTTAATAACTACAAATATTAATCGGGTAGCCAACGATCGCAAACTTGTCTTGGTATAAGGGTGTAAAGTTCAGTGATAATATGAAACAGAAATAATACTGGGTCATCTGAAAGAAGGCTGTGAAAAATGTTGGCAAATTTTTTAGGCGTAATTGGATGTCCTTCTATCTTCATTAAATGTAAAGAAATATTTCTTCTTTCCACACACGACCTTCGAAATGAAAGTGTAAACAATGCACCTAACAATAGCCTTTACTATTTACTACCTCTTTCCACTGGTTTTGCAATTCAAACCGTGAATTACCAAAAGACGTATTTAAAGATTCTCGACTATCGCTGCTGTAACCAAACTGACCAAGTGTGTTAGTATATCTGATACATTTGCTCTACTATATTAACTATGAGTTCCTCGGAATAATCTTTACAGAGTCTGATAGGTGAGAGGGATTCAGGAGAACGCATGTAAAACTCCGTACGGCCATTCAGATTCCGTTTAGCATGGTTTCCTGAAATAAGACCAGGTGAATGCTAGGATGGTTCCTTCAGAAGGCCTTCTCCCGATTCCTTCCCCACTCCATACCACCACTAATGACTCTGATGTCGACGAGGCGTAAAGCACTATGAAAGAAGAGAGAATAGTCCTGCAAACGAAATTCAATTTACTGTACCGTTAAACATGTTAAGTTTTATTAAAATTTTTATGTAACATCATTAACGGGAGATTCGACTCCAAGGCGCTGGTTTGTAGGTACTGGAGAACATATTCAGATGAGATGTTTTATATATGAACCTAAGGAACTTCCATTTCTAGGAAGAATGGTTACCGTTAAACCACAATTGCTGTTAAACAATGTTTTCAGGCCAAGGGTGGGTAGTATGTGTTTGAATTGTAACAAGAATCGCAGTTATCCACATAAAGAATAGTTCCGTAGAACAATAACTCAATGTTCCTCCACTTCCCAGATGCAATAAAACTCAAAGTAATGCGTTGGTCTGATAGCTCAGAGGTTAAGGCGTCTGACTGGGGATCAAAAGGTATATATATATATATATATATATATATATATATATAAAATATGGTTCAAGATCTGGATGGTCAAGGACAGATGTCCTGCAACCAATACAACTCAAGAACGCTTTAGCCTTAGATGAAGACTGTTGGTTTTTAGGAACGCCCGTAATCCATAATCTTATCGCCACTGATGGTGTCTCTTTAAAAGTTAATGTGATTGTACAATCTAACCAAATATTTGTGAAGTGTGATCATCTACAACTGAAAAAGCTTATTATGTTATGATCGCTTGCCTGTCAATCTAGCAACCATAAAAATTTTAACAGATTACACATGAAAACAGTTTGCAAAGGAAAAACAGAAGTGCACTGTTCTTTTGGATTTAGAATCTCTGACGAATCTTGACAACCAATGTACTGAGTTGTTAGAAACATCTGAAGTAACTGCGCTTGTTATCAACCCTGACAAAGTGGAGGCAGAACATTTGGGTGATAACAATGGTCATTTCAGCTTATCAAGCCGGTAGCTACCTGAGGTCGGTGTTTCATTAGGAAATCACGAATTCATATTTTAAACCGACGAAAGGGAACACGCAAAAATATGTAATGTCAGAGAGGCGATGATCCGACGCTAAATGGATGGTTAACGTCACTGGCGGTTGCCAAGTGCTAAAATTCTGCTATGACTATCGAGTCTGTCAAAATGATGAAACAGAACCGGCTAGCGATTGGATTTAGCCATCTCTCTAATCTGAGGGCAGACTGGGAAGGTTGAGTGTAAAGCCATGTTAGGAGCAGTTCGATCTCGCTTCAAGGTCTCCCTTCCCGCTCTAGTTTCATACTCTTGCTTCGAGCTCTTTTCGCTTGTCCGAGAGAAACTACGAGGGTCATCGCAGAGTCTGCAGGAGACGACAGTCTAAAAAAAATACAGAAGAGCAGTGATTGGTTGGGAATTGTTGAAATCGATTAATTCAGCCTGGAATAATTGTTCGCCTCAGCGTGCATGCTCGCTCGTCATTCATTTGATAAGTTTTGTTGTGGACCGCTTGCCCAAGAGCACCTATGTATGTATTTAAAAGGATTATGATGAGCTTTCGTCGTGGCAATGATACTGCGGTTGTGAAGCCATAAGGGGCCTGATTTTCCGTACGTTTCTTGTCTCGAATACTCACATTCGAATCAGAGTCATCCGGCTAGTATTACACTGAGTAGAACCCCCGGAATAACCCTTCCTCACAGAAGCTTTCTGTTGTTCACTAACCGCCTGGTCGGGACGAAGGGTTCTGAGAGACGTCATCCGCGGCAGAACATTATTTATCACTTGTTAAGCTTTTCATTGATGAATGAACACCTACAGAAATTACAATAATTATGGAAGCTAATTTTTTTTTTAACTACAAATATATTTAAAGGTGTTCATTTCTGGATGAGTGCTTTGGAACGATGGATATTTCTTCAGAAACTGAAAGGTACAATTTTGCATCGCCTTAAAAGAACAATAGCTTAGCTGATGAAACAAAACAGCAGAAAGCACGAGAACAAGCGTAACCGGTAGCGTGGGTTACAGCGCCACGTATTTGCGCTTTGAATCCTTTTTGTTTTCCGTATATTACAGTGGCAGTACGTGACGTGACAACATGTAGCTGCAAGTAAGCTTTGACGGTTGACCCTATCTGGCAAGACCTCATGTTTATCACAGGCACTCCGAGAAGAAGCTGATAATTATGACAATAGATGTTCATAAATGCATAGTTAGACAGATAATATCTTCTTTTAAATATGAGATATCAGTTGTAAAGATGGTTCACAAAAGGAATTGCAGTAAGTCTGTTTTAAAATTCTCCACTGCCAGCGTCAATCAATCATTTCAGTGTTTCCTGGAAATCTTGCAGAAGAAATATCCTAATCTCGATATAGACATTATCACATAGCAAACAAAAGCGATAACTAACCGAAATTCTAATAGGTGCCTGTCAAGAATCTGCAAAAAAAACGGGATTCAATTTATACACGTGAATTAAAGTGCGCAACTGAGCAATGATGTCATGCAAAAGAGCCATTACTGAGTACCGCATAGTTAAATCTAACTTTTTTGTTAAATTTTTAAATTATTTTTAATTTAATTCCGATGGAACGCACATTCCAGTGGAAATTACCATACACACCCATTTCCTCCCCTTCCCGTTTTTCCTGTACCCACCTTCTATTGCCCTCTACAAATTTCAACTTTGAATTGTTTCAAGTTTAAAAAAAAAATTATTCATTAATTCCCTTGGTGACTTATTCCCATCCCAGAACCCCTTACCTACGAAAGAAAACCATCCCAAACCCTTCCGCCAGCTTTTGGTCGTGATCATCTTTTCCCTTCCATGCATTACTTTTAATTCTTACACCAATATCTTTCCACGCCTATTACCAATATACGCCTTGTACACTCCCATGACTCTTCACCCTCCTCCTGTCTTCCAATGAATCTCATTCCAGCTCTTTTATCATATCGGTTACTGATTGTGTTCTGCGGTAATTCCCAGAGACCAATCTAGCAGCCATTCTTTGCACCTTCTCCAACTACTACATTTAATAACAAAAATGTGTTCCATACTACACCAACACATTCAAGCAGTGGTCTGAGCAAAGTTTTGTAACCCAATTCCTTTACTTCTCCCGTACATCCCGTCATCACTCTCCTCTAGTTTATCCACATCAGTGCAACTATCATTCCTTTCTTCTAGCCCCACATATCATAAGGTGAAAATGGACATTTTTTCCTTGTGCCACATTTTATTATTCTAATCTTACTTTTCGCATTTTCACATTCCAAAGTAATCGCAGTTTCTAACAGATTTTCTGTGGCTACACTTACAAATGAAAAGTAGTGTCCAGCTTAAAATTGTGTAGCCTATCTTTGAATTTTTTCTAAGATTCATATCAGAGTCTTAAATTCGTACAGCACCATTTATACATCTGGGTACCAAACAGCGGAGGAAGCTGTCTAAACGTCGTGTATGACTGAAGAACTTATCCGGCAGATCACCCGGGAATAATTTTTATCATCTAGGTACCATTTCTTCAAATTACCGCAATCTTATTGCGGAGATTAATAAGTCTTTTTCAGATTGATGTTCCTATGTATTGTTATAGCTAAACATTTCCGTTCGGGAAATCGTACGGCTACCAGCAAATATTTTGATATATTCTGTTTGATTGTAACTTGGTTAACAGGTTATCGTACAGCAGATTTCTAGGATTCCCGAAGATTTAGAAATACTGCATTAGGCATATATCCTGCTTTTACAACATCTTTTAGTGGACTCGTGAAATACATCATATTCTCATACTAAAAGATTAGAGTCAAACGAACTACTTTACTGGAAATAACCAAGCTTAAAAGGAGTATCTATTTACGACCTGGTGAAAGTTGTACACGGAGAATAAACATTATCAGCTTCTAGACTATTTTTTTAAAACTACACGAAAGTAGAATTCTATTCATATTTTTTTTAATTTCCGGTTTTGAAATTTGAATTAAAAGTTTCAAAAAGTGACTGTTTGACCTCAGAAACAAAAGTATAATGTCTGGTTGATTAGTAGTTTTTATACACTAGCATTATGATTACTAAAGCTGATTACGCAGTTTACGGAAAGTATTTTATCTGTTGTGAAGCGAATGTTCTTCTGCTGAATTAGATTTTCCGTTGAACATATTCGGCGTTCAGGGACTCATTTTTGTTATAATGATGGATTCAACCGGTTCACTTCAAATGAATCCTGCCACCCGTAAGACCGATTTAATCCTATTTTCACTTTATTCATGGTATTCTTGGAAGCTTAGATCGTTACAGCCCATTTGGAAGGATATTAGGGAACCCCTGGTTCTCACATTACGTCATCTCTGTATCTTTTTAGATACTTTACCTTTGTTACGATGCTGCGAGCAGTCACTGAGTAGTCAACTACTACGCTGGTCTACCGCCGACTATACTAGAGAATGATGTAATTGACTTTATTCCTGGTGTAAACCGCAGACTGCAATCGAGACGGCGGAAGAGAAAAGAATGTATTATAGCCGCAGCGTATACTCTGCAAAGTAACTAACAACACTACTTTGGATGCGAAAACTGCTAAATCATTTTATAAGTTTACCTTTTCCGACAAACACCGATATGACTACATGATTAAAAGTAACACATGGAAGGAAAGAGATGACCATGACCACAAGATGGCACTCGATTTCAGATACAAGGGTGTGGGAAGAGTTTCTTTTGCAGGTAAGAGAGTAGGGATTGGAATAAGTTACCAAGAGAATTTATTAATAATTTACCAAAAACGTTGAAACAATTTGAAGTTGAAATTTGTTGAGGGCAAAAGTAGTTGGTTACAGGAAAGAGGGAAAAATGGATATGTAAGGAAAATTACATCGGAGCGTTTGTTCCATCGCAATTAAATTAAATTAAAAAAAAAAAAGCCAAAATCTTAAATGTGAGAGTCATATGTAGCATTGTGAAGTTAAGAAAGCAATAGAGATATTGTATTATTTAAAGGTAAATACTGTTTTAAGAGTTTTCGTGAATTCGTAAAATTAAGGAAATGTAATCGGAGATAATATATCATAATAAACTTGAAGCTGAAAAAGGACCATATGCAAGAATGAGAAATTAATGTTGTTATAGTAAACTGTTGCTGGTTGCGATCCAGAGGGAATGATTAAAATCGGTCATTATTGTAAATTTGTTTTAACAAGGGACTGTTAAGGAGTGTTATTGATTGAATTGCCCTTACTTCTCTGTAAACGACTTATGACGAAAATGCCAGACCACGTATTTTTTTAGCCACGGTAAATAACTGTGACTAGCTTCAAAGAACATAAAAGTATACAGACTCCTGTAAAACTTTGTCGGCAAAAATAACATATCCACCTAATCAAATCCAGACAGTGGTGACGCTGATAAAAAGATCCATATTCCGAGAGCAACAATTTGGCTTTAGCTCTATATGTGTATATGTTTGTGTGTATGTAAAAGTTTATATGGTATGGCTGTATAGCAACTTGGCAAATGTCAAATAAATTATTAAAAAGCAAAGTTTGTCCCTTACCTCTGTGAACTCAACATTGCCGGGGTCTCCGGTGATGCTGCCGTCGGGATTCTTGTAGCCGGCGTAGCTGATCAGCTGACTGTTCCACACCTTGTAGTCGTGTTTGCCGTCTGTGCGTTGGGGGAACACTGTGATGGCAGACCTGTCCAACACGATACACACAGACTTAATGAAAAGATACAGTTTGACATTTTGAAGCATTGCAGGTTATGTAGTTTCGAATGTAGTGGATAGAAGGTGCTTTACAAACAATATGATGATTTGCGAAATAACGACATCAAGGGTTCGAAGCAATCAGGTCTTTAGAAGCAGCTGTAGAAAGACTGCATCGTTATGCAAACACTGCTGGGGAGTGATTCTTTGTTACGAGAATATAGCCTGTATTACTATTGCGACAGTATTAATACGTTCCTCAGGTAATTTTCATAATAAGAAATATATTTTATATCAAACAATGTTTGTAGAGAAGGAGAATTTAATAAAACGAAACTAGAAGTTAAGTTACCTGGATTTGGTTTCTCTCAAGCACTGTCAAAATAAATCATTTTTTTCCGGTAAACACTAAACTGAAATAAATTGTATCTGCAGGGTTTGTTGTTACTCAGAACTTTGGATCTTAATATATATATATTGAAATCGTAACAAAAATGTTCAATAAATGTAGTACTTATTCATCTGTAACGCAGAAGGAAATCGAAGTTAGTTACCCTAAAAAAATAATGCCTAGAGGTATTGAATATCCAAAGTAGGATGACTTTTCTTCCTCATTAATTTATAATTTAAGTGATATCCTATTGATTTTCACCGGCATGGCAGTATATAAAATCAGGATTTTGCAGTATCACGCGTATAGCTGTATTTTTTTAAAAATAATGGAAGCAATGAACTGGTATATGTAGTTGAGTATAAGCATGGTGCTAAATTTGAAACTATGAAGTTATGAAAATCGTCTAGAACTGAAAAACAATGATCAAATGCATATTATTCATACATTTATAACTGTCTTAGTTTGGGCCTCTGGATCAAAAAATACTGTTTAGTCAGGTTTAAGTAATAAGATATATTGTACTGAATTAATACGAGTATGGAAAATTTTGATTACTGATACGATTTAGTTGATAATGGACTGAAAAAAAAACAATCTCCTTTATAGCTTACAGGAGAGTAAGTATACAGAGCCTTATAGTTTGATCAGTCTTATGTTTTCATAATGTGGTTTTTAGTAGGCAGAATTCATGAAATGTTAACAAAAAAAAAAAAGTTAGAATATCCGATAAAAGGTACTAGATGTTATGGAGTCCAGAGTTGCATAGTTGTTTATACCTAAATTATGTTTTAACATATTCCATAGACTCTTCTTGTGAAATATAAATACAATCCCTAAACAGCTATGTCTTTTCTGACTGAATCGTTATATTAGGACACAAAACTTCATGAAAGGGCCAAAATATCTTAGTGATTGCAGCCTCTGTAAGATGGAAGTTTGACAGAGCGTTTGAATTGAAAACTAGATTGGTGTTCGAGAAGATCTGTTTCAAATGCGAGATCAGCTCTCCAGATTTCGGTTTTCGGTGATTTCAGGAAATCATTTCTTCAAATCATATATTTATTATTCCTAATAGATGTTTTTTTTTTGCAACCTAACCAAAATCGATAAATTAGGTATCATTTTAAAGTTTAAGGTCTCCGCTATGGTAACAACATATTTTAAAAAAGGATTTTTTTCGGAATTCAACCCTTGAAGGGTTTATTTTTAAGACGTATTTTTGCGACGAGCCATTTATCTCCCTTCATACCTAACCTAAATCAATAAATGAAGAATCGTTTTGAAGGTTATGGTCTCCTGTTTGGTATATTCATAAACTGCAGTAGATATACTTGGCCGATTTTGGGACAAAAGATCTTAAACCGGCCCCGGAAGAGACTCCACTCGTCCGCGTGACGTCACAGTTGGATGGCGGGAAATTCTAATGGACCAATGGCGGCCAAGGTCGTATGACGTCACACGTTAGTTCTTTGGCCGGCCGCCCAGATGGCAGCTCCCGGCGGGCTTGCGCTGGACCGTTAGTTCACCGATCGGCGGCTAGATGGCAGCTCCCCGTTAGTTCTTTGACTGACTGGTAGATGGCGTGGCATGCATCATTTTGGTCTCGGTGAAACATACAAATATTTGTCACTGCTCTGTTTACTCTCCATTAGCCGTTGCGAAATGTTTCAACACACATACAGAAAGTTATCTATGTTTGCATATCCATTAACCATTGCGAAATGTGTACCACGCGGGTATTCCTAGCGTCCTGTTAAGCAAGCGCTGCGAAACGTCTTGGCTACTATCGACACACAGTAAAATATTTTCTTCGGTTCTGTATCGTGAAAAATACTTAAGCGTGAACCATTGCGATTTTTTTTACTAAAAAATAAAAAAAGCCACATCAATGGATATTACGTGAACAGACATCGGTAGCGTTGGGGCTAGAGTGCCGAAGGTCACCGGTTCGAGTCCGGCCGCGGTGTTTTTATTGAAAAAGCCGTCAATTTCAAAACGAAAATCAAAATTTTAGTTTCCAACACCTAGAGAGTATGGCGCCAGCTTGACTTCAATAAAAAATAAGTCGAAAAGCATATATGTTTCCTTTTAACGTTCGATATGGAAAAAAACCGTCATAAACTCCAGATATAAAACCGAGGAAGAATTCTATGTGTACCTGTTTTCATGAAATTATTTAGCGTTCTGGCCTCGCATTCGAGAGGACGGCGGTTCCGGGCATCCAGATTTGGGTTTTCCATGGTTTCCACAAATCACTCCAGGTGAATGCCGGGATGCTTCCTTCAAAAGGACATGGCCGAATTCCTTCCCATTCCTTGCTCCCCATCCTTTCCCCATCTCAAAAGGCCACGTTGTTAGAGAGACGTTAAAAAGTTTAAAAAATGAAATTATTGTGATAAAGTATAGCAATACCACACATACGCTATTCCTTTCAAAATTCGTAGCCTCAAAAAACCCATCAATGGTGAAATCCTTTCATTGAAACCGAGAGACATTCACCGACGAAGGTAGGGAAAACCATAAAAAAATTCCGTTCATCGAAGCAGGCAGACATTAAAAATTAATTCACCGACGAAGAGACGGGAAACAAACTCACTTTTTCACATCATGTTGGATTCGTTATGAACAATATAATATAGCTCACGAGTGTCACCTACAGTCCGTGTATTTTAAAGGATGTATTAAATTAGGGGTAATGAAACACAGACACTTTTAAAACTCAAAGAGGCATTGAATGGGTTTACTGATGTATGTAAGTATGACCTCGATGAATTAATAGCTCCTAAACTAAAGCAAAGTTGTCGATTTGAAAACCAGTTTCTTTCCCTACAGACATTTCTGAAGTGAATACATGATGTCAAACCAATCAGCATGTAATTTTTTCAAGCCTATTTCTCAAACCTACCATACGTTATTCCTTTCAAAATTCGTAGCCTCAAAAACCCATCAATCCTTTCATTGAAACCGACAGATATTCACCGACGAAGGTAGGGAAAACCATAAATTCCGTTAATCGAAGCAGGCAGACATTAATAATTAATTCACCGACGAAGAGACGGGAAACAAACTCACTTTTTCACATCATGTTGGATTCGTTATGAACAATATAATATAGCTCACGAGTGTCACCTACATTCCGTGTATTTTAAAGGATGTATTAAATTATGTGTAATGAAACACAGACACTTTTTGAACTCAAAGAGGCATTGAAGGGGTTTACTGATGGATGTAAGTATAACCTCGATGGGTTGAGAGCCTCTAAACTAAAGCAAAGTTGTCGATTTGAAAACCAGTTTCTTTTCCTACAGACATTTCTGAAGTGAATACATGTTAATCTCTCCACTGATATCAAACCAATCAGCCTGTAATTATTTCAAGCCTATTTCTCAACCCTGTCTTTGGACAAGAGGCCACTTGAAAATATTTGTGACAAAGCCTTCCCCACACCAAAGCTAGAAAAAATCAAAGTTTCCAGTTTGACCATGGCAAAGCTCATGGAATGCAGTGAGGGAAGAAAGAATTCATATTAGCATCAGTACGACGCCTTATTTCTGTAACTTATCTCTGCTGCCATTGGTATAAAATATTTAATCACACTCGTAATTGTTGCCATCAAGGTCAAACCTTTGTCGTCTGTCTATCCAGACCAATCTATGTATCAATTCTGTTATGCATTCGTAAGCAATCACAAATTGAGTGTCCTTAGCTGTACTTTGTCTAAAATTCCAATCAATCCCTTGTGACACATCAGTGATTGACACCTTTAACTGTATTTTACAGAACAGCACGTATGTTCCAGGAACGAAATACGTCTGTTAATCTTACTAATTTCACCCCTGTCGAATCGAAGTACGCCAGTCCTATGTGATAAAAATCGAGTCACGCTAAGCACTGAACATGCCTGAGACCATCGCCTGTGACCAAGGTGGAGATATAGAAAATTTACCCACTCCCTTATAGAAGAAATCCAGTGCCAGCTTCTACTGATAGTCTATTCCTAATTCTTTCACCAAGATCCATCCCTAGCCTCATCGCCAACGTACCCACAGCACTTCCTCAAACCACCTTCTGTTTTCCAATGATTCCCAATCCAACCCCTGATCAGTTACAGACAGGGTTACCTTCTGTTCGTGCGTTAAAGTAAACCAAAAATTCAAAATTCGCAAAGTCTTCTCCTAATCAGTAGCCAGGTACCAAAATGTTCACTTAAGGTGGTTCTACTGCAGTTTTCCAGGAAAATTCTCCCTTTTTCCAGGAAATTATTTTTCAATAAATCAGGACCCAGGGAGTTCTCCATTCGGTTTAAAATGTTCCCATCTAACGCCAACCTTCGGATTCAGGACCAAGTGTGACATTTGTTTGTAATTGCATGCTTTGTTCAAGTAACCACGATAGAGTTATCATAATGCTCTTAGCTAACTGATAGTTTCTTGGTCATCAAACAGACATCATAACCCACATTTTCATAGAAGATCCCCACACATCGACAAGTATCCATAGGTGCAGACACTAGTTCTATTACGCCTAAGATAGTGCTCACACTTGAACTGTCGTAAATTGTTAGGTCAAAGTGGGTGTTTAGATATTTTATCCACTCAAGCCTCATCACCTAAAGTCTAGTGCGAGATTGTGGTCATGGTCAACTTAGGCTCCATACACCACTCAGAATTATTCCACCAATATCCATTCTAACAGCATTATACGCCACCTACAGCCCCTCAACACTCTTCCTATCTTCCAATGACATCCATACTACACCACACAAGCAATGGTCTGACTGTGGGTTTGTACCCAAGTCCTTCGCTTCTCTGGTACATCACCCCTCTCTGTTAAATGATTTTTATGTAGTGAGAATCAAAATTCACATGCCAACACAAACGGCAGTAAACTGTAAAGAGCACATCGAAATGGGAGATTGCCTAAGCCCTGAAACAATGGTTAGAAGCACACGTTGATGGTGAGCATAATTCTATAGCCATATATTTTAGACTCAAATCCACATAGGAATGACACACGCACACACTTGTACATGCATACAGCGAGGTCAACAGAACTAACAGCAAGCATCATGAAAACGATGAAGTGGGGCAGAATTGTCGTTACAACTGATTAACTGGACAGAACTATCGTTACAAAAATCATCAGACAGACGAGTTACTTACGCTTACATGCACAAAGAGAGACGCAGACACACATGTCCAAGACTACAGAGAGTTCAGCACACCTACCGGTACCAAACAAAAAAAGTGTTGTAGTACTCTCTTGCCTCATGACTGGCTGAAAAACAGAAGTCTCCTTACATATCATCAGCCTGGCGAGATAGAAGGTGTGCAAAAGATGGCATGTTTTCACCATAAACCTAAGTGTTTATACCATAAATAGTGTTCATCACGCCCCAGTTGATTACATTTACCATCAACACGTCTCTCCCACACCGCAACCCTTTCTACCATTCAGTAAAAAAGTGACGCAGGTACCATGAGTTGCAATAGACACCTGGCTATCAGATCTCACCCACAAATCCATACATCTCAATACACTAGCACAAACAAACATAAGTGGAGGGACAGCAAAATCATTCGTCCAGACAGACGTGTTTATAGAAGGTATCACCATATTTACGCATACAGACACAGAGAGAGACGCACAAACACTCACATTTCCCATGCCTTCAGCGAGCTAGACACAACAACCAGCCCAATCATGGACGACGAAAAAGTGGGGTAGAACCCCCATGGCTCATAACTGACCAAAAAATCATCAGTAACATATGTTCCAGGCACCATACTCTTCACATCAACATCATCTCATTTATTTCACAC
This sequence comes from Vandiemenella viatica, assembly GCA_031002005.1. Classification (NCBI taxonomy): domain Eukaryota; kingdom Metazoa; phylum Arthropoda; class Insecta; order Orthoptera; family Morabidae; genus Vandiemenella; species Vandiemenella viatica. The sequence goes on from JARYHS010013630.1 coordinate 81,126,852, forward strand.
TACAGACCTCACTACCATCCAGTATCATGTGTGCTAGGTACAAAACTGTTCACATCAGCACCAACACGTCTATCCCACACCTAAGCTTTTTCTGCCATTCAGTAACATGTGCCCCCCATGTACCACGAGTAGCAGTAGACACTTGGTCATCAGACAGATATCATAACTCCCATATTCATACTAGGTCTCACCCACAAATCCATATGTCACCTCACACAAGCATAAGTGCAGGAACAGCACATCATACATCCAGACAAACGAGATAAAGGAAGGTATCACCACATTTACGCAAAAAAAACACACAGAGATAGAGACGCATACACACGTACATTTCCATGCCTACAGCGATCTCGACTCAACAACTAGCCCAATCATGGCAACGAAAAAGTGGAACAGAACACCCATGACTGGCCAAAAATCATAGAAAGACACACACACACACACTCACATGTCAATGCATTCACACAGTTCCATTCATCACCACACATAACTGGAGGAAAGAGACTGAACATGCTAGATCCAAACTGAAGAGTTACAGGATGTGTGAAGTTTGAAATCACAGCCACATCTCTCCCACACCGCAACCCTTTCTGTCATTTAGTAACATGTGACCCAGGTACCATGAGTTACAATAGACACTTGTCTATCAGACGGATATCATAACCTCCATATTCATACTAGGTCTCACCCACAAACCCATACGTCTCCACACAAGCACAAACATATGGGAGGAACAGCAATTCATACGTCCAGATAAATGAGTTTAAGGAAGGTATCACCATACTTACGCATACAGACACAGAGAAAGACGCACACAGACACATATATCCATGCCTACAGCGAGCTCAACACAACAACCAGCCCAATCATGGCAAAGAAAAAGTGGGACAGAACCCCCATGGCTCAAGACTGACAAAAAAAAAATCATCATTAACATGTGTTCCAAGTAACAAACTCCTCACATCAAAATCATATCATTTAACTCACACTACAGACCTCTCTGCCATTCAGTATCGTTGGTAATATGTACAAAGCTGTTCACATGATCAGCACCACCTCTATCCCACGCCACAAGCCATTTTCTGCTGTTCAGTAATATTTGTCCGACGTACCACGAGTATCAGTAGGCACATGGTCATCAGACAAATATCATAACTCCCATACTCATACTAGGTCTCACACACAAACATAACTGACCAAAAAACCATCAGACAGACGTTAGAGTGTGTGCAATGGATGACATGTTTTTGCCATACACCTCAGTACTTATCACATTATCAATTAATTACATCAACACATAGGTAGCCAGTCATTGTGAAATCTCAAAGTCGAGTAGAATCCTATCGGGATAGACACACAACCACATAGAAAGACACACACTCACATGTCCATGCATACACACAGTTACCATACATCACCACACACATACACGTAACTGGAGGAAAAGGACTGAACACCCTAGGTCCAGACTGAATAGCTACAGGATGTGCGAAATATTTCATTTCTTTGCCACAAACCTCGGTGCTCATCATACCCAAATGATTACATCTACATAGGTGGCCACTGATGGAAAAATCTCAAGTAGACTCCTACCACCATAATTACACACATAACCACACAGGAAGTACCGTAATACGCCGGTCTAAAAGCGCGGACCGCGATAGATTACTGGAGTTTTCCGACCGGGACCTATTACCGGTAACCGCATTTTTAGGACCGCACTGAAGACCGGAATTTCATTGCGCTCGAGGCGGTAATATGTGCCGGTATACCGACCTACTAAAACACGATGTACGCGTCCGCTGTGAGGAAGGGTGGCCATCTCTCGCCGCTCCCACCTGGGCAGGTTCACCCAAAATTTGTCTTTGATGAGCTGCTATTAACAAATGACTTTTGGCCAAACATTGCCAAGAGCTTAGTTCCAGCCACGAGCTATACTGATGGCACATTAAAAATCAAGTATGTGTGGTGAGCACTGAGGTGTGTTGTAAAGACATGCTATCGTCTGTCTATCATGTAACAACATAGTGTGGACGTCGTGTGTCGGGTCCCCTTCCTGCAGTTACTTGTATGTATGTGGTAACTTATGAAATTGTGGGATATGCATGGACATATGTGTGTGTGTGTGTACGTGTTCCTGTGTGGTTATGTGTGTAATTATGGTGGTAGGAGTCTACTTGAGATTTTTCCATCAGTGGCGACCTATGTAGATATAATTATTTGGGTATGATGAGCACGGAGGTTTGTGGCACAGAAATGAAATATTTCGCACATCCTGTATCTATTCATTCTGGACCTAGGGTGTTCAGTCCTTTTCCTCCAGTTACGGGTATGTGTGTGGTGATGTATGGTAACTGTGTGTATGCATGGACATGTGAGTAAGTGTCTTTCTATGTGGTTGTGTGTCTATCCCGATAGGATTCTACTCCGCTACTCGACTTTGAGATTTCACAATGACTGGCTACCTATGTGTTGATGTAATTAATTGATAATGTGATAAGTACTGAGGTGTATGGCAAAAACATGTTATCCATTGCACACACTCTAACGTCTGTCTGATGGTTTTTTGGTCAGTTATGTTTGTGGGTGAGACCTAGTATGAGTATGGGAGTTATGGTATTTGTCTGATGACCATGTGCCTACTGATACTCGTGGTACGTCGAACAAATATTACTGAACAGCAGAAATGGCTTGTGGCGTGGGATAGAGGTGGTGCTGATCATGTGAACAGCTTTGTACATATTACCAACGATACTGAATGGCAGAGAGGTCTGTAGTGTGAGTTAAATGATATGATTTTTGATGTGAGGAGTTTCTTACTTGGAACACATGTTAATGATGATTTTTTTTTTTGTCAGTCTTGAGCTATGGGGGTTCTGTCCCACTTTTTCATTGCCATGATTGGGCTGGTTGTTGTGTTGAGCTCGCTGTAGGCATGGATATATGTGTCTGTGTGCGTCTTTCTCTGTGTCTGTATGCGTAAGTATGGTGATACCTTCCTTAAACTCATTTATCTGGACGTAAGAATTGCTGTTCCTCCCATATGTTTGTGCTTGTGTGGAGACGTATGGGTTTGTGGGTGAGACCTAGTATGAATATGGAGGTTATGATATCCGTCTGATAGACCAGTGTCTATTGTAACTCATGGTACCTGGGTCACATGTTACTAAATGACAGAAAGGGTTGCGGTGTGGGAGAGATGTGGCTGTGATTTCAAACTTCACACATCCTGTAACTCTTCACTTTGGATCTAGCATGTTCAGTCTCTTTCCTCCAGTTATGTGTGGTGATGAATGGAACTGTGTTAATGCATTGACATGTGAGTGTGTGTGTGTGTCTTTCTATGATTTTGGCCAGTCATGGATGTTCTGTTCCACTTTTTTCGTTGCCATGATTGGGCTAGTTGTTGAGTCGAGATCGCTGTAGGCATGGAAATGTACGCGTGTATGCGTCTCTATCTCTGTGTGTTTTTTTTTTGCGTAAATGTGGTGATACCTTCCT
>JARYHS010013630.1:81131352-81208172 GCA_031002005.1 Vandiemenella viatica
AATATCTGTCGGTTTCAATGAAAGGATTTCACCCATTGATGGGTTTTTGAGGCTACTAATTTTGAAAGGAATAACGTATGGTAGGTTTGAGAAATAGGCTTGAAAAAATTACATGCTGATTGGTTTGACATCATGTATTCACTTCAGAAATGTCTGTAGGGAAAGAAACTGGTTTTCAAATCGACAACTTTGCTTTAGTTTAGGAGCTATTAATTCATCGAGGTCATACTTACATACATCAGTAAACCCATTCAATGCCTCTTTGAGTTTTAAAAGTGTCTGTGTTTCATTACCCCTAATTTAATACATCCTTTAAAATACACGGACTGTAGGTGACACTCGTGAGCTATATTATATTGTTCATAACGAATCCAACATGATGTGAAAAAGTGAGGTTGTTTCCCGTCTCTTCGTCGGTGAATTAATTATTAATGTCTGCCTGCTTCGATGAACGGAATTTTTATGGTTTTCCCTACCTTCGTCGGTGAATGTCTCTCTGTTTCAATTAAAGGATTTCACCATTGATGGGTTTTTGAGGCTACGAATTTTGAAAGGAATAGCGTATGAGTGGTATTGCTATACTTTATCACAATAATTTCATTTTTTAAACTTTTTAACGTCTCTCTAACAACGTGGCCTTTTGAGATGGGGAAAGGATGGGGAGCAAGGAATGGGAAGGAATTCGGCCATGTCCTTTTGAAGGAAGCATCCCGGCATTCACCTAGAGTGATTTGTGGAAACCATGGAAAACCCAAATCTGGATGCCCGGAACCGCCGTCCTCTCGAATGCGAGGCCAGAACGCTAAATAATTTCATGAAAACAGGTACACATAGAATTCTTCCTCGGTTTTATATCTGGAGTTTATGACGGTTTTTTTCTATATCGAACGTCAAAAGGAAACATTTATGCTTTTCGACTTATTTTTTATTGAAGTCAAGCTGGCGCCATACTCTCTAGGTGTTGGAAACTAAAATTTTGATTTTCGCTTTTGAAATTGACGGCTTTTTTCAATAAAAACACCGCTGCCGGACTCGAACCGGTGACCTTCGGCACTCTAGCCCCAACGCTACCGATGTCTGTTCACGTAATATCCGTTGATGTGGACTTTTTTATTTTTTAGTAAAAAAAAATCGCAATGGTTCACGCTTAAGTATTTTTCACGATACAGAACCGAAGAAAATATTTTACTGTGTGTCGATAGTAGCCAAGACGTTTCGCAGCGCTTGCTTAACAGGACGCTAGGAATACCCGCGTGGTACACATTTCGCAATGGTTAATGGATATCAAACATAGATAACTTTCTGTATGTGTGTTGAAACATTTCGCAACGGCTAATGGAGAGTAAACAGAGCAGTGACAAATATTTGTATGTTTCACCGAGACCAAAATGATGCATGCCACGCCATCTACCAGTCAGTCAAAGAACTAACGGGGGTGGATGCCATCTAGCCGCCGATCGGTGAACTAACGGTCCAGCGCAAGCCCGCCGGAGCTGCCATCTGGGCGGCCGGCCAAAGAACTAACGTGTGACGTCATACGACCTTGGCCCGCCATTGGTCCATTAGAATTTCCCGCCATCCTCCAACTCTGTAACGTCACGCGAACGAGTGGAGTCTCTTCCGGGGCCGGCTTAAGATCTTTTGTCCCAAAGTCGGCCAACGTATATCTACTAACTGCGAAAATAATTTTTTGAAATTCAATCCTTAGAGGGCAAAAGTAACATTATTTCTAAAACTTTTTTTTTTTTTTGGTAATGAGACATTTATATCCCTTAATACCTAAGCAAAATAGATAAGTTAGGTTTCATTTTATTAATTAATGTCTTCTCTTGGCTAACATCATAAATTAAGTTTGGTTTTCGGAATTTGACCCTAAATGGGATGAACTTCCGAAGTCACGAGTATTGTAAAGTTCAGAACCAAGCCGTTTTAAGATCACATTACCGTTACATAGCAGCAACACATCACCTCACGGAGATACCGATATACTGTATGTGTTTTGCTCAGCTTAGTTATATTTAGTTGAGATCTATGGCATTTCGGCTTCCGGAATAGGATAGCTTCAGAGAGGGCTGCAGGGTAGCATGAATGAATAAACCCGTAACATGAATCACATGTAACTCCTTTCCCAAAGTTTTTACAACAGATAACACTGAAATAAAGTGCTGCGTACCTAAAAATGTGTGTAGTGGGTTTTTATGAATACGAGAGCAGTATTCGTGACTTCATCCACGAGGACCATAGAACACCTCTGTCGTTATTTCTTCACCTTATGATTTATCGCCATTAATTTAACAAAATCTGACACGAACTTCGTGATAATTCAATAATATTTAAAATGGCTTTTGAGAAAAGAACAAAAGTAATCAACTTAATTACATACTTCGTGATTCATATCATTGATGTATTTACAATGGTTATGAACAATGTAATGATTCAGTATCCAAAGATAAAAATCAATAAAAATTGTACGTAGGATAAGTATATTTTACGTAACCTGCAAATTATTGCGTATGTATTACGCCGATGTTTGCTTGCTTGCGCATCGAACAACAACCACCCTGCATAACTCTAACCAATCCTAACGCTAAACACGCTAAGCCCTATCTCTAACTATCAGACAGCACCGTTTATTAAAAGAAATTTTGTACCATATCTTATTGCTAGAATTTGTAACTATATGAAAATGGTAAACGTCATGTATAATTATAATCAGAAAATTTTATTTATTTTACAATAATTTATTGTAATTATAACTGAAGAACAATTTTTTTTGTTTTTCCATCTTGTGCATAAACATATGAATCAGACGGTTTGCCAACATGGATTTTCTAAATCCAATTAATATTGTCCTTGTGACCTGTTGATTGCCGTTGCAAATGCAAAACGAATAATAAATCACAACCGTTTAAACTGAAATGGTGTATCGTTCGGTAGCATTGGAATTTGTAATGAGAGTATACGTTTTTTCTCTTGAACTTATCATTTAAAGAATATGATGCAAATCACATTAAACAAATTTCTTTTCATCTAACACTCATTTCCAAAAAATATGAACAAAATCGACCAATAAACACAGAAGTTAAACTAAAGTGGCACTTATTGGAATGAAACATAACTAAAAACCATACCGGTCATCTGAATAACATAAGATATGTATATGGCCTCAGTATAGTCAATGGTTTGTCAGAGTTGATGCGGTTCACTCACACACATTGAAATTTACATACTAAGATGCATTTTCAATCTTTAAATCCTGAACTATTTCAGGATTATTAAAAGAATCGAAAATTTAATCGAATCCAATAGCTCCGTAAAATCACTTTTCCGATATTTGCGTCTAACTTCATAGTTTATTGTCTTATCATTTAGAATGCCATGCACACTGTAGCCATTTTTTTCCGTTTTTATCCATTCTGTTAACAATGGTGACATTTGAGTAGTAACGTTTGAATAAGAACTGTAACGCGTTATCAGATGGTGTTGAACAAACATTTCCAAGAATCTTACATGCTGTCCACTCAAGCAAGCTATCTCTGACATTCTTACGAAAGCGAAAATATATTCTAAAACAAGTACTGGATATGAAAAATAGTAGAATAGAAATAGAGAAAATTTCATATGTTAATGGAGAAAATTTTCCAATATCATGTTTTGTAAGTATTCTGTTGCTTACAAATTATTGAGACAGAAGTACTTAAGAAGATTTTTCAGTAATTGTTAGGAGTTAGTATTTTTGCTACCATTCCATTTCGTTCTATTTTCTGTCATTAGTAACAGATAGTTTTCAGGGTCTAGGTGTATGTTTAGTTTTAATACATTCAATTAATGTATAGATTTAATAATTTACATTAATGTTGTAATCTCTCAGATCCAAAATCTACTACGGCGTTTTCTTGGATTAGTACGGTACGAAAGGGTTTTATTTTAGCGATTGAAATCCTGCTTCTTGTCATTTTGTTAAAACATATACTCCGGCAATTCTGGAGTTATAACTAAAGTGTAATTGACACAGCTAGAAGAAAGTTCTAACATCTGCCAAAAATATATTTTTCTTTTATCTTAACGTCGTATCATATGTTTAGGAAGTGGCAATTCGCAAGACACCATTTGATTGTAATTAATTTCGTATTTCTCAATTTTAATTTTTTTGAAATGTTTTACTCTCACATTTATTCTGTTATAATTACTTTTACAGCTAAGAACACAACATTCATAAAATAATTATCAAGGATAATGTTTTATTATTATTATTATTATCTGTGGAAATTTTTTACTTCATTGCTGTATAGTAATTTTGTAACAACATGCAAAGTTTTCACAATTTTAAAATAGTTTGGGCCAGATTATTGTGCATTCAGTGAGAAACGGTTAAAGTGAAGCTCGGGCCTGGTATACGGGAGAAAGCTGGTTCTAACCCTCTTCCGGCCTTATATATTGCGGTTTTCCATGATTTCTCGAAGATAGTCCAATTAAATGCCGGGATGGTCCATCAAAAGTCCATGGCTGAATTCCTCCCGGTTCTTATCCTCAATCCTCTACGGCCTTCAATAACCTCGACTTCGACGATGTGTAAAGCCAGAAGAAGGATGGAAGTAATGTGAAGCCCAAAACATTAGACAAATTGCTAGTAATTGATTTCAACAAGGAACCGACTAGTATTTGACAACAATCAAACATACAAATTCGTAAGCTCATTCACCTCGATAGCTATTGGATGGAGAACGGTGTCACGTGTCAGCCTTCGCTCGCAAAACAACGACCAGAGATACCATTAGAAGAAATTCGTGGTTATGTTTACAATTTAATAGCTAAGCAACTGCAACCAAATTAATTGCCATAATACATTCATTAAGTTTGCTTTTCGTAGCGTTTCGTAGTTAAAAACAATTGATAAATTTTGCCAGCTGAAAAAAAGTGAATCCGCTTTTCAGTAACATGTTGCTAATGAAAGAAACATAAAAAAACTTTAAAAACTTAAATTACTCATGGTATCTGCTGTAGTCACTAATACCAATTGTCAATAACGACCTACGCTAAATTTCATTTTAATTAAAACTTTCGATAATGTTGTTGCTTGACCAAAGTTCATACATTACGATTTATTTGCTTTTTCATGTTTTACTAACCACCTTCGTTAATCGTCTTTGTATAAGTTCGCTGTTCGTAAGTTATTAGCTAGTTTAAAGTGGACATCAGACCAACTATGTTACAGAATCGAGCATTCTCGCAATTCATTTCTTCGGAGTTGTTCAACTGTTTATAATCTGGAATCTCTATTAAGTACTCTGGCAGTTACAGACACTCAGGGGCGTAGCTCTTATGGGGCTAGGCGGTGCAGTGCACCGGGGCCCCTACGCTCTGGGGGCCCCCAAACATACCTCTCGGGGCCCCAAAGCGCACCTCTGGGGCCCAAAAGCGCAGTTCAGAGACGCACGAGCCTTCATGGTAAACTGGCTCTACAGTCGTCCAAGGGGGCCCCTGAGGCACAGGAAGCCCCTCACTATGGGCCCTCTCACTGCTCAGGGGGCCTCTAAGCACAACTCAAGGGCCCTATCCTCAGCTCGGGGGGCCCATACCAGCAACACAAAGCAAAATAAAAAAAAGGAAAATAAGGTCGCCTTTCTGGCCTGAGGGCTCAAAATAATTTTTTTGCACCGGGGCCTTTGTTGACCTAGCTACGCCACTGCAGACACTGCCCATTGTCAATAATGACAACAATAATAATAATAACAACGTGATGTTTTCGAAGTAAACAGGAATTCTTCAAATTTTGCAGAATGAACTTAAAGAATCAAATACGTTTGAAACAATTATACGATAGCGCGATCGTCCCTGTCCGTGTTTAATAACTACTGTAATGTCGTTGGTGACGGGGAAATTTATGCGTGTGAATTCCACGTTTCTTTGGCATCGGCGAGAGCCAGGTGACTCATACCTGCGCTGAAAGACCAAACGGTTTATGGCAGGCCGTAAAGTTAAAAGCTTTACGCATTCAATGAAATTCAAAGGAGAGTATAGGGACTGTGCCGAAATGAGGATTTCCTGGTACAGTAGAAAGTTGAAACTAGAGAAACGATGCTTCGGAGAAAAAGTCAGGTTGCGAAACACCTCTGTTGGGAACCAGCGAATCAAACAGTGTGTTACGAACTTTTAGAAACCATAAGTTTTTATGTTGCATGAGGAGCGCCAATGGAGAACGTGGACGACCCGCCAAACGCTGCGACTCGCTGAAATTTCCCACGTCTGCTAAAACTCGGGAGCCTGCAAGTTTTCAACGGGGCGAACAAGCGGGGGAGAAGACATTCTGTTTCTGGCCAGCAAACAATCCGCACCGGCGCACCACGGGAGATTGCCGGAGAGGTGACTACCTGCGAGGAGCTAGCTCGCCAAGTGACCTTGCGCCCAGCTGATTAACAGGGTCCGTCTGATTTCTTCTCCGCAACTCATCTGCTACGGTAAAGAACGCCGACGATGTATAGACACTCCTGCGTCATTCAATCCTAGTCAACGCTCTGAGATGAGAATCATGCTCTAAATTGTTCAAAAGAAACTTTTAATATTCAGTTCTGTTCAATAAACCAATAAATTTTATATTCAAAGAAAATAATAAGTGTTGTAAACCCTGCTTTCAATAACTTCCTTTCCAATGTACCAGTATATCATTTGATTAGATGAAGATTTGTGTTTTTATTGGTAATTTTAAAATTATAATTGCTTCGATAAAAAGTATTTCAGAATTGGAATGTTGCTTCTCTCGGATAGAGAACACCTACATTCTTGGCGCCTACCCGGGATTAATTTTGTAAATTAACTTATTAATGAATGCATCTCATTATTTCATTCTAATTTTAACTACGTCATAAAAACCAGACGTTACACTACGTATATTAATGCTTATGAGTTCTTCAATCTCAAGAGATTTTATTCACCCTAAGAGTGAAGCACAGGATAAGTTCATATTTGGTCAGATCGGGTCAAATTGTTATAATCTTTGACGCTAAAAACTGGAAGTATTCTAGACCTTGACGATACGCAAAAAACATTCGCGGGCATAGACTAGTTCACTCACGGTAAACGTTTAAGGAGGGGGGGGGGTATTACTGCTGAGGAGATTATGCTGAACGTTTTTCGAGAAGATATTGATGTACAAAATTGAGCAATTTAATATAAAGAGTCGATTAAATAATAAAGTGTTCATACGTATAATATAATATTCTGATATTGATCAAGTGACTAATTTTCGTTTTTACAGTCACTGACATTCAATATTTTCAAATAATAAAAAAAAAAAAAAAATGGAATAGTTGTAATGCCACGAGAGGGTGTTGTTAGGTAATTTTCTCTATAGATGTAGGCTCAGAAGATCCAGAGGAAATAAGAGACCCGCAAACCCAACACCATCGCCACTGTCCCAACCAGGTGTTTGATTTCCTCTTAAGGTCTCTACACGGCTATGTACCAGTCCGCGTTATAGCTTCCGAACTACTCAAACACTTAGTGACGTCAGTAGCTGTTAAATAAAGCGACAAAAGGTTGGCATCTTCATTCAGTATTATAACGTTAATATTTAGTCGCCTTCATAATAATATTGAAACTTCGTTTGACTTACAATGTAGGGAGTATTTTATAGCACTTGCAACAGTGATTCTTACATAGGTTACTGAATGACCTAGGAACATAAACCAATATGTTCCGTCACTAAAAAGTCCAAGGAAGTTCAACCGTGCCCAGGGTACATGCTCCCATGGAATTGATGACATAAATTTGACAGTTTCAAATCTCCCATTTAGAAAACTCAATCGGGTAAAATATATAGCTTGACAAAAAGTTGAAGTTTTAAAACGTAAGCATAGTCACAATATTTGTTGTCCAATTTAGGAAATTTTTCATACGGTGTAAGGGTAACGCTTAGTTGAAGTCGCAAACACCCTGTGACAAGGCACCTGTTTCCTTGCTATGGTCTTCAGGACGAAAAAAGTCTGCTAACCAGCTCAACCGACAGCGTCGGTTAAAACTGCAAGCTCCTGCACTCACTATTATTTCAACGTTCGTGGTTCATTCATGAAGAAGCAGTGAAATAACCACAGAGTAACGACAGTTAAACTTCTTCTATCGTCTTTGTAGCATTGTGTTAGTGCAATAAACTCTATTACCCTAGTTCCAAGCCTCTGCACATTACGACCAACAGCCTCTGACAGCTGATGCCAATCTCCACTGGGCTCTGCCCTTGACAATCCCCTCACCCCTCTGCATGCCGACTTTTTTTTTCTGGCACCAGGCAGGCCCACAAGTGGAGAACAGGTGTCCCCCTGTAGGCTGGGTTACTCACAACTGAAAATAATATTTCGGTATTGATGTTAGCCAAAGGAGTTAAAGCTAACTTGTCATTGTCAATAATCCACAAAGTTCCCATGCGTCTGCCACAAACTTACACATTGGAGAAGCCAAGTTGTATCTTGTCGCGTGCAATGTTAGTTTTTGTTGGGTGTTATGTCACCCAAATGTACGGCAAAAAATGTTTACAAGAAATCACGCCAAGTCGTTCAGTAACAAATGTTTACATGTGTTCAATGCACAAAGGATCTGTTTGAATCAAATAACTATAAGTTAGTGTCAGTATAGGCGTAATTGGCAAAATATTACATTTTTCATTGTTCAATGCGTTCCTAGTTTGTAGCGAATGAACACTGAATTTGAAAAGGAAAGAATCAAATATAAAGATCATTACTATGTAATGTGCTGTCTGACACTGTTGCGCCCGTTACGATTCGACAGTCGACAACTGCGATTCCAGTAATTTTGTCGAATTTCGAACTGTTTACCATACAAATGGTCGGCGTTAATGTTTGCACCATGTCGTTTTTGTATTTATGCATTGAATTTATCACCACACCGACTGCTCCCAATACACTTGCCGAATAAACTAGTCACCATTGTAATACAGACTTTATAAAGAGGTTAAAAAGTGAGCAGCTCCTGATTGAGTTTTATAAATGGATACGGGCACTTGGTGAAGGGATCGTTCCAAAGAATTATTCAAACAGAACTTCTGCATTAATATTCATTTTCGATGAAATGTCTTTTCCGCCGACTGGTAGCAAACCAATATTTTGCGGCGCTAATCGGTTTTCTTGATTATCAATGAATGCAGAAATCTTTTTATCATAACCGTAGCGAACCTCAACGAAATACTACAAATTTGGAAGCGAGAAATGATAAGTGGCGCGAAATCCAGAGTGTGGAACTGCCTAAGCTTAAGATGTAACGATGTATGAAATGCTCTATGCTATGAGACCACTAGTGAGGTAACGGTCAACAGAAAGGCAAGTCTCACCGTGCGGAAATGTTTCCAGGGTTGAGCCGCACGTTGTAACATTTCACGCTTCTGGCTTCGCAGTTTTAGTTTCGCACACTGCGAATACTGGGTGGTGAGCTGTGAAGATCGTAGCTTGTAATCCAGACTCAAGAGGCACGAAGCATACCTCTACGAAACAATGGCGCATCACGAAAGCGTCGGTTTACAACGATTTGACCACCGAAAAATATTAACAGAATACGGATAAATAAGAAAATGAAAGGTTTAGAAATAAACGAAGGGTTCGGCTTTTTTCCGACATTCCATATTGTTGTACGAATTGGACCTGAAATATACCTGTTGTGGATGCTTGTTTTCCGCGGAAGCAACTGCTTACCGGAATCCCTTTGATTTTCAGAGAAACGGCGAGCAGAGAAGCCCCTGTACCAGTGACACGTGATCGAAAACCGGCTGTTAGCGTATCAAACACACAATAATACCGATACGTCACGCGCATTACGTCAAGATATAAAACCTCAAAAAAAAACCGGCTTTGCTAGCAAGTGTGTCGAACGGTGCGATGTAGGGTAAGGATTTCGCCAGTGGAAGAGCTACGAACCTGCGCGATGAGACGCGCAGACCAAACACAGAAATAGTTATGAATAAACACTGCTGATTTTTATGTATAATTTAATATATTCGGCGAATGAGCGACAAGAGGACAATCGCCTAGACTCCAGAAAGAAAGCTGACGAAATGGAGAAACCATTTTTCTGTTTCGACTACTGCCCATTTGATCTTAGCACTAGCAGTAGTCGATTTCGCCCTCAGTCTTGCGGGGGGAGGATGGGCCGCAAGGATTCGACTCGAGTACAATACTGAGCGTGTTGGGCGAGTGGTAACGCTATGTCCTCTTATTCCGCAGTACGCGGATTCGAATTACAGTCCCCACATCCAAATTTGGATTTTCCATGGTTTCCTCAAATCATTCCAGACGAATGCCAAGATGGTTCCGTCAAATGTTTATGGCCGAATTTCTTCCTGGTAGTTCTCACCTGCAATAATCTAGAGGTCGACGAGGCGAAATAATAATAATCCAGGATAGTAGGAGGCTATATAGGACTACGTTTTTGGTCTGACAGTGGACTAGAATATTTTATTCTGTAGCATGAATGGGTCATGTGCTACATACATCTGGTACCCTACGAGTAACTGTCAAATTTCGTGACGAAGACTCCTTATGTTTCTGAAGAGTGTACAGTTTTGCAATGAGTTTCTGTGCAGGGTCAGTGGGTGATAAACAACCATTGCCAGAATTTTTAAACATATTAACGGTGATATCAATGACTAATTTTGCACAATTTTCAGTGACCCGATAGCGCTCTGAGAAGATATCTCATTTTTTCGATGTGTTAACCGAATTTTAAAACTTGCTAGAGGATTCCAATTAATATTCGGTCGTGACCAATATTTCAGCCTGAAAAGTACATTTATTGTATCACTTTTAAATTGGCATTTGTAATCTGCGTATTATGCATTTACTTGTCTAGTTTTGCGAATGATGTCCTGTCCCGTCCCAATATTGAATTAGAGCATATTAAAATAAATTAATTTTTCATTTGAAATCAATAATAATAAAACTTAGGGAGCAGTTTTTTTAAGAATATTGTTTTTATTTGTTAAAACTAAATGTTATAGCCGCAAGGTGTAATACCACTTGTATCACAACGAATAAGTAATAATTAACTAAAATTTTTTTACCACAGTACATGTTTAACTTAGTAACTGTATACGATGCTGTCGCATGTAAAATGTACCAGCTCAAATGTTTCTGGCAACACATTTACGCTTTCAAATAGTGTTCGTACATTTGTAAACAGAACTTTTACGGGACTGTAATTGTATAGAAAAGCTGCAAGACTAACTGTTTAGCAGTCTGCTGCCGAAGCCTAAAAGACTTTTAGATCAACGATGAGGATACAAAATGTGCAGTAATGCCTTGTTTAGTTGAAACTGTTTTGATACCACTACGTCTAGAGCATTATTAAATGCATTGAGCGCAGATGAACTTTTGTGCTTTAATACTTCCAATGTCCATTAATATCAACGTTAATTTTGTAATACGCAATCAGAGACATATAAATAAAATTTGTTTTCTGATACGTGCAGTATAACGATAATATTACTAAAAAAATTCTTCGGAAATGGAATATAATTTATTGTAGTATACTACAATGTAAGGAAAGGATACTTCTTTTTTATCTGAGACAAAGTATATTCAATGCCCCCCCCCCTTAAGTTATGGGTGATAAGTGAAATGTTTCAATTATATATATATGAGATACGATCGGACTAGAACTAGAAGATGCTTTCAACAGAGATCTTTTTCCGAAGAAATTAATGATAAATGGGACAATTCGAGACGAACGCGCCAAAAGAAGACGCAGTACAATGGACAGAGGAGCGCAAACAGGCGCATTCAAAACGAATGAAGGAGTTCTGGGCCCAAAAGAAGAAGAAACTCGCTGCTGCCAAAGGCTTAACGTGGTCCTTGTTGACCCCAACGAATATATATTTATATATATTGTTCAGTTTTGACGAAACAAATCAAAAAGTCTTTCTCATGTGCAAGAACAATCTGGTTACTCAACTTTCAGAGAGGAACAACTATAATCAATATAGAATTTTACCCTAAAAGCTGTGTTTTTTATGGTTTTACGCCTCGTTGACATCGAGGTCATTAGAGGCGGGAAATGAGTGGGGAATAGGAACGGGAAGGAATTTGGCCATGGCCTTTTTGAAGGAAGCATCATGGCATTCGCCTGGAGTTTGGTTTTAAATTGCACCCTATATTATACTAGACTACAATTAAAGTCACGAATAATTTTATTTATCTCAATTATTCATTTTTATGGTGTGGAAAAGGATACTGAAGTTTTTTTTTTTTTTGTACAAAAAAGTTTCTAAAGAGCCGGTTAAAACAGATTTCTCAATCCAGCTACCTAATTTTAAGATGGTAAACAAACGTTTCATTTAAACATTAACTACTAAAATTTTTAAATACAAACAATTCAAACTTTAGAAAAGTACTTTAAGCATCGTTGTACTGTTGTACTGTTAACTGCTTTTTTTTAATTTAATCGAAAACGAAATTTGATGATAATTACAGCAGAATTTTGATCATTATGTTCACAAAAGAGACATCATTATGCTCCCTCCGATTTCAAACATTTTGGAACATGTTACAGTTGACTACAATCTAAGCACGTAATATATATATAGGATTGGGGATGGGGCGAGAACGGGAAGGAATTTAGCAATGCCTTTTGAAGAACCCAGCCTGGGGTAATTTCGGTAAATCATGGTAAACCCGTAATCTGGACGGCCGGAGGCGGTTCAGATCCCCATCCTCCAATGACGGGATGGTTCCTTCAAAAGGCCACAGTTGAATTCCTACCCGTTCCTCGCCCCCCTTTCCTGTTCCGGCTGTAATACTCGACGTCGATAAGCCGTGAATCAGGAACCAAAAAAAGAGGATATACCAACAGATTTGTTATTTCACACCATCAAATTTGTGGTGCCTTTTCAGTAGTCCATGTTTAGATTGTAGTCAGCTATATCATATTGCAAATTTACTGAAATCAGCGGGAGCATAGGGACCTCTCTTGTGGAAACATTCTGATTAAACTTCTGTTGTAGTTACCATCAAAATCTCATTTTTCAGTTAATTTGAAAAGTTAGTAAAAAATTTGCTCTCGGGATGGTTCCGCGTCGATTTATTAAAACCTAATATTTCAGTCGTCTTGCTGTGGTTTTCATCAGAGGGCTCTTTCATGTTTACTTGAATAGCCAGGAGATAGTAGTCACACCACGTGTATGGTCGAAGTTGGTGGCGACATCCAATCAGACGTTGTCCTAGTTACAGCCGTCCTGAGAATACACAGCACCCGCCATACCGAAACAATCTTCACGCGGTAGGCAGATCATTATGATCTGTCGGGGTAATGATTATGACAAAAACTCACTAGCTGTTCTCATTGTGTCAGCGGTATCATGTTACGAATATGGAATTTAGGTGTATTGGTAGGAAGGAACATAACATTGTTACCGATCATTGTCATGGAAATTCGATAAGTGGCCAGCAACTGCCTAAACGATTTCGGAGGGTCACAAAATCAGTACACAACGTTTTAGTTCGTAGGCCGCAGAAACGAATGGAGACTAGTTAACTTATTAATCCGCAACTCTTCTTAATAGTGATAGCTAGAAGTGGATAATAAATGGCTAAGCAGTAATTCGTAAAGTTTAAATGTGTCTAAAATAAAATATATGGTATTAGAGAAATATAGAGTTAGAAAAGAGTCAGGAACGATGTAGTCAATTATAATAAATGGAACCAAAATAGATTTGGTTCAACAATATACGTTTCTAGGAATAATTATTGGTAGTAAATTCAAATTTGAGGCTGATGTGGACTTTATAAACAAAAAAGTAGCGAAAAATGTTAATTTAGTGTATAAATAAAGGAAGCTATTGACTGAGCCAGGAAAAGAACAATAGTTTAAGGCAATTGTGATGCTACGTGTAAGATACTGCCGTACGATACGTATAATTCCAAGACAGAAATTAATAATTTACAAAAAAAAATCATTAAGAATTTTAGCAATGTTAATTAAAAGACGAACAGAAAACGTGAGTAACATGCTTAAAATGTTAGGTTTATTTATATATTGAAAACCAAATAATAAGAAATTTATTAACATTTAAATTTACACTGTAAATAAACTGGTACAGAGAAACAGTGATATGCATAATTATGGGATAATATCGACCAACCATTTCTAAGGATTAAAAATGTCCCGTAAAGGATTAGTTTTGTACTATAAATTGCTACTAGAATTAAAAGAATCTGTATCGGTTGGAAGATGTTGAGAAACGGAGTGTACTTGGCTGAAGGTGTGAATCAAATGTGATTCTGTAAAAATAATGATGTTGAAGTTGTTCTCTCTGTTAAAAATATAGTGTAATTGTTAAATGTGTTAGCCAGAGGTTATTTTCAAATAAATAATAAACGATAAAGTAACGATAAAAAGATTAGAGGCTGCGATAATGTATTCATATAAAGCTGAGGACATGAAGGATTAACATTCGTTTCACGTTCACGCGAGGCTACGCAGTTCGTTAACGGAAAGCAAACGAAGTGAACGTAATACGATCGGAGACTGGGTATACATCCAGATAATTTTTAAAGCTCACTGATATTTGGTGCCAGTTCGTTTCATTTTGTAAGTCTGATTGTAAAATGACATAAACTCCACTAACAATATTTTCTACCACGGCATTAGTATCTATTTGCTTTTAGAGATTCATTCTTAAGGTTTAATAATAAAAACACATTAGTTTAGAAGTTCCGAGGTAGCAAGTAAGAGACAAGTAGTCACTTAATTAAAGACTCTTAAAAATTTTCTCACATGCACATGCACACTATTTGATATACGTAACATTAAGTTGAGCTGATTAGAGAAAATATCGATAAACTAAAAACCTAGGTGAATTAAATCACCTGTCAGTTCACGTTTTCCCCTCTAATTGTTAAATAAATTTAAACGAAGCGGCATGAGATACAAAGGAGGTATAGGAAAATTTCCAAGCGCAATTAGGACAAGTAATCGTAAGATTGTTGCTTGATACAGACCACAGAGCTCTCAAAAGTCAAAAGATATTTTTAAAAAAAGTATCGAAAACAATGATGGAACAGAACGCCTACATATTTTAATATCAATCAAGGATAATAATAAACAACTATATTGTACACAAATACCGAAAATTAAAATAAAGAAACTGTGAGAATAGTTATGTGAGAGGTATAAATAATTCAATGTATTTTGTTGGTACATATCGGCGATGTAAACAGATTACTTTGCAAATTTATCATCTATTATGTGCAAATGAAAATCCAGTCAGAATTTCGACAGAGTAGCTACAAGAAATTGCATTGTTTGTTAATTTTTTTTAGTGTTTTTATTAAGCAAAACTATTCCTCTATACTCTAGAATGTTTCGTAAAAAGAGAAAAAAAACTAATGAAAATAGAATACACCTATTTTTAACTGCTGTTATCAGTAATCCGTTTGTTAAGCAGTTATTTCATACATTTATATAACAATGACAGTGAATCCCGATTAGCTGAGTAAATTATTACAAACAGATTAGGGTTCAAAATCCTTCTTCACCTGTTTGAAAGAGCGATGAAGGGATGCACTAGGGAAGTAAGGGAATTGGGGTACAAAACACGCCACTGGTGGAATATGGTGGCGTAGAATGGAATCCACATTTTGATTGGAGGGAGTGCAGAGAACGGCTACCAGATTAGTCTTGGAAATTAGCGCGAAACACAATTGGTAACTAACATGATAAAGGAGCGGGGGTGGGATTCATTGGAGGATAGAAGGAGGGAGAAGAGAGTCATGGGGAAGTTCAAGGCCTATATTGGCGATGAAGCGTCGAAGGATATTTGTGGGAAATTAATAGAGGTGCTTGGAAGAGTAAAGATACCAGGCATAAGGGTATGGGAAAATTTTCTTTTATAGGAAAGGGTGTAAGGGATTGGAATAAATTGCCAACAGAAGTGATGAATAATTTACGAAAAACACTGAAAGAATTAAAAGTAAAAGTTGGTTGAGGGCTAAAGTGGGCTGGAGGAGGGAGGGAGAAGGATGGGTGTGTACTGTGTAGGGAGTTTGCCACCGGAGCGTGCGCTCCATCGCAGTTTAATCAATTATTATTATTATTATTATAAACGCTACAGCAGTGTCGTATGCCCTCATTTAATACGCAATTGAGAGATGTCTGGGATTTACCCCAGCTCTTTGGCGCACAATCTGATGATTAGGAATTGTGCACCAGCACCTCTCCTAACCTGTCGGCCAAGTCCTGATGCCAATTTCTTCGACGACCAGAACTGGAATCAGCTAACTCCATGTCATAGCCACACTCACGGTGCCGCAACCATCTGACCCAACTGGGCGGTAAAATAGTAATAAATATGCACGAAGCACGAATCAATAAATATATTCTTTTAGTAAAAAATATTTCACGAACTGACAGATCGTGGTGGATGAGTGGTTAACGCTCTGGTTTTGTATTCCGGTTCAAATCCCCGTCCGGACATCCAGGTCTGGGTTTTCCATGCTTTCCCCAAATAACTCCAGGCGAATGCTGGGGTGCTTCCTTCAAAAGGCCATGGTCGGATTCCTTCTTGTTCCTAGTCCCCAGTCTCGCTTCTAATGAACTCGACGTCGACGAGGCGTAAAGCCATGAAAAAACGAACGGAATAGTTTAATCACTGTCTTAAGGTCGATTTTAATCAAACATGCACTGCGTAGAGTATAAAACTGACAAAAAATAAGTTTTTGTGGAATCCTTGCAGTTAGGAAATCCTTCTTGCGGTGAACCTATTGTTTTGTTTCATTTATGCGGGCTGGTATTGGTTTTACTTACAGACATAGACTTTATAAAACAGACAATAACTATCTGAACGATGTGTAACATCATACATATCTTTCTATATTTTAGGCCAAAGGGGTTTGGGAAAGTCCTCCGAGTCAACATGCGTCACTGGATTGACGGCGCTGCACTTGAATCCTGTGATGTAGTGTTCGATTGGCTATCACATTGAGCTGACGGCACGCTTGACGTATCACGGTCCGGCCTTAAAGAGCAAAGGCAGGCCGACTGAAAGCGTGTTGGGTACCACAGAAAGGCTGCAGGAGCGAGCGAGTTTTACACTTTGGAAAAGAGAGTATGAGTAATCACGCAATCTCCTAAGTATGATGTAACACTGTTCAGTTACTTTGTGCCACCTATGGCTCTTAAACTCTTAAAGCAGTGGTTCTCAATTTTTTTCCTCGTGTTCCAAATAATATTATCATGGTTCTGTCACCTATCTTCGAACTATTAAAAATTTCAGTAGTAAAGAGATGGTCATTTTCAGGACTGTTAAGTTGTAAAACGTTACAACCATTTTTGGAAGTGTCTACTTGCGCACCAGCTTGAAGACATGTTTAAAATGGACACAGAACAAGGCCACCACGAGGACTTGCCGGAAGACTCGTATTTTCGCCTCCTTTACTGGAATCCGTTAGAAGGTAACAGCATAAACTATTACAGCCTATGAGAGTGAGCCGAAAGAACGCGCATGACAGAATTTTTAAATGTAACCTATGGTGGAACTATAGTTGCAAATTGAAAAAAGCTTTCTAAATTTGTTTTTTTTTTTTCTAAATTTTTTGCAGAAAACAATATATTTGATAAATTATACTTTTATTTACGGAACTTAAATTTTACATGTGTGTTTAAAATCTTACTGAATTTTATAATGTCTTACATAATGATTCACAAATGTATTTATAAAGGTAACAAAATTTTATTCATCCTCTATGTCAGTTCAGTACCACATTCACTAGTATCAGCACTACCAACACTAGTTCGGTCGGTGTCGGAATTTTCTGTTTCTTCTTTTGTCTCCTCTAGATCCATAACTTCAGAAATAGTTAATTTTTTTTTTTTTTTTTACTGGTTGTTCTTGTACTGTACACAAAAGATTTTGAGATTGCAATTTTAAATTGTGAGCAATGTACACACTGTGCATAAAAACTGCGCAGGATAGTTCTGAATTACGGTCTTTTAAATTTGAATTTAAATCTATTATCACACAAAATAGGAGCTTCATTTCTTTTCAATCGTTGGTTTACGCCAACGGTTGCAAGGAAATGATTCATAATTACTGACAACTTAATGACTCAGTATCAATATACGCTGAGAGTGTAACAAGTATACGAATATAAGGAAAGTACAATAAGTAATAAAAAGAGACAACCGTAGATAAAATTAAAATTACAATTTTTTTTTTTTGAAAAGATCCGTAGGTCTACAGATAAATTCGTAGGGCTGGGAGCACTAGTTCAAATAGCGAGTATCAATCCAAACAACGGGGAACGGAGATTCCTTCTCGCGCAACCTAGCCTCTTCGGGAAGTCCCCGTTCGTAAAAGAAAACTTCAGTCAATGTTGCGAATATTTTCTTATTTTTTTTTCTACTGAATCAGGAAAGTATAGTAGATTTAAAAATTTAAAAAAATTACTTAGTATAAACTCTAAAACAGTCATATTAAGCGATAAATGCCTTACAAATTTGAGATTTAGTAGTTATGAAAAAAAAACATGCCCCAGAAAAAAACGTGTTTTTTCATGTTTTTTTTTTTTTTTCAAGTCAGAAAAAAACCATTGTTATTTGCAACACTAGGTGGAACTAACCACGATTGCTCCACATGGTAACATGGGTAACGCGGGAGATACGCTGAGATTTGATTGGCGTTATACGACACCCACCCCAGCTGTTTCTTCGAGGCGACACTGCCTAGTGAAGACGAGTGGTCTTCCTCTTCACTTCTTCTGGGGCTCTCGATTACTCCACTTTTCTTAGGATCAGTACCATCAGCCTTTTTGTGGCCTCGTCGTCTGTAACACTTGGGTTCTACGCTTTCTGCAGCAGGCAGCTGCGGAAAACTTAACTGAAAACTCGGCTGCATCTACGTGGACAGCAAGTAATTGGCCTCAACATTTTACTGTTAGCAAAGTTTATCTGACTGGAAACCTTCCTCTGATTGAGTGATATTCATATATAATATTCAAGGGTCAGTTAGCTATTTTTTCACATCATTCGGCAACTAGTCTTCGAAGGAGATGGGATTCGCAGGCTGCATAATTACTTCATCACTGCATAGAGAGGAAATATAATCTCCGTCTAACACCTGTTTACTGCTGTTACTTTTCTACCTTGTAATGACCCTGTCCTAGTCGCGAGAGCAAATTGTAGTCATCACTGCGCGATTCTATAGCAAATTAGCTTTAGTATTGTGCTGAGAGAGTTTCTCATTTTCTCCAAATTTTAAAAGTTCCGAATTCTCTCCTAGAAAACACGTGGCATTTTTCTATTTAAAAATGATAACTTTAGAGATTTTTAATCATGCATATCCATTAATTCCATGGTCTCATTTTGTGCAAAGGCGTGTTTGATTCTGGTGAAGTTTTATGTACATGTTAAGGCACCTAAATTATTTTCAGGTATTTAATATTACAATTATCTAAATTGTACAATAAATTCAGTATTCAGCTATTTCTTTCCTCTTCCATTTCGTTTGTCAATAATATTCGTATCTTTAACCCGAATGTATCAATACTTAACAAATAATAATTTTGAAGAGAATGTATCATAACGATAGTTGCACAGTCCCATATGTAATACCTGTGTTCTACATTAATATCTTAATTGCGCTTTCTAGCGTATTGTTACGGTAATAATATCTTAGTTGAAGTTCTGAAAAGTGAAAATTAAATAAAATGGAAAAAAGAAAAAATTGCACATTGCTTAGGTATTTTTCCAACAGTTATTATTACGAATAACACACAGTTATTAACATAAGAGTTCATATTTCTTCCCTTTCTGTAATATAAGGAAAAAACATCTTCCCATATATAAAATATTTAAAGATTTTTATTTTCTGCAGTAAAATCATATTTCACAAAAGAATAAGCCGCGTTAGATTAGCTTTAAGTGTCTCAAGATTTGTAATCAAAGTTGCTATTCTAGTTTTAGGAATACAGCTGCAGGATCTTTAAAATAAATCAGAAGATTTATTTAAAAAGTTAAGCACCGGGTATGTTAAAAATTCATAACAACATTCTGATACAGGTATTTCAACGTCTCAATTTAATAACGGATTTCAAAACGTTCCACATACAGTTTGGTACTAAAAACCGAATAATACACAAAAATTGTTTTAAATTTAAAGTGTGTAATTCTGTAGCATGTGGGTCGTCAAGTGTTGACATTATTACAAGATAACGATGTTGTAACAGCAGTACTGTATCACGTTTCCAAGAATGTATTGAAAGTAAGAAAATAAATGTTAGCGCTGGTCACGGCGAAACTTCGTTGCTTCATACTTAGAACTTTAATAATAGTTGAATTGAGGCCTGTGCCAGTCATTGACTTTTTAGAATGGATTTTATGAGAGTTTTGATGTTTGCAGTGGTCGAGCACCTGCCACTTGCACTTCACAAATGAGACTCTTCGCAGAAATAACAAAGCTGTTTTTTGGAATAGATATGTCAGCTAATAAAAAGTCAAGTATTGAACAGCAAAAGTAATTTCGTTTGGGTTTTAGACCAGGAGATGAAGTACTTAACTGCTAACCACAAAGTATGTTTTTTTTAAAATCTTATTTCTTTGCTTATAATTCGTTGGCCCTCAGCTGTTATTTAGATGTGCTTATGGTGTACGAGACATGTTTTCTTTCTTTAAATGTCTAACCAGTGAAGCAATTTTTTTATTAATATCTTAGCCAAAGGAAACGTCACATGTGATTAATTTTCGATTTTTGGTGGCTTTAGCCAAAGAGTTTCTTCTTTATCGTGTAAGAAGCACATTTAAGTGAGCCGATGAGTTTAAGAAAAGGTGAAGGAAAAGTTTAGACAAAATTCTACAATCTGTCAGAGCAAATGAATTAAACTAAAACATCAGGAAAAAAGCATCAAAAATGCGTTTAAATGCTTGTCTTACTGTACAATGTTTTCATATGTAATATGTTACAACCATACAGCAACATTTCTGCAGAACAGATGCAGGCCATGCATTCTACGTATTTAGGCAGGATTAAACATTTTAATTGAAAATCGAAATATAGTTTCGCATTACTAACTTTTCACAAGTAGTTTAGTGTTGAACATGTATCACACATTTACATTAAAATTGTTTGTAAAATGCAACAAAGATTGCTTCATTTCGTGAATGAGCCAGAGTAAGGTTACACTTTAAAAACTTTAAATTAAAAATAGTGTAACGAAGGTCGAGTAGTAGTTACAGTCGACATCCGTCTGATGCGAATTATTTCTATTAATAAATATTATTTTGACAATGACACAATATGCCTTAACTTGTTTCTTCAATTCATATCATGACTAAACTTCTAAAAAATCTAAGAGTGAAAGTTTGTACGTGACTTAAGCAATTCAGTTCACTACAACCAGATTAGAAAAGAATTGAGAGACAGTTCTTCACTGACATAATTGTTTTATTTCTCTGCTTATGAGTACATTATACATACTTGACGTCGATTTATCATCATTTAAATAAGTTCAATCTTCGATCAAGTCACATAATTTGAAGAAACCCTTGACTTGGCGCATATACGAATAAGCAGGAAGAACGTTATTAATAAATCACAATGTAACTGCGTCTGTTACTCTTTAATGGAAAGCTGCTATTTGCTCGCAATAATTAAAAAAACAATAAAAGTGTGGCAGATTAAGTGCTACGACACCTTAATCAGTTAATTAGTGTTATCTCTCATCATTGCAAAGTTTCAATGCAATGAAATTTTAGCGCATTTAAATGCAAATTCCACATGAGTGTAAAGAAACATATTACTACCAAAATACAGTTACCTATCTCGAAAACTGACAACTTTGCAGCTAATTTCATTGTACGAAGAGAAACTAAAATCAAGAATAAAATTACGTTTGGTAGTATTGTAACTCTTAGTCATACTGTGTTTTTCGCTGCTGAGCCAAGTGCTTTGTTTCCTCTCAGAGATAAAGAACACTGCATCCTGTGCGGATGGTAACAGTCCTCGATATGAATTCTCGGAACACGAATGAGGTTCATGTCGCAAACTCGCTGCCAGCATGCCAAGTATAGGCAGACTGTCACAGCTGGATGATTTCCGGCGCAGCGTTGAGTACCTCATAAATATTGCCCACACTTTATAAGAGCTAACAGTTCCTCACGTATTGGCCAAAGCGTAGATGTTTAGCATCAATTTGATTGGTATTCGGCTTTAGTTGCCGTAGCCGGTTTCAGACTCGATGAAAGGATTTTTGAAGTGAAAACTTCTATAGGCGCCTTAGGCGATGTGTAAATCTAAGAGTTCGCAACTTCACGTCACAGACATGCTATGAGGTGCCGTCACCGTCACGCTATGACGTGTTGCACGTATGTTGGACGCCTTATAGATAGATAAAATCTTATGAGTTAGTATCGCCAACATGCTGATGTTAACCGTCTATTTGTAGCTATGAATATGACGTGTTGCGCTTAGACAGCCATGAAAGTATAGCTAATACTCGTATCTGATATATATATATAAATGAATAAAAAAAACTAAAAAAACAATGTTATTCATATAATCATTTATCCGATTTTTATGGAACTTTGCAAACGTATACTATAAAACAAATAGTAATCCACTGTTTTCGTTTGATTTACAAAAACCGAAAACATCTCCTCCTTTCTCTCCGCACTTAATTTCTGCAAAAGGTGTTGATACAAACCCACAATTTTTATCCGATTTTGATAGTACATAGCACACGCATACTGCAAAACAAGACGGTCTGGTAGCTCATTGGTTAAGGCGCTTACTTCAGAAAGTTTCTCTCTCCGGTCGAGGGTTCAAATATCGTAGTAAGCACGAATTTTTAAGAGTTGTATTTGATCATATGAGCTACGCAAGTGCGTTCCGTGGTTCTAATTCTACGTTAAACAGTAATCGCCTGAGGAAAGGAAATGGGTTTCCTGCCTGTGTTACAATAGATTGGTACTGTTCATCTAATTCAAGAAGATTCGACCATTCTTCGGGTTGTGGACTAAGTTAGATTTTTTGTTTTTAGTTAAAAACTTCTTTAGTCAATTTGGGCGAATTTTTAAGTGAAAACTTCTAAATGTGGGCTGTAGGTTGGGTGTATGAATTCGTGTCATCTACATGCTATATCGTGTTGCGTGTATGATATTCGCGTTGGAGGTGCTTTTTGACTCACAAAGTTTTTATCAGATTTTGATGGAACTTTGCATACGTATACTGTAAAACAAATGGAAGAATACTGTTTACGTTTGATTTACAAAAACCTAAACCCTCTCCTTAACTTATGTCAACGTTGTTCATACAAACTTAAAGTTTTTAATCCTATTTTAATAGTACTCAGCACTCAAGATAAAACAAGGCTAAGGCGCTTACATCCAATAGTTTCTCTCTCCGGTCGCTGCTTTAAATCCCGTGGCGAGTAGGAATTTTTAGGAGGTGTATTTGAATACATGAGCTACGCCGAGATCTTCCGTGGTTCTGATTCCACGTTAAATTGTAGGCCCCTGAGGAAAGGAATTGGCCTTCCTGCTCGGAACGATTGGACTAACCCTCGGATTGTGGACTAAGTTAGATGTTTAGTTTTTGAAGTGAAAACTTCTTTAGTCGCGTTGGTTGATTTTTGGACGGGTAAAATCTTATGAGTTCGTATTAGCGACATGCTAATGTTAACAGTATGTCTGTAGCGGTATGGTGGCTGAGGGGTTAAGGTATCTGAAAGGGGATGGAAGATCCCTGGTTCGAGTCCTTCTCTCGGCGGGGATTTTGTAGATTGCTAACCCGACCCTGGCACAGCTTGCTGTGTTATGTGATGTACGCCAGAACGCTTCCTTGTTTTGAGGTCCTCTGTACCTGGCAGGACTACCGGGTTAGTTTATAGCGGCTAAGACAGGGACGGAATGCGCTGCCAATAGAAACCCTGTCACCAGTTCATTATAATTACACGGAACTAGTTAGTATACCTGTAGCTGTAACTATGACGTGTTGCCTGTGTGATATTGATAGTTGCCAAGTTTCACTTCTGTCGGCAGTCCCAACCGTTCTTTTTTTTCCCTAAGTCTGTCCTGTCTTAAGGAATCTCTTTTTGCAAAACATCAAATGGTTAATGCATTTCGTATGAATGAAGGACATGGTTATAAGAAGGTCGTCCGGAAAGTGGAATTCGTTTAATTTTATATATATATAAAAATAGACGTGTTTTTTCCTATATTTCACTTTTCAGCCACCACTACCTAGCACAGATCACTGATGTTTGTGGGTGGAAGTAGCATGGAATTTCCTACCGTGCACAACGTTGGCCGAATGCCGATAGCTGTGGGGATGTGGGAGATATAATGATTAAAGTTGGTCAGTGCAGGGAGTTTTCATAATTCGACCAAAAATTCGTATCTCCGTATACTTCTCTTTCCTGCCACAACTACATAACATAGACCTTTGGTGTTTGTGTTTGGTAGTAGAATCGTCTTTCCTGTCGTGCACTATGGTTGTTAGATATCGGTAGCTATGGGGGTGTGGGAGATATGGGGCTTGAAAGTGGTCGACCTGTGGCAATTTCATACTTCTGCCAAAGACAAAAGTGTCATGGTGTATCACTTTTCAGCGAAAACTACAGATCACAGATAACTGGCGTTTGTGTGTAGTAGTAGCACAGAGTCACCTTTCGATCACAACAGCGGCCGAATTTCAGAAACTGTGGTACTGTGGTAGATATGGTGGTTGTAAGTGGCCGACCAAGGATATTTTCGTATTTCGACTGTCTCCGCATATGTCACTTTTCTGCCACAACTACATAGCGTAGAGCATTGGTGTTTGTGTTTGGTAGTAGAATCGTATCTCATGTAGTGCACTATGGTTGTTAGATGTCAGTAGCAATGGGGATGTGGGAGATAAGGGGGTTGAAAGTGATCGACCTGTGGCAATTTCATACTTCTGCCAAAGACAAAAGTGTCATGGTGTATCACTTTTCAGCGAAAACTATAGATCACAGATAACTGGCGTTTGTGTGTAGTAGTAGCACAGAGTCACCTTTCGATCACAACAGCGGCCGAATTTCAGAAACTGTGGTACTGTGGTACATATGGTGGTTGTAAGTGGCCGACCAAGGATATTTTCACATTTCGACTGTCTCCGTATATGTCACTTTTCTGCCACAACTACATAGCATAGAGCATTGGTGTTTGTGTTTGGTAGTAGAATCGTATCTCATGTAGTGCACTATGGTTGTTAGATTTCGGTAGCTATAGGGGTGTGGGAGATGTGGGGGTTGAAAGTGGTCGTCCTGTGGCAATTTCATATTTCTGCCAAAGACAAAAGTGTCATGGTGTATCACTTTTCAGCGAAAACTATCGATCACAGATCTCTGACGTTTGTGTGTGGTAGTAACACAGAGTCACCTTTCGATCACAACAGCGGCCGAATTTCAGAAACTGTGGTTGTGTGGGAGATATGGTGGTTGTAAGTGGCCGACCAAGGATATTTTCGTATTTCGACGAAAGACATGTGTCTCCGCAGATTTCACTTTTCTGCCACGACTACATAGCATAGAGCATTGGTGTTTATGTGTGGTAGTAGAATCGTGTCTGTTGTCGTGCACTATGGTTGTTAGATGTCTGTAGCTATGGGGGTGTGGAAGATATGGGGGATAAAAATGGTCGACCTGCGGCAATTTCATATTTCTGCCAAAGACGCATGTGCCACGGTGTATCACTTTTAAGTGTAAACTATCAATCGCAGATCACTGGCGTTTGTGTGTGGTAGTAATACAGTCTCCTATCGATCACAACGTTGGTCGAAATTCGGTAACTGTGGGAGTGTGTGAGATATAGTGTTTGAAATTGGACGATCATGAATATTGTCGTATTTCATCCAAAGACTTGTGTGTATCCGTAAATTTTACTTTGCTGCCGGAACTACATAGCGCTGAAGACTGGTATTTGTGTGTGGTAATAGTATCGAGTCTCCCATCGTGCACTATGGTGGTTAGATGTCTATAGGTGTCAATATGAATTCTTTACAATCACGAACGAAGTCGTGGGTACCAGCTAGTAATTTTCAAAAATATCAGTAAACATCAAAAAATTTCTGTATAGATATAAAATTATCGCATTCGGGAGGACGCGAGTTGGAATGTCCTTCCGGCTCTCCCGAAATCATTATAGTTTATGTTTGAATGGTTCCTTCAAAAGGCCATGTCCGTATTCCTACCCATTACTCCCACCCCCATCTGCTCCCGGCTCTAATGATTTCGATTTCGAAGAACCGTTGAGAACGGAGCAAAATAAAACAAAAAATACACAGTCATTACGTAAATTAAAACACTTGTCATACAGTGTAATGCGATTTTGTATACTTGCCCAGTATTCTTTGCCACCAGTTCATTGAGAAAAGTAGTGACTCAATCTTTCAGGTCTTCATCACACTGAAAAAAATTCAAAAATCCTTTCAATTTTGTAAAAAGTTGGAAACCAGAAGGATCAAGATCAAGGCTGCAGGGTTGGATAGTTGAAAACTTCCAATTTAAACTTGTTCGGAAGTATTTGTGTTTATTTAGAGGTCTGAGGTCTGCCATTGTTGTGGAGAAGTACGAAGCAACCAGACAATATACATCGGCGACGATTTTGAATTTCGCGCCCCTCTTTCTTTTTAGTTTCACAGTATGCATCGGCATTAATGGAGGCCCTCGACACATGAAATCAATGAGCAGAACACCTTGTTGGTCCCAGAAGACACTGGCCATGAGTCATCGAGTTGATGGCTCCTACATGAACACATGAACATTTTAGGTTTGGTTGGGGAACGAGCGTGATACCACTCCATTGACTGATGTTTTCTAACAAAAGTTGAATAAGAAATCCACGTTTCGTCCCCAGCAAATATGTGTCAGCGCTCCACCCATTGCTTCATTTTGTGTTCATCATTAATCATTCGAGAGACCTATCTTGCAAAATTTTTCTGTGCTTCAAATAAAAATAACGGTTTTATTTTCTCTGTGAATTCGTTTACTGAATTCAGCAATGACCGACGGACGGGCTATTCGCATATCGTCAAGGACGCTCTCTCTCCCAGAGTTAAATTTTTATATACAATCGCTGGACAGATGATTCGTACATTGTATTGTTTCCATAAAACTCTTTGATTTTACGGTGAATATAACATGGTTGCAGGTATCTTGCGTCAAGGAATCGAGTAACAGAGTTCACTTCATAATTGGCAGTGGTTTATTTACCACAATACAATGAAAGCATTAGTGGCAGAACATAACGTTGTACTTGGTAAATAGAGAGTCGACTGAAAATAATTGACCTTGAATGGCGGCTACTTAAAACACCAGCGCTATTCGCGGCGCAAATGGGTAACACTTTCCAGAGCGCCTTTCTATTAGACAAGACGTTGAAGTAATATATAGTATTTATTATTTATAAAGACTTACCGTATGTTTCCTTTGTTGGTGCTGTACTTGATATGGTTGCAAAGGGCTTCAAACATTCCACTGGTGGTAGTCACGTAGCGGCAGTCGAACACCTGCCAAAAGGATCAAAATTCATTGTAAGTCTTGATGTATGATATTAATACTGTGACTAATAAATCACCAATCGTTTGTTTTAGATTACAGTCTATTCTAATATTATATTTCTATAAACTCAATTTCTCAAACGTTATCATAACAGAAAATTCTACTGAATGATATTTTTATACATACAGATATCCTATAACACACACGCCCGTCACTTGGTACCAATGTGATACGTCAGAAACATGTCGCACTACTGATCTACGTTAGGTCCTGAACCTCAGTACTTCTGAAGGACCTGATTCTGGTATCTATTTATGTTTATGCACCATAAATCAATACGTTTTAGCTCAACTTGATACACTTTTTTTTTAAGGTAGCAGTTAGTTTTGAAATGAACTTAAGTAGCACTTAGAAGAAGTATTTCGATATCCCATTTTAATTTTAAACTTGAATTCTTTTTCGTTGTAACCAGTAGCTAACCTCAATTAGATATGATGTGACTTTTCAACATAAATCCATTTCATTCCTCGTACTATTCTTTTACTTTCTATTTAACCCAGAAAACGTACCCGTAAAAACGAGTAGATATTTAACGGACAGAAATTATCTTATTCTTAATTTTTGTAGAGTAACGGAAACTTTCTTCACAATTGTAAATAGCTCTATGTAACAGATGCACGTTGATATCTATGACTATAGAATTTTGCTGAAGGTCCATCAGAATCACCCCCAGAGAAGTCTGAATACTAACAGATGCAAAATACCATTGTGATTATAGCTGAATATAATAGAAAAGAATAAATGTATCGCACTGACAAATTATTGATCATTTCTTAACCTATCTAGAAACTATAAATGCGCAGAATATTATATTTGATGATAAGATGTTAGAAGAAACGTGACGGTAACGTGAAGATTTAGAAACAACAGGTCTGTAAACATTTAGGATGAGGAGGGAACGATTTTATTATGTAATCGTTCATATCATCAGTAGGTAAACATCAGAATAGGGAAAATATTTTTAAAATATTCAGGAGGAACTGTCGAGCTTGTAGTCTTTCATAGCAGATAATATATCTTTACTGTATTGTTACTCTTGTGGAAAGATGAGATCACTGAGGATGGTACGATCAGGGAAAAGGTATCAGAATGGCCTTGACAAACGTGGTTAATGTCTTGTTGTGTGTGTGAAACCTGTATTTTTTAGCTTAAAATTTGGATCTCTCCCAGTATTTAGTAAACTAGTTGCCGAAAGTATTCTAAGAACCATAATATCAAGCTGGATTCCGTGAGATTTGAACAGGCGTTAAGCTTTTCTTGCAGATCAAATATGGCGGCGCGAAGACTTTAGCAGACTGAGTGGTGAGTACACAGAAAAGCATCGTTATACGTATGTTTAAGCCAATCCGTTGCTACTGCTTTTGAACACCTTTTATCTTCGTAAATACTTGGTGTGTAAACGCGAAACCGGAATTTAACAGTCAAATATAATAGCGGAATAAGTCATCACATCTGAGCAGAACTTGTTAACAGGCGGAAAACAACGAACGGAAATCGGAAAGATGGTTTATAGCTGCTCAGAAATGGACCAGATATTCCTCGAAACAATTTCAGATTTTTCAGTCGACTGGTGTTAACCGAACCAGTTATCTGACTAAAGCTAAATCGGTCGCAGGCGCTGCGGATGAAATAGGACAGATAAAACGTTCGGCGGAACTTCTGAAAGTGATTTACCGGCTCTAGTGTTGCAGCGACACCTGTTTAGCCGGGGAGTGCGGCTAGCAGTAAAGCAGCAATGTTTTACGATTGTGCGCGCGGTTCGGTCTGCGCGATTAAACCAGTCGCTAGCTGCTGCTGTTAAACCGAGCAGCGATTCTTATTTCATTAGCCTATAAGAAGACAGATGGCGTCTGCCGCTTCTGGATGGCGTAGATAGCGTTTTACGACTGTCTACCAACACTTCCATCGCCCAACTCACAAACAGACGAGTCTTTACGCACAACATGTTTCCACATGTTTCCAAAGTCTCCGCATGGGCTTCCTGTTTTTACATTTCCACAGTTTAACGTTGTTGCAGTCGGGAGGTTGCCATGTTTTGGTTATATACAAATCAAGTGTAGAATGTTGTTCATAAAATAGTTTATAATTTTTTTTCAGGTGTGACCACGACAAGGATAGGTAAGTTATACTTTAATGACCTGAATGAGTAATATTTTCCATTTCAGCACACCCCAATCATTAGATGACACATTCTCCACAAACTGAAGCTCTATTGTTGTAAAAATAATACCGGCTGTTTCTCAAATTGTTAATATTCACATATTTTACATTGTCGTTCAGAAGGAAACATATTCATACAAGTCGGTAGTATGAAGAAACATACCGAACTACTGACACTAACACATAACAATTATGAAGGAACACGGATCACTTATTTCCTAAAACGTGAGTTATTCATTTTTATGTAACGTGCAGTTACGAGGCAAAAAATGAGAACTTTTCGCATGGATGACTGTTGAATGTCAGTAAAAATAATTATTAAAAGGAACCACAGGATACACTAAGACTTATATTCGAGAAATTCACGTCTGCCTGTTACTCCAAGATAGGCTTTGCTCCTGAAATATGATGATATGGTATTTGCTTATTAAGTTGTGACCGAATGCCTAAGAAAAGATATAACGAGAGAAAAAGCACATATAATAAGTATATACACTGAGAGGCAAAGAAACTGGTACACCTGCCTAACATCGTGTACGGCCTTTTAATCGTGATAACCTGCCATTATAGCAGCAGTAACCGATCTAACGCCTGCGCCAGACACTTGTTGTCTTATACAGGCGTTGCCGACCGCAGCGTCGTACTCTGAGTGTTTACATATCTCTTTGTTTGCAAACGCAGGCCTGTACCAGATTATTCTACCCTTCAGTGTATAACGAATGAAGAGGTTGTAATATAATCTACAAATGAAGTTTTACGTAAACTTTGCGGTAGAAATCAGTTCATTTCATGAGTTTCCATTTGATTTTATCGTAGTTTGAGCTTACGATTATTACCTAAGGGAAAATAGCGAAAGTGGTTGTGTAAATATTTTATTATTGATGTGGAAGAAGCAACATTTATAGACTCGCAGGATCGTAATGACCAGGGCTTCTTTTTGGCTGTGAAATCCGTTCCTATCGGAGCCTCATAGCCTAACCCGGCTATCCTAGGGACAAACAGTTTATCGTGGAATTCGGAGCACCGAAGCGTTCACATTACATAGCAAGCTGTACCAGAGGTTAGGGTTGGATTAGGGATGTTTGAAAATTTCAGTCCAATCCGGGATTCGAACCGGGGACCTTTCGCCTTAACCACTGAGCCATCAGGCCGCTTAATAATGATAGTATAAGCTTCTTTAGTCTACACGGCAGATTGACTAACACCTTGGTGACACCTTCAGAGCTCGCTTCCACATAAGTAAATAAATTTTTTCTCATGTTGTAAGTAACCTGAGGATGACTTGGCTACATGAATATACCTTAATATTTTTAACGGTTATACATCTTTTGATGTTTTATGAATTGTAGTTTATGATCAACATCTAACGACTTGCATTCCTCTAGGAATGGTCGGTTCCGCCGCAGTTGCCTCGGATTGTGTAGGGCCAGCTCCTATTGGGATGCAGATTCGGGACAGAAAGCATCAAACACACAAAAAAAAAAAATAGCGTGTGGTTTTTTTGCCCATGGGGGTTGTTTGGCCGCCTGGCGACAAAGGTTATTGCTTGTGTCTTCCGCCTCGACCATGATCACTGTCTTAGAGAGGAGGGGGGGGGGGGAGGGGGGAGAGGGAATGAATTGTCGCCTGATCTGTATGGTTGCTTGTGAAACGCGTAATCTATGTGATTGGTGAACGTCCCTGCATTTGTTTTGGGACTGGGGCAAGGAACGGGTAGGAATTCAGCCATGACCTTTGAAGGAAGCATCCCGGCATTCACTTGGAATGATTTTGGGAAACCATGGAAAACCCAAATCTGCATGCCTGGACGGGGATTCGAACGGGCGTCCTACCGAATGCGAGGCCAGAGTGCTAACCGCTCACCCACCACGCACATCAGGCTTGGGATTTGAATCTGGGCCCGTTGTAATTTCCCAGCACCACGAGGTAACGCTTTAATGGACACAGTCACACTGCTAATAACTCAGTGTTGTTATCTGCCCGTGCATAGCGCAGCTCTAAGTGATGCAGTTCCATAAAATGTATAATCAACCCACCTAATGCGAACTGGGGCCCTGTAAAAAATAATTGCTTGTAAATGTGAATCAATCAGCTATATATAGTGTTTGTTTAGATATTTGGTTTGCTGAACCTGAATAACTAATTACTTGCAGGAGAGAATGGTTGCTACTGTAAACTAGATTTGAAACTTTAAATTTTCTACTTCAGTGAAACTTTCCAATTTCTGGACACACTTATCACTAACGCCATTGATAGTTAGTGATAAAACCCAATAACATGTGTGTACTATGTATATTTTCCATGTGGGTGACAGTAAAATCCAAAAATTTTATCCAGCACTAAATTGCGCTAAGAAATAAAAAACAACCTGATTAGGATAGAATTGTTTTTACTATCAGTAACTGAGCTTCTTTGCAGTTTTATTTTGCTTTCTTTCAGCAATAGATAGTAATAGCAAAACACGTTTCAATTCAAACAAATTTTTAAACTCACAAAGCAGAGATTACATTGTATGTAATGTGCCTTATAAATGGATTCAATTATCTAGATTATTTGAAAGAAAACAACGCTTTTCAGTCATCGATTCATCAGTTAATTAACAGTTACTGATACGAAATACAATTATTAAAAGTTTATCCCTCTGTTTTACAATTTATTTTTCTAATGGTTAAATTAGCCGTTATGTAAGTAGTGCCCTTTGTTTATTTTCAAGGTTTCTTTGGTATTATGGATACAATTTGAAACAACGCAATTACAAAAAAAAAAAAAAAAAAAAGATTGTTAACATCGTCGTATAATTTAACAACAATTTTCTGCTTTATATGATTTAAGTGCTTAAATTTCTACGTTTTGAATATGACTTAATGCAACGTTTTCGGATGTAATAAGCTAAATCACCAATAAAATACATCAGTGATCGTTTCCTTGTTTAATAAATTAAAAAAAAAATCAGGTGGACTCAGTATTATTGTTCATGAGGTATCTTTCGTTTCTTTTCGTGTGTGTTCAAGTCTATAGCGTTATTACTGCAAAACAATACAGTTGTGACAAGAAACATAAAGAATCGGTCACCCTAATTTTTGAGACTCTATCGCCGAATTCAGCCTGGGAAAAATCTAGACAGCAGGATTTGAGTCTAATCTAGGTCCTTTTAAACCACCGGGCTAATAGTTCAGCTTGTGACATCATTAAACATTTACAATTTGACAGATCAGTGATAACCCGAAACTGAATCACAGTGTCAGTAGTAATGCAGTAATTGTTCTTAACCTGCTACAACCCTGATTTCATTGTGTAGTAAAATATTAATACTCGTAAATACTACTTGTTTTTCAGCTAAGCATGATTTCTACTGATCATAAAGAGGGAAAAGAATCCTCGTATCGAAACGGTACAGTATAAGCTTGTAACAAGGAACTTCAGTAACATACAGTAGTTTCTATAGCCATAACGCCGTAAAATGACAGCTACAGAAAGGCTTGTAATCGTACTGATGGAAAGAAAACGTATCTTCGTACCCAGTTGAGAGCTATATTTTAATACGAACTGTCTCTGTGACTCCTGCAGTCAGATGCGGTGACACCTCCAGTAGCTAGCTTATCTCTCCGCTCGGTTATCGAATTAAGCAAAATGAGATTTCTGCTGGCGGAAAATTTACGTGTTTAATTTGAGGAACTGCGTTTTCGAGGATGGAACTGGTTTTAAGCCCATTCCCGTAATGGAATAACGTTAACATCCATGTTATCATTCATCCGTGCCTGCTTAATGGCAGGGAGACAGACGAATTAGAACATAGGATTTACGAGGCAATGGATAACTTAACTCAAATGAGGACCAGATATAGACTGAAAATCTTAGGTTCGTCACATAACATCAGCGAAATCCTTCTTTATTGACTTAGGCTATACATGATATCCGTAGACTAATTTCTTGATCATTGTAGATGAAGACATTAGACCTTTTCATTAAATAATTGCAATGACGGTTTCATTAGCAAACACAGTGGAACTTAACAGATTATCGCCACAAATTAAATATGAAATTCAAACCCATCGTGGTGGTTGAACGGTTAACGTTCTGGCCTCGCATTCGATAGGACGTGTGTTTGAATCTTCGTCCGGGCATCCAGATTTGGGATTTCCATGGTTTCCCCAAATCACTCCAGGCGAATACCGAGATGCTTCCTTCAAAAGGCCATGGCCGAATTGCTTCCCGCTCCTTGCTCCAATTCCTTTCCCGCTTCTAATGACCTAGACATCAACGAGGCGTAAAGCCATAAAAAATGAAATACAAAAAGAGGTTGTACACTTCTTTGCGTATTTTTATTAATCGTAATTACTGGTATTTTAATATCCATTTTCTTTTTCCGTATGCGATGTTTTTTTTTAGGTACCACCCTAATGGAAATTGATGGTTATGAATTTCAACAGTTCCTCTACTTTCGAGAGTACTGAAGCCATATATATACATAATTAACAAAAATCAATCCTTTCTTTCCACTGAGTATTTACTAACTACGAAAAATTTTAAAGGCTACATGCGCTATCTAAATTTTTCATAACTTGAAAAATAATTTTAAATCAAAGGTAAAAATAGAAAATGGATGCTATTTCAAAGTAACATTTCAGACATTAAAAAAGGTATGGATAAATAATCGGTCGTAGTATACACATAAAAACCAAAATTCGAGTATGATCCACAGTCCACAAAAAAAAAAAGACACAAAAATCTTTAAAACGTTATACTAAGCAGTAGATTGAACTATGGACAAGGATATATAGATTGTGCAGATATTCGCGGTGGTTGTCAAGCTAACACTAGGAAATATAGAGTGTAGAAAATATGTCGAGAGTAGATAGACATAAGAGATTAAAAAGACAAAAATCATATAAATGGCTTTAGTATTGTTCTAAAGTTGAGGTATGTTGAAATATAAAAATAACAATTTACGTTAGAGAGTCTTACGAATACAATATCAAACAGAAAAAAAATCGAAATTAAAGTATCATTAAACATGATTAGTAAATAGGCCTACATCCAATAAAATAATTTATAATTCTTACATCCTTAATTTTCTTGGCTTTATTTCATCTACAACCACTGTCAACCCGTCTAATACATTCCAGATTAGTGTGTCAGCTAAGCACACAGATAATTTCATTCAGATATAATTGCAAACGTAACGACTTGTTGAAAGAAGTTTCTCCAAAGTTGGATAGTTGCTACTGTTTTTGCCACTAACTAACAACTAGGTGATGGCTGGAAGTATTTGATTGTCAGAGACAGAATAAAGTAACCTCTGTAATTTCATATCATTGTTTAACGAAGTAGCAAGAACAAATTCCTTTCGAGTAGACACTTAAGTGAAACGGTCGCGAGTACAGTGGTTAGAGTATGGGGGAAGAGGAGGGGGAGATGGTGCACCATTAAGGGTACTATATTGGGCGTGAATGATCAATGACAGCTCATTATTGAAGTATGTATATGGGGCGCAGGCTGCATAGTGCGCCGACGGCTTGACTACTGGAGTTTATGGCATGGAGCAAGGTAGGAGGTATGCATGCTAGACGGAACTGGAGGTGTTTGAAGCGAAATCCAGTATCAGTTGTAAAGTACAGATAAACAACTAAAAAAATTACTAAAAAACTAAGTATTATATGAAGGAACTGTGACAGTCATCCGCAGACATATAAAAACAACGATGACTATCACCTCTTGTTATGACAGAAGGAAGATGAACAGTTTAAGCAGCAACTGGACGAACTGAATCATTTTATTCTGGCGACCATCATCATCTTCTCTACTTGCACATAAAACTAGTTATTTGACCAATTAAAAGCAAGAAATCATACAGCTTGTAGAAAATATTGGAATATTTATCCTAGAACAAGCAAAACGCTGTGAAGCCATTTACTTTGAGAGAAATTAATTCAGTGAAGAATCTGACAATTTTCGAGGTCAAATTTGGAATGAAGGCGGTAGAGAGATTCATTTGAACCTTTCCGTGAGCTTCGTATAATGCTCATGGTAATATTTATTTTGTTGATACATCATAGTCAATGCTTGTCAATGCAGCGTTGTGCTGTGTTCGTGAATCACAGCCTCTGAAGGCGAACCTGGAACACTTTCCGTAACTAAGATATTCACGGCACTATAGCTCAGAGTGAATTCCGTGTGGTGCGCCTTTCTAGTTCCAAAGAGCGACTCAGTAATGGAAACGGTTGCCGAATCCGGATTACCGAAGAAGCCCCTGTGACTGGAGCCAATTTGCTCTGCTTTACTTTTCAGTGCCAGATGCCAGAAACGCTTTAAAATGTCAAAGCGAACCGATCTTTGTATTCATGAAGCTGAAACCATACCAGACATAAGAGTGTAGCTTAGCGCTGCTGATGAGAGACTACGACGCTTGAAGTCAAAGAGTTAAATGTGGAGCGGAGCCTGTAAACATCGCGAGTTATTCTCGTCGTAATCAGTTACCTCTGTGAGAGGGCAAATATGAAGTTAATTAGCAAACGACAGGGTGAGTGGTGAAGACTGAGTGACAACTGTTATGTCCACATGGATGAGACATACTGTGCCGATGTTTTGATACCAATCGTTTCATGGGATCAGAAAAGAGAAATTGGTGGTGTAATACAATGATTTTAATTTTTATGTTTCCATTCCCACTGGTAATCGAAGTCTTATTGCGTTACTCGTATGTCCGTCTGCAACAGAACCTCAGTTCGTAAACGAAAAGTTGTAGATTTCAAATTTGTAGATGTGGTGTGTTTCATTATTAAAAGCCGAATAATTTCACTAAAACTTTCATAAAATTTATTAAAAGGTGGTTAAAAAAAATTAGCCCCGCGTGTGCGGATATAGATGTTTATACCTCGTCAATTAGAGGACTATTTTATTTTTTTCATTGCAAATTAATTACGTGAGTGGTAATCAAATTCGACAGTTTACACCATAACAGTCACCAGTGTTTCACCTAAGAATTTTAATTCTTCCCCAGTATCATCCGTATCCTGTATCTGAACAAAATTTTCTAAATGCACTTACATCTATTATACTTTGTAAGTTGTAAGCGCAACTATCAAAAGTTAAGGTTTACTTTTTAGTGTATTTTTTCTCTCGATGCTGCGGCTGATGCTCACGCGCCGCAGGCTTCCTGTTCGGCACAGGCAGCAAGTGTGAATCATGACAGGAGAGAGGGAAGGACTTGTGTTCCGCCCGAATTCAAACCGGGATTGTTCAGTTCGCATTGAGTCGCCGAACCGGTAACTTCCTCGTAGGCTCAGAGCAGTGAACAAATTTCCTCATTTCTGCAAGTGTGTGTGTTAGTTTAACTTTGTTTGTGGTTTTACTTAACTTTGCCTGTGGCAGACAAGAAAACTTTGTCTTCGCCGTAGGTAAAGTCTACAGCAATGGAAGGGCAGTTTTACGATACAGGACAATCAATAGCAACAGCTCTACAAACGTGCTACGACAGTGAGTCATCTTCAACACCGATCAACAACTGCAGTCAGCAATGTGAGACGTTCAACATATCAGACCAGCCCCCACTACTCCAGTACCAAGACCACTTTCCACCACTACCATCAGCTACATTAACGGAAGATCTACAAACAAATCAGCGCCAGCAAACTGCAAAGAATCGCCCTCGCTCTCCACCAACAACAGAAACATCTGCAAACTTTGACTCCTCCCTGAAGAAGAAGATGAGACAAGAGGGACGCAGTGAGCAAGAAGAAACAGAAACCATCAGAATGGAGTTGGCAGCAGACAACGAGC
Source organism: Vandiemenella viatica (assembly GCA_031002005.1). Classification (NCBI taxonomy): domain Eukaryota; kingdom Metazoa; phylum Arthropoda; class Insecta; order Orthoptera; family Morabidae; genus Vandiemenella; species Vandiemenella viatica. The sequence goes on from JARYHS010013630.1 coordinate 81,168,858, forward strand.
AGCCAAAACCAGCAACGGTACTAGCAGGTGAGCAGCTTGCGCTTCCCAGTGTGCAGTCAACAGCGAACGATCATGTAAACTCCACGCGAGCCAGGAACAATAACAGTGTTAACAACAGATTTAGTGCATCGGACAATGGTCCATTCATTGTGATAATAGAAAGCATAGACGGGAACGTGGGTAAATGGCATCCCATGGCGTTGGGGAAATTTTTGTTTCAGAATCATAGCCACCTAAAAGATAAAATAGTTAACATTGTACAAGCGGGGCGTAACAGAGTCAGAATTGAATGTAAACGGGGCAGTCAGCAAACCAACTGGTTGCGCTAGATTCCTTTAAAGAAATCAGCTTGGAGGCATATATCCCAACCTCTATGACAACAAGACAGGGCGTAATTAGAAACGTAGACACTAGTTTAAGCATTAAGGAAATTTCTGAATCCATTGAAAGTCAGTATAAAGTGATTAACGTCAAACGCTTCTCTAAAAGATACCTAAACAACGGGAAGCCAACCCTCAGAGATCTGCCAGTTTGCTTAATTTCCTTCAAATCCCAGGTTCTTCCTGAATATGTTTACCTCTACGGAATGCGATGCAAAGTCGAGCCTTACATCCCACCACTAATTCAGTGTTTCCAATGTTTACGCTATAATCACGTCAAAGCGCAATGCCGTAGCCAACAAAGATGTAGCAAGTGCGCAGGACCTCATGACTACAAACTTTGCCCCTCTCAGGGCAACCCATGCTGCATATTTTGCAACGGAAATCACCTTGCCACTGATAAAAGTTGCCCAGAATATCAGAGACGACGAGCGGAAAAAATTAATAGAATATATGCCTCCCACCCCAACCAATACGGTGAAAATGGGCTCACAGCTACGCAAAAATCACAGCCGAGCCTCCAAAGCATAGACATTTCCAAACAGTGCAAGTAGATTCTAATCAACCCGAACCATCCAGTACCTTACAGCACAATAATAACAATAATTCTCCCAATCGATATGTCTGGACCAAAGGCCCTAAATCCTTTAAAAATACAAGATTCACCAAAGAAAATGCAGATCTGAATACAAGGAATTCCTGTACACATATAACGGCCCCACCGCTCCAATCATCACAGGCCATCAATTACACTCGGCCCAAACGGACCAGACGGAAACTGCGCCTAACGCTTCCCCTCCGTGCGAAGCGATTCAAACCACAAAACCTCATACAGCCTCCAACGAATCAGCAGCACAATGTTCCTTATGCTCATACTGAGATATTACATCCACAAAATGAAAGCCTAATAGAAAAAATATTCAATCTTATTATGTTTTTGATTAAAGATGCAAGATCGTCACCAGAGAATTCACTAAACCCTTCAATTGTTCTAGAAAGACTAGTTAACATATTCCAACCCAATGGCCAAATTTAAAGTTCTGCAATGGAACGCTAGATCAGTTCGAGCAAATCAAGAATCCTTTCAAAGAGAATTAAGCTGTAATGACATATCAATAGCGGCAATATCAGAAACTTGGCTAAAACCTGATACTCCCCTCCACTTCAAAGGCTACCACATATTACGCAACGACAGAGAGGATGGAAAAGGAGGAGTAGCCATAGCAATACAAACCAGGATTCCATTTACAGCAATTTATATTGACCACACGCGCATAAATTCATTCCAAGCCATTGCAGTTAGGGTAAGAGTACATAATACGAAATTGTCCATTATCTCCGTTTATTGCCCTCCCAAAACAAAAATTAGAAGCGGAGAATGGCGAGCACTTATTCAGCAGGTAGAGGAACCGTTCTTAATATGCGGAGACCTAAATGCACACCACACAACTTGGGGGTGCGAGTTAAACGACACATTCGGGGAAGCTGTCATGGAAATAATAGATGAACTTAACCTGTACGTACTGAATGACGGTTCACCAACTTTAATCCCAAAACCTGGACATCGAAAATCTGTAATAGACATATCTATCTGCTCACCCTCCCTGGCAACCGATTTTCATTGGCATAACCTGCAGCAGTCATGGGGCTCGGACCACTACCCAATCATTATATCAACCAAACAGTGGACCAAACCACAGAATTCACTACCTATAGAAAGTGGAATATCCGGAAAGCCAATTGGGCCAAATACGGTCAGGCAATAGAGACAGAATTAGATCATGTTTGTTCTCACAACACAATTAGCCATCAATATCAAGAATTTATAAAAATCATAAACAACGCAGCAGAAAAATCAATTCCTCGATGTAACCCTGAAACGACAGGAAAAAGAATCCCGGTACCATGGTGGAATGAAGTTTGTTCCAGATCAACGGCCAAAAGAAAATTAGCACTAACTAGATACAAACAAGCAGCAACGTGGGAAAATTTTATAAACTATAAAAAAGCCGACGCTGAAACCAAAAGAATTCTGAAAACGAGGAAAAAAGACTGCTGGAAGGAATTCTGCAACAGCTAAACAAGAATGTACCTTTGAACACAGTATGGAATACCATAAACAGATTTCGGAAAAAACCTACAGGAATGAAATCCTTAACAAATGGATGGAAGAATTCGCCAATAAAATTGCTCCGCCTACAGTTCCACCAAGCCTCTCAAGCCCCTCAAATGATTCCAAGGAAGAGAATCGACAAAAATATTTTAGATAAAGAGTTCAAGCTTGAGGAGCTGGACATGGCCCTCAAAACGTCAACCAACTCAGCGCCGGGAATAGATAATATAAACTATCTGATGCTGTTCCACCTACCACCCAGAGCTAAATCAATATTGCTACATCTGTTTACGAACATATGGTCTAAAAGTGAATTCCCGGAAGACTGGACAACACAAATTATTATACCAATTCAGAAGCCGGGTAAAGATAGTAACTGTGCAAACTCGTATCGCCCTATAGCTCTCTCCTCGTGTATTGCTAAAACATTTGAACGAATAATCAAAACGAGATTAGAATGGTGGCTGGAGCACCACAGCAAGTTACCGAAAACACAGTACGGATTTAGAAAAGGGAAAAGTGCAAACGACAATCTGAGTATACTTACCTCGATATAGAACGCACCTTTATCAATAAAGGATACCTATCAGCCTTATTCTTGGATATAACAGGAGCATATGATAATGTCCAGATACCGACTTTAATTGAAAAGCTTAGAACATTACAACTCCCGGAAGTATATTTGCGTGGTATATATAATCTCCTTCGCTGTAGGACCATATACATCCGACAACAGGACAATACTCTATACGGACCACGCATTGTCACTAAAGGAATTCCGCAAGGAGCAATTCTCAGTCCCATTCTCTTCGCCATCTATATAGCTGACATAGAAAAATATATTCAGCCCATCGATAAAAGTATTGCAATTTGCAGATGACGTTTGCGTCTACACATGGTCTCCCTCTCAAGGCATAAACATCTGGAGATTAAAAGAAGCCGCCAAAAAGCTATACGAATGGACTCTTCAATTAGGATTAACTATATCGCAAACGAAATCGTCAATTGTAATCTTTTCCCGGAAACAGTGCACCCTCAGAGAGACGGAGATTCAGCTAGGGCCCCTACCTTTTCCCTGTACGAACATCAGTCAAACACCTCGGACTACTGATTGATAGCAAACTTACATGGAAAAAACACATCGATCAAATCTTAACCAAATCGGAACGTCACCTGAACGTCTTAAGATCGATATCACGTGTTTGGTGGGGAGCCGACCCTGCCATTCTTCTAATTATGTACAGAGCACTCATTAGACCAATCCTGGATTATGGAAGCCACTGTTACGGCAATGCACCCAAGTATATACTCCGCAAATTAGACATCCTGCAATATAGAGCCATAAGAATATGCTTAGGAACGATGATGTCCACGCCAACTAACGCTTTATTAGTGGAGGCAAAGGAAATGCCTCTGGTCATCCGCCGTCAGCTGTTAGCATCGGTTTACTTAACCAGGCGAGCAGCAATTACAAATCACCCTGTAATGAAAAAGGCCATATATTATACAAAAGTGATGGAGAAAAGTGATATGTCCACCATTTCAAGAACTCCTTTGTTGATCCTAAGCTACGAAAAAATAAAACTTATGGCACCTTTAATTATCCAAAATGAAATGCTACCCCTCTTTTCAAAAGACTACGAGGTTCTAAGATTCAAACCCAATATACACTATCTACCAAATTGGATTATGAAAAGTGGGAAAATAAAATCCTTAGCGGAGGGGTACTTATCTCAAACGTGGCCGAATCACATCCACATTTACACTGACGGCTCCAAATCCCCCGACGGAGTTGGATACGCCTACTTTTGTCCTGAATCAAAAGTATCTAAGCAAGTCAGTCTACCACCAGAAACTTCGATATACACAGCCGAAGCCCTCGCAATCAGAGAAGCAATAAAATACGGATTCAAGCGATACAGTAAAATGCTGATACTAACAGATTCGAAAAGCGTAGCCTTAAAACTAGACAACCCAAATAGACATAGTGACCTCAATATGATTTTAGTAGACATTATACAACTGATGCATGCGGCCTACGTAGAAAGGAAAGATGTACACCTAGTATGGATCAAAGGTCATGCGTCAATTCAACACAATGAAGCAGTCGACATATTAGCAAAAGATAGTTTATCACACGGAGAGAGACAATTCATTCAATTGCCACACACTGACTTTATACCTATTATCAAGAAACAATATATTAGTGACTGGTCAGAATTATGGTCCACAACCCAATCGGTCAGAGGAAAGCACTACGCTTCAATTCAACCCAATATTCCACCCAAACCTTGGTTTGCAACCTGGAGAATGAGCAGAAGGCACATATCATCAATAATCCGCATAAGATTGGGCCATGGAAGTTTCCCAAGCCATCTATATAGAATAGGAGTGCTCCAATCACCCTCTTGTCAGGAAGACCACGAAGAAGTAGCGGATTTAAATCACATCATCCTAGCTTGCAATCAGTACAAGAACCCCCAAACCAAACTATACAAAACTCTAGTAAAACTAAATATACCTCTTCCGACCTCCGTAACCTCCCTCTTGATGTCACAAAGACAAGATGTGTATGGAGCACTAGCCCGATTTCTACATGAGTCCAACCTAAAACTCTGAACTTCCCATCAAAATAGGAGATATCACCTAATGACAGATATAGACAACCAATAATCAGATAAAAGCTTGCTAAGGAAAAATTTAATACACTGCAATAAAATAATACCCACATGATAGACTCACGTTTCAAATCATAAAGTAAAAGACGAGAAATTATTCACACACTTATTCATTATAAAAGTCCGAATGAAAACAATCCAATGTAAAACTTGTAATAGGATTGTTAATTACCTTACTCATCTCATTGGTTATTACTTATATAAAATGTATTCCAATCTATGGGTAATGCCAAAACAATGATACATGAAGGTCACATTAAACGTAAATTGTACTATGTCTAAACTAATTACCACTCCAATGTAATACAACATTTTCAATAGAATAGTCAATTATGTATGAAAAATCCAACAAGTGTAATATATAACAGGAATGTTGATCACCGCATTGGCCATCATGGATATAAAATGTACTACTATCTATAGGTAATACCGAATCAAAAGATATATTAATGTTTATAATAGAAATAAATTGTACTATGTCTAGACTAAATGAAACTGTAAAATATTGTAATTAATCAGCTGGTCAATTGGCGCAAGCCAACGACCATAAATAAATTAAAAAAAAAAAACCGGGATTGTTACACCAGGCGTACTTGGGAAAGGAAAATTTCACCTACTGAAGTACGCTGACCGTCCAAGGCAAGAGTTGTTTGAAGAATATTTGTTCTGAGGTATGAAACTGAATTGTTTTTGGTCGAGCAACGGCATCATGACTACAAGCAAATGGCGACAGACCTTTCATGGAGGCAAAAATTGCCTTACTTCTCAAATATTTTCACCAAATTGAATGAGCTGAATTTGAGACTTCAAGACGAGGATATGTAGCAGAGAGTTTTATCAACAATTTAAAAAATAATATTCATCTCGATATCTTTGATTGGAAAAAGTAAATATGGCCAGTTATAGAATATGATTTTTTTATTATAAATGACTTCTTCGGCTTTGGATGAAGATGTAAAATTAACCATTAAACGCTAGTTGCAAAATCTGTCTATATTTACGCAGCCATTTTACAGAAATATCTCCGCCATGGAACTGGATAAACCATTTCCCAAACCATTCCACCAACTATCTACCCGTTACTAACCAAGAGGAACAAACAGAAATTTCTTGCAACAACAGATTCAAGAGTCAGTTTGCAGAGCAATCACCTATAAATTTTTGGCTGATCAGAAGACTTTTGTCGCGTTAGCAAAGTACTCATAATATTTTACTACCATTTTGTGCGGCGTAGTACATTTTCGCGGCGGCAACACTGTAAAAAAATCTATGGGGATTCCAGCCGCGTCAAGGTACAGTCGATCGGCTCTCGAAACGTCGCCAGTAGACTTTACTTTGACGCGGCTAGAATCCCGAGAGGTTTTTCTACAACTTGATACTTGTTCTACAGGAAATCAGATACACGGACGATGGCCCATTTGCATCAAAATGCCAAAGGATTAACGAAGGGAGACCAGTCTCGACAAACAGAATATCGTGCTGTTCGGAACAGATAATAAAAACAATCTAACTGAAGCTATCGCTAATTTTTCATCACCATCAGAATGTTCGCGCTACCATCAACAATGACAACAGAACGAATAAAGAAAAATAAGAGGTATTTTTAATATATGAGACTTTTTGAAATTACTCGCAGTAGACTTCAACGCATAGGCTGGCAAAGAGAAAAAAATTAAAGGAATAATAGGAAATTTCTCAGTACACATGTGCAACAACAAGAATGTATGAAGGCTCATTACATTTTGTAGAAAATTTTGCCTAAAATTAGTTACAGCTACTTTTCTTAAAATTAAGGAGGAGAAAGAAGGAATGGTCTTCAACGAAAGCGAAATTAGATCCTTATAAGCTGCATCCATAGGCAATAACCAGACAGAGACATAAATAAATTATGAGTTTAGAAATCAGAGTAGGATTAGGCATAATCAAATCACTATTTATCCGAGTTCCAACTAAATGGACTGAAATCTAAATCTGAAAAAGATTCTAGAATAGAGGCGAATTTTTTTATCAAATAACAACATAATAATAAGAAAATCCACAAAACAGTTATCATAGCAACTAAGGACTTGGGCCGAAAAAATCACCAAAATGGAATGTAAATTGCTTGTTGAAGACCTGACGTAAAAATACCTTGGCGTAACATTTGATAATAAACTCACTGGGCAGCTGGAAGGAATATTTTTTAAAGCCTTTAATTTACTGTAGAGGGTGATGAGGGGAATTACCAGAGAAGCCTATGAGAAGATCTTTAATCTTTTTATTTTATTAAGAGGAAAATTAATTAATTTTTGGATGGATAGATTTTGACTGAATAATTAATGTTGCTGGAATGGAATAGACGGTTACTGATATAAGCTGGTTCCTGGTTTCAGGAAGAACGGAGTGGTAAAATTTTATTGTGTTTTGTAGGAAGTTAGAAATTTGAAGAAATTACAGAGGGACAGTGGGAACAATTAACCTAAAAAAATAAAAGTCTATAAACAAAAAATTCGTAAAATTAGAAATAGATATGTAGAGAAATCGTAACCGGAGCAGCTGATTAATCGCATTTAATCCTATTATCATGATTAATTATTCTTAGTAACACCATGTAAGTCAACAGGAGTGATGTCGTTTTTTAGGAATTTAGAACGCCGTATAACTGATTCGTGATACATTAACTGGATGAATGTCTTGAAATAATCTGCAAGTGTAGATCAAACATCAAATTTCTGTGTACCGTTGTCGACACACATTCTGGAAACAAGAGAACATTTCCCAAGTCTGGTATCGGTTTCAACGCCACCTCGGGCTTTGGAACGCCGCAAGTGCTTCAATGGAGAAATGGAATCTGTTCCTTATAAATTCCCGTCTATAATCTGACCAAAGAAAAAAAAAACAACTTTGCATTATTGACTTAGCCAAATACAATCTCACCGATACAGTCCCTTCATCTCGGGATCAACAAATTATCTTCCCAATATATCATTTTTTATGAAACGAGATCTTCGCATCAACTAGTTACGCTAACGCTGGTAGGTACAGTGTAGCAAGAATACCGAAATTTTTGGCACCTAGTGAAATCTCGTAATGGAATCCATGATAACGTAGGTTCTTAAATCCTACAAAACTCTAAGTTTTGTTTCTACGTTGTTTTTTTGTTGTTTTTTTATTTGGGGTTTACACCTCGTTAGCTGATTAGAGGCGGGATAAGGAACGAAAAGGAAATCGGCTATGACGTTTTGAAGGAACCACCCCCCCATAATTCGGGAAAACATGGAAAACCGAATTATGGATTACCCGAAGGATATTGGATCCTTGTTGTCCGGAATGCTAGGTTGGTAGACGAGTGGAATTTTCTGGCCTCGATTTTAGAGGACGCAGGTTAGAATCCTCATCGGGCATTCAGATTTCGGTTTCCCATGGTTTCCCGAAATCCTATTCCTCCCTAGTTCTTTTCCGCATCTAACGACCTCGACATCGACGGTAGCTAAATCATTAGGAAAAAAATACCAGCGCTCGGTCAATACACTATTAAATTATTGTTTTGATTACTGTAAACAAACATAGTTCAGTATTTCTGAGCGACTGAATGGGAAATCGTCGGTGTTCTGTAATGAGCCACATTACTCTGTTGTTGTTTTGTGTGGAGGGCGTGCTTGTGAGTGGCGTTTAGGGCTGAGACAGCTTAGCTGGCTCGCTATTACCTAGCGGTGTGTACACGGCGGCAGTGGCAATCTGACCGGCCATTGTGCGCCCATGAATCATTCATTGACACGTTCATTGGAGCGTCGGCGCGAGCCAGTCTTCTCCCTCCACCCGCTAGCGGCCACTTACACCGGGGTTCGCGGTGAACATATTTACACTGCCCTGCCAAGGAAGAGACAACTCAGCCAGCGATACCTTCCACTCTATGGATTTACTTTACCAGAGCTAGAGAATTCAGACGTGATTTTTTTACTGTTATCATTCTCTCGAATTGTTTGATGCAATCCTTCATCTCTACCAATCTTGACACACCCCTTACAACATCAGCTAACTGTCGAAGATGTTACGACACACATAAACATCGTCACTTTTTTCGGTCTCGGTCGAATTTACAAGTTTGAAGGAGAAAAAAAAAAAATACGTGCTTACAACAAAATTTAATGTCTTGGATTAATTAATTTTCTACCATGTCAGTATTCAATAACCGCTACCTCGTTTCTTTCTAGCTTTTCACTTACAAAGTAGGCTACAGCAGATTGCTCCACCCAGTAAAGCCGCAAACAAGTTTCTCAATATGCAGCTTGCTTGTGAATTTCATTCAGTCGTTATCCTCTACTACGTGAGATATCTTATGTAACACAACTGATATTCGATATGCAATAATGTATTTAATTTGCATAAAGTACTAGAAGAGGCTTCTGAAAACTGAAGTATTATATTAGGATTTTAGATAGTATCTTTTTTCAGGTGTAGATTTGACTAATCACAAAACTCTAAGTAATACAACAAAAAGAGAATATTTATCCAATTGTTGTCATACAGCTAACTCTTGCATTCCGATTTTTTCCCGTTTTATTTGTATAGATTTTTCATTTTGGACTCAGTTACATTTATGAATTCATATCCCAACAAATTTGCTATGAATCTTTGCAACATGAAGTAAGGGCTTTCTATCAGTAAAACAGCAAAAACTAAATACGAAGATTCAACACCAAACAAATTTGTTGTGACCGTCAAGAACTCTCTTTTGCAGCTATTCAACCTATGCCGGTTTTTTTACGCAATTCAAATACTCCAAAATATAAAGTAATAACATCACTAAGTGATGGTGGAAATTGTATAGAAAACTCCTTAGGCAAGATTTCTAATGTGAAATCTACTCCGTTATTTCAGAATACTTACGATATTAAAAGAAATTTCGATACATGATTCTATTCAGTGTCTTAATAAGCTTCAGTATTATTCAGATGTGTTTTCATCAACACTAATTCGATAATCTTCGCCAAAGTAAAAATTTGAACTGGCGTAATTAACGAGGTGGCAAATCGCATCTTGTAGTGCTGCTTAAGCGTGGCAGCACTGAAAATTATCCGGTAGCTATCAAAAAATGATTTATTTTAAGCTACAGAAATTGAACAAAACACTTCCACTGCAGCGTATAAAAAAATCATGCTAATGGAGGAACCAGAAAATTGGGTTAGTCCAAAGAATCTTATTATGAGTTTTGTTAAATATTTATACCAATGATCAACCAATGTTTTATGAAGACATTTTATACACTCAGTCAATTTGGCAATCGCTACACATCAGTCTACACTGGCAAGACCAGGAAATGCCTTCGATATTATACGATCTCACATTAAACACTATTCACTTCAAGCCAACATCGAGCGAAAACGAAAGTAAATGTTTTCCAACTTATCATACAAAAGGTAAAAAGAAACTCTGAGTTATTTGGGATATTGAAGTACTCGAACAGACAAACATCCATAAATTTTTGGACCTAGGCCGTTGTGTGAACTTAGGCCGCCACACACGAGCAGTCCATCTGGCGCCAGGCCATTTCGCACCATTCCATTTAGACTCCGTCCAAACCAGGGGGTCACACACGACAGAGCCGCGCCAAGCCAGTGCGTGCCTACAAATTTCGCCAGTCCGGCTCTGGCAGTGTAGGGGCTAGCACGATTGCTCGGCATTTTAAGGGTCACCTATTCGAACTCCGCCCTGGGGCTTGTTTGGTTTTATTTTAGTGTTGTTTTTTTTGTCTTCAAAATGTGTCCCAAAATTACATGAAAGAAGCCAAATACAATATTTAGTACAATATAAACTGGAGCTGGCTAAATGATCGTACAGACCGAAGGCCCTTTTTTTTTTCGCTAGGTTATGGAAAGTTGTTTTTTTTTTTTAAAATCAGTAGTCATTTAAAACAATTTTTTTTCGCTTTTAATTTTATTTTACAGGGGAAAAAAGTAAATGCTTTTTAAATGAATTCTTAAAAACAAGTTCGAATCCCCGTCCGGGCATCCAGATTTGGGTTTTCCGTGGTTTCCCCAAATCACTCCAGGTGAATGCCGGGATGCTTCCTTCAAAAGGTCATGGCCGAATTCCTTCCCATTCCTTGCCCCCCATCCTTTCCCGTCTCTAAAAACCTAGTTGTTATAGGAGACATTAAGCATTAAAAAAAAAATAAAAAAAAATTGTCATAAACGAAGAAAATTAGTAAGAACGTATAAAATACAAAATGCGGTGGTATAAGTCAATTTTCCTTGCTTTATGGAAATTAACATAATGCAAAAGATATTGTAATAAATTCTGGAACATAGATGTTGTAATATATTCATTTTAGTGATGTCACCTGGAATCAAATTTAACACCAAGGTTATAATTGAATAAAGTCTATAAAATGGTTACATTTTACTACTGACAAAAATGACTGAAACTAGTGTTTATTAAAAAAACCGAACGAACATACTACTGTGTATGACTTACACCGGTGTATTTATAACCAAATCTGATATATAGTGAGATTGCGTAATGTATCTTGAATTGTAAGAAAGAAGATCTTGAATTGTTTCTTTAGAATCAGTTATGTCTTTGGAAATCCTATTGGGAAGTGCGCTTTAAGTTAGCATGTAGGATACACAGTGAGCACGCAGGATGCGTTTACAAACACAATGATTTAAGTCTGATTTATACCACTTTGTTGATAAATAAAGCACGTATTTCGTTCATCAGTTGAATTTTCAGTTCCTCCTGTTGGAAGCTGATGGAAATCTGACTTGCTTCATATTTTTTACTAACAGATTGAGAGATTGATTTATCTACATATGGTTTCGGTGTCTTTTTTTTATTAAAAATGTGACTGACCTACACCATTGTGACTTAAACCCTTCCAAATAGAACCTATCTCCGTGAGATAAAAACTCTTTATTTGAAGCCTCGGCCAAAGCTCATATTTTCGATTTTTCAGAATTGTTTTTGGTGTTGCACTAATTCACTATTAATACTGATTTTTTTTAAAATATCTGTGTACAAGAATGAAAGAACTAGGGTGAAAACGACGAACAGATGAAATTCTATGAATTTATTAGCTGTTCTAAACTAACTATTGGGTTTAATCTATAGATATAATAAAACTATAAACGGGAAAGTCTGCACATATGAGAAATTCTTTAAAAAATGAGTTCGGGTAGTATTAACGCGCTACAGGAAAGAAATTAGCTGTATTTTTTTAAATTTGTGTCTGTCTGAAAATTATGAACAGGATTAAGAAAAATAAATATTTGTCAGATTTTGACCGAGTTTCGCTTAATGTACAGTCCGTGGTCCCGCGAGTAAAATAAGGCAAGTTTCATTTTGATGTGAATTTGGAAAGCTGAGATATTTAAGACAAAAGTGTCTGCAAATTAGTACCCACTTTTCGTTGAGCGGGTTATCCCACTCCAGTCGTGGTGGGGGTAGTCTACCAGATCCTTGGCTACCTGGCTCGGCGCGGTGGATTTTGGACTCGCCAAAAATCCAGCAGGGCCTGCCGAGCCACGCCAGTCCGTCCGCGCCGCCACACACACGACGAGTTTTGGATCGGCGCGAGGACATTTGGCCTGTTGGCTCGTCCGTGTGTGGGGGCCTTAACGTTCACGCCTAGCATTCGGGAGAACACAGGTTCAAATCTCCGTCCGGCCATCCAGATTTCAGTATTTTACGATTTCCAGAAATCACACCAAGGGAATTACGGGATGATTTAAAAAAAAAAAGTCATGGCTGAATTTTTTCACCTTCCATGACTCCAATCCTCTCCCGCCTCTAATGAAAACTAGACTTAAATTCCTTAGCGTAAAAAAAGCCAAAACATTGAAATATGTGGCAGTTGTATCTTACAGAACTCTCTTTCATAAAAACCACTGTTGTAAAACAAAACAGAAGGTTGCAACATGGAATGGCTTATGAAAATTAGACACAAGCAAGTGGAGAAAAAAATCCTAAAGTGTTCGCAGCAGTGCAAGCCTTGCATTTCATGACTGGTTTCTAACGGACTGATACACATTTTCATGTTCATGTTTTGATGAACCAAACATATAGGGTGTAGGAAGCAACTGGGCCGATGAAGCTAACCTACTACGATGTTCAAACGGACATTAGATGAATGACAAGTTAACTTTGATGTAGTCTCGTTGTTCTCTTTGGCAGTAGACTCAAACAAAGAAAAAGCTTCCGAAGAAATTACTTCGTTTACTCATCAGATCCTCCAGCTGGAATTACTCTAGTATAGAAAGCTTGTAGAATGCTATCAGCTTAGGAACAGGCGTGGCGCTGATGTGTTTATCAGGTAGTTCCTGGAAGACCTTGAGAATTCCAGATGAGAGCTTTTTGTAATATATGAAGACATCATCTGTTCCTCGTCGAAAATACTCACTAACATGTTAACCAAGATGATAAGTAAATTGATGTAATTACGTGTAGCATGTCACAGAGAGTTTCTCCAAATTTATGGTTTACTGACCCATATCTTATTCATACGTATTATTCCGTTTTCATTAAGGAAATGAATAGTATTAATCTGTACTATTCATTTTGACACGTTCATGATTTGTAATCTGCACACCAAGACGGTTACAATTCTTAAGGTAACTTCAAAACCCCGATGACGATTAGACATTAACTGCCATCTATCCCTGATTCGGTTGAGGCTACATCACGTGATCTAAGACTTTTTGACCTATGCTTTTGCTGCGAAAATTGAGCGCACATAGAAGGGAAAAATCAATTCATAAATATCTTTTCTTCTTCCTTTTCCAATAAAAGCAAATACACTCATTTTTTCTTGTGGCTTAGCGAAGTTTATTTATGTCACACATCGTTATAATGATGTTTAGGGTATGTTGAAGGTAATACTGAAAACGAATAACTATTCCTTTGTCACCAATGTTAGTTCTTCAAGAAAATTCGAATTATGATCTTTTGTATGTTGTTTGTATGTCGGTTTTTATTCAATGGAAATTAGTATTCATTTGTCTTGATAATTTTTATTTCATTTGAGCTGGTTGTAAATTTTACAGCACTTCCTTCAGATAACATTAACCATTTCTGTTCTCCTCCATGCTGTATGTTACATTGTCCCTTCATGTCGTTTATGTAGCCCTTTTGTCCAAACATAGAAACACGTGTTTTAAAGGTTACTTTGGAGGAACTTAGATTTATAAATATTTTAATATTTCGTAAAATTACTGTTCTTTCTGTTACTTTTTTATGTTTTCTGTTTGTTGTTTCTTTTGTCACAGCACGAAGAAACTTTCAACCCCGCACCAGAACGTTATTTATTTAATCTTATTTATTACGATCATATTTTTTCGGTTTTATAGAGTCATGCATTATATATTCTTGCCAAACTGAGAAGGCGAACTTGGTGTTTATGTTACTGTGAACACAGTGTTCAGTTTTGTTGGCAGTTGCAGCAAGGTTGCTCTGTGAGGTTAACTTCAGTACTTCCCGCGTACGCCACAACTTTGCTGACACCTCTGTTAAAGCGGAGGAAATTGTTTCGTAACGAGCCCCTGGATCTCAGATTTCTGTATAAATCCAGTGATAGAGTCCTCACAGATCAGCTGTCAGTATAAAATTTCAAAATTTTAGTGATTTTTTGGGAAAAAATATCTTTTTCCTGTCCTCTGAGAGAACGGATGAAGTTACTTGGCAGGTATGATTCAGAAACTGTTTGCTTTCACCTCGAATCAAATATTCCGTAAATGACATAATTCAATTTAGGATTTTCCGTTAAAATCAATTAGTCGTATTTGGACTGGCTTGACAAACGATAATACTCGTATATGTTGAAAACTTCAACTGTGCCTTATTCCGTAAATCCGTTGTTAGATTTACCAGTTTTTCGCTGCAAATACGTTATAAGTGCGATTGTGTTTCTACAGTTCTCAGCACTTACGTTTATGTCATATGATGGGGCTTTTATGACTATACGACTGAGAGATGGTTAGTGCAGGGCAAAGAAATGGGAAGGAAATAGGCCGCCACCTTTACTAAGAAGAAACCATCTCGGTGTTCGCTTAGAATGACTGTGAGAAATCGTGGGAATCAGAAATCAGGATGGCCGAAATATGGACCGAATCGTCAATCTCCCTAATGCCAGGACCGAAGATAACTCATTCACCGATCATGGTTTGGCATTGGGGACTTAATGAATAACGTAATGACATGGATATATACATTGAAATGGCTTTATAAACACCTAACAAACCTCCAGACGTACAGATACTAAAAAATTTTACATAAATTTGTAACTGATGGATTGAATTTCTGGGAACGTATCGGCTGTTAACTTTAAATTATCTCTGTTAACTAACCAATCCTTGCCATTTATGAAGTGGATATCTGTTTGAAATATAGAGGTACTGAGGGTTTATTTTAACTTGTCTATATTATTGGAAGCTAGCGCTAAAGTATTTCCGTCATTAAGGAACTGCCAGAAATAAAGTAATAACTGAAGAAACGAGGCTTTACCGTTTTAAAACTGAATCATTGTACAGTTGTATAAACACTTGCAACACACGGTGGTCGGTCTAGTTCTTAGATTATACTGTATCAACAGAGTTATCTCTCAGAAATTTGCATGGTACATACATTTTATGTTTTTATCCAGTTTCGTGAGTGCATAAATTTACACAGAAAATTCCTTGGTGCACTGGTCCACTCAAATCTAATGCTAACAAGAAGACACATTGGAAGCAGTCCGATAAACTACATTACAAACTGACATCTGCGTTGCTTATTGTGAAGATAATTACAAGAAAACAATTTCTGCTGTAATCACAAATGCCTAGTTCTGTGAAAATGACGTACATTCACAGATATATAAAACATTTAATAAATTCGTGGGCGAATTGTTGATTCTTCAACTCGACTTTTTAGGGCACTAAATGATAATTTTAAACCCGATTATAGTTAAAACAAGTGCCAAACTTTTTTATTCTTCCAGCGTGATTTCTTGGTACATAACGGCTGCTATTTATACACCGCACTGAAGACTAAACTCAACATACGGAGACTTAACTCTAATCTTTGTCTGAAGTGCTGGGAAAACACATTGCCCACATGTTAAACTGATCATACAGATTTTTCTGCTTCTTCTCCTTCACTAGCTTTTCACAAAATTTGCCTTTGATGGATTTTACTCATTGCTGGCACGGTGAAATTTAGAGCTTTGACTTTGCTGCCGCATGATTTTGTTGCCGCCAAGAGTATTATATCTACTACCAGATCGCAATAAGTACAAATGGACGGAAGTGAAGCGTTGACATCTTTCTGCTAAATTTGTAACTATATGTGTTCTATTATAATAAGTGTATTTTTGTGAAATATGTTTTTTTATAAGGCTGAGATTTGGTACCGTTCCGGCATTCCCCTTGATAACTGTGTGAAACCGTCTTAAAAATCGTAGGCAGGACGGTCGGTAAGCGGTTCCGCGCCCGGTCTTGTTGTACCTTCCCAATCCAGTGTGTCTGAGCGTACTGAGCCAGAATGGCGAGTTAGACTGACAGTACAGATATAGTTCATAAATTAATATATTCTTGTTTCAATGTAGAAACTGCAGCAAATGTATGAGTCAAGTAGAGCACTGTTTCTAGTTGGGCAAAAGTAAACAATAACGATTTTTAATGCAGTGTTTGTTCCCTGCAATTTATGTATAAGAAATCACTGAGATATGCTATCTTCAATCCAAGACGAAGGTGTTTCTGAGTAAAAATTGGTGCTTCCACTTGTGTTTACGCAACTGAGGCGTTGCGCTTTACAGGCCCACGCAGCCTGCTATTAAATGAGTACCGTGCAAGGAAACTCCTCGAGAAGGTAAAGAAAAAAGTGCCGACTACGCCACGTCCAGTCAGTAAATAGGAATGAGGAGCTCTACCTCCGCCAATCCTACGGGAATACGGCTTGAAACCTGTAAAAATCCATTGCCTTTACATTTTTAAATTACGACGAATCACAACATTTATCTTCTCAAAACATCGAACCTAACAACGAATCACAAATTAGCGTCTCAGAATGTTTAGCTCTTTTCTGGAAACTACAACGCTTCCAGTGTGAGTCGGCGTTATTCTGCTTTTTTACGATTGTAAAATATTTATTTATCTCGGCGTACTTCTGGTATAATTCTTGAAATCAGCAGCTTCAAGACATTGAAAACATATTGCAAGCTAATAAATTAATCACCAGTTGATAAGTATGTCAGTGTTATAGCTAACCTTTCTTCAGCGGTTACTGCTTTCCAAAAATTTGTATCATTCTTAACATTTTCTCCCGGATCGACTCTAATGAAAATATATAGACAGTGGATGTCATTCTTGCAAAGTTTCGAAAATGGTCATACTGTTTAAAAATAATTTACCACTAGTGAGCATTCTATTCCGATAAAGTCTAGCTGCCTAACACCGTATTTTATTTTTATTATTAACTAAAGTTGCAATCACCATGAATGCAGCACTAGCCACGGCTAAATCGTCACCGCGTTCTATATCCACGCTCTAATTTCACAACGCAGCCGACTCATCAGAACAAACAAATGGACGGACATCTGTCGCGTTCGATGCCTCAGCGAACTGCTAAGTGCAACCAAAGAGTACGTAGGCCTACGTAACGCCTCGCATCGCCTCGCCTCGCCTCGATCCCGTTCGTGTGTTGCCTCGCACTGATGTGTACCTGCCTTAATTAAATCCGGTGGTTTCCCCTAGCCGTCCCAGTGATGAAAGTGTATGTAAGCGAGATGACTGATATGGTTGTGTTCAATGTAGTGTGTTGTTTGCATTTGAGTTAATGATATATGAAGGAAGAGAGAAGGTGTAACACATTTCAGCCCATTCAGTCCTATTATTCCAAAAGGGCACCAAACATCCCCATCCTACATACGTATATTATTATATGACTTCAGAAAACTCAGCTGAAAGTATTTAAGCATCGGGCTTAGCCCGTCCGCGCGTCAACATTTAAATTATTATCGACCTGGGCAAGACTCTGATTGTCTATATGGCGAAACACTTATATATCCATCGGTCAACTGAGTTCTGCTGATCAACCTGAAGTCTAAGCATTACACAATCAAATGATTAACACTTAACGATTTCAAGTACAGTACATGAAGTATCGGTTAGAGAAGGAAATGTCTGAATGTGTGACGTAGCTTTCTCACGCCACGGAGCTGTAAATGTAAGGGAACGATTCGTCGATCGTTTCACCTGAATGCGAGTGTCTTACCAATGCGCCTCCAATCCTCGATTTAGGCTGCAGGTGGAGGGACGGCATTGTCCGTCCGGTTGGCTATTCGTGGCATCGTCATAGGACAGACAGAATGCCATTTTAATGAACCTGAGCTTCTCTCCGAAGCAGTCCTGTTGACAAAAGGCATCCCTAGCGTTGCCCTTATCTGGGGCACATCAATGGCGGACCATGATTACTATCGACTTCGTCCGTAATACGTTGCACTGGGAACCGATATTATTTACTGTCTTGGACCGCCGCCAATATTTGCCAGGCTTCAGCCCCGATACTCCTTGCACTATTCTCGACGACATTCTCAGGTAAATTTTCCGAAAGATTTCTCCGGACTGATTTAAAAGCTGCTTATGATGAAAGAATATTGATTCATTCTCAGGCTTCTGGACAAATATAACAATTTTTACTGGTGTAAAAAATCTGCCGAAATTGAGACAGTAAAAATGAATTGTTGAGACACTTTGTCAGCTTGGAAACTCATTCAAGAATCTCCCCTATAATAAAAATTTGATCTGACTTAATTTAAGTGTTGAAGGTATATAAAATAAAAAAGTAAAATATCATGGTTGGCAGCAGTGTTCGCTACTGGGGACGATGATGGAGGAATTACAACGGAGAATGAATCTGAAGCTAGTGAACAAACTGAATAGGATCATGTATTGAAGTTTTTCAAAGACAATCACTTCCTTGCAGCCTGATAATTTTTTGAAGATCGTTGTATTATGAAATAACGAAGTAAATCTTGCCCTATCACTTTTATATAAAATATGGAATGTTTCTGTTATCACCTAGTAAATTTCATACCAAGACGGTGCAGCTTAATTTGCTGTGGCCACATATTGCAGAAAGTTAATTCACAAGGTATAACAAGTAATCCTAATTTCGAAACTTCATCTTTTCTGAAATTTGCATAAAATAACTCATTTAGTATATTGACTGAGAACTACCCCAAGTACTCCATTTCTGAACAATTAGTAACAAATAAAAAAATGACAAATAAAAACATGTAAACGTAAAAAATATGAACTTCAACAAATATTTGCAGGAAAATGTATGGAGATCTCTAATCTTACATTAGCTAATTTTGAAGGCTTGATTATAATATCTATTAAGCATTTTTCACCTGGGATAATTTTGGTTTAAAAAAAAAAAAAAAAATCAGACAAGAAAATCATAGCAGATACCCACCTGCATTCACAAAGTGTATACATATACGAACTACATCATATTCATTTACACAGAGATCATTTTAAACATAATAATACGTTTTTGTCACTAGTACATATTCGTTTTATTTATCAGTTCATAAATACCAGATTAGTTCACATTCGTATTTAAAGCATCCCGTTGTGACGAGTATAGTATGTAATCATAATATTTTACATAAAACATCTGAAAACGATAGTCGTATGTAGACAAAGACTTATTTTTGTGAAACACTTTAATTACACTCATAAAACTTATGCTAGACGTGAAATTTAATCTCGGCGGCAGTTTGACATTGGTATGAAATGGGTATATTGAAACAGAAATAGTTTAACATTAATTGATTTTTTGCTCTTTTAGAAGGTGGACCAGATTAAACTAATATCACACTTCTAGTAACATTTAATCTACAGCAAACTAATAACTTGTTTGAAAAAAATAAAATGTAGTCTGTCATTCGTAATGGAAGTTAAAGTAACTTGCGATGGATGTCGTTTATATCGCCACCGATCGAAGGAAAGGAGCAGGACAGGTCCGTGTTTCTTTTGGCGTCTGAGAAAGGAACAAAATGTTCGCTGAATAACGTTTTTATGTGCCGACGTGATTCTCCTTAAATAAAACAGATGGCGGGAAATCAAGCAATTTCCACATGGCAGAGCGCCGCGCACGCCCTATCAGGGCGGCAGATAAAGGCAAATCCGTGTCGTAGACTGAGGGGGAGGAAAAATCGGGGATTTGCCGGAACTCCAAGGTTCACGGCGCCTCAGTTGCCGATTTGCATCTAAAGTCGAGCGGGCAAGTTGTTTGTCGGGTCAGAGGCAGCGAATAAGGAACTGAATGTCCGGCGGCTCCTCATGCTAAACTGAAGCTGTGCGCGGTCAAACTGCAAATTACAGCAGGCTTCAGTGCTCCCTATACGATAATACTACCAACTCCCTCAGGTTACCACGATCGATGACATCCGCGAGCAGAACGGCAGCAAAATGCCAAAGAATACAGCTCAGTGATGATTGTACTGAATGTAGTTTATTGGCAGTTTTACACAATCTCAATCTCCCCTCCAATAACTTTCTTTCTGTTTATCCTAATCTCACTTTTTTGGTAGCACAAAGACGAATACTGATGCATGATGCATACGTATAAATTTCCCCACCCATTCCTTCTGAAAGGGATGATACAGGTAGGCTAGTAGAAGTCAGAAGCGAAAAAAAAAAAAAAAAAAAAAAAAGTTTATGGGGCCTGGATATTAGATATGGAAAAATACATTTTAAATATCGGTTTAAGATGGTAGTTTTACGTAGTGGTTGTGTACAAATCAATATTTACACACTTGCACTAGGATGATTGATAGTGTCCAAACCAAATTGCTTCAATAATTTTAACCCGGCACGTGTCGGATTAACTTATCAAAGGCAACATTTTTTTTTATTTATTTAAGAAAATCTTTCTTCTATTGAAGAGTAGTATTTCTTTGACTATCTATTGAATTAATTTTTAACATTTCATAAATGGAGCAAAATTTTTTTCCGCTTACTGAGTCACTTAATAACAACGGCACATGTAGAAGTAAAAAATAAAAATTCTGAACTTAAAAGTTCTTGTCGTACGCCTGAATGATAGGTTACAGACTTTTGGAGGTTATGCATTTGTTTCTTCAAAAAATGGTTGAATAGGAAATTAATTGAAATTTCGTAAATTATTTAAACATGAAACTATTTTACCTAATTTCAGCATCAAATGAGGTAGAATTTACACTCATGTTTTAAAATATCTTCTTCTTTCATTCTTGCAGTACAAAAAGATAACGTTTTCACAGGCGTATGTGGTCGGCATCTCTCACTTTGTAGCTAATTTCGTGATGGAATATCGATATTCAATAAACACACAATTTTCACGTTGCCTACGTGTCACGGAATAAAACAGAGTTACTGCGATTCGCGACAAGCAAAATTATTAAATGGATGCTATAAATGGCACGAAACGACGAAAAAATATAGCCATTGGTAATGATTCCGAGAAAAGTTATGAATTTCGCTATCGATTAAAATACGAATATAGTTAATTGGTTACGGTGAACAAACAAAATTACATTGCAATTTAATAACTAACCTTTTCCATACACTTTTTAAAAGAAGAAATATTCAAGTATAGCAGAACTTACGCAGAAAGCGAGTGATAGAATGAAATACTGTGCGCAAATTAGTGAGATTTGATGTCTTGTTTAAATTACACGTGTACTCGAAGGTCGTTATAATAGCCGATTATTAGATAATGGGGAATGAGTGATATTTAATGAATTTATGGATAGCTACCTTAATTATAAGGCTGTAGACGATTTTGAGATACATTTTGTTGGTTTGACTGCGAATGCTAGTACATTTCAGTTTTTATGGAGCATAATAAGACATATAAATAATTTTCTCGGATGACTAGCCGAGTTATATGAATGTTATAGTTACACGATATTTCGGCGCACTGAATCATCGACGCCATCTGGTGAAGATGGCGTCGATGATTCAGTGCGCCGAAATATCGTGTAACTATAACATTCATATAACTCGGCTAGTCATCCGAGAAAATTATTTATATTTGCAACGCCGAGAAAAACTACGTAATAATAAGACAGTTTCTGCTTCTACGTAACAGAACGAATATTTACATCCACATTATTTTATTCATATTACGGAACCCCAATGTGTTTCCGTGCTATTATGAATATAATTCATTTCCTAAGGTTGTAGAGTTAAAAAATGTGACTACAAACAAATCAGAACCTCACACGACATATTTCAAAGCTCTGTTGTTTCCGTTCACAAAACAACTGACAATTGTAAAATTTATAGCAAGAAATCCGCACACTGCAGCAATTTGGTGTAAGTGTATAAATAACAAATGTACTTCGGACTACCTAAACCTTTTCAGATCGATAGATGCCCTGAGGAGGCATTTGCCTTGACGGTATTCTACGCATTGATATATATATATAAAACTGTGTGTATGGTAGGAAACTTGTATTTGTTTCTAGCTGCATTTCAATGTCGTATTTCAGCATTTTTAATTTAATTCGTGGCGACTTTTCCGAATAAGGAGAGTGCAAAACATGAAAAGGACAGTATAAGGAAGCAGTTAATCCAAATTTTAATAGGTCAGTACCAGTTTTTGGGGTGGTGGAGAAGATCCCCTCCCACCCGAAATTTTTGACCATTCGGAAGTCTTGACCTGACTTGATCTGACCTGCAGTGTGCTCGACATCCACGTCCAACGAAACTTCTTGAATACAACAGGGAAACCGTTAATTGTTTCAGAAAACTGAACAATGGCTGACGGCCAGCGAAGACAATCAGATATAAACAAATAATCTTTTTAATAGTCTCATACAATTTAATTTCTCTCTAAAGTAAACGATAATGCTTTTAAAAAATAACACAGATAATTTAATTGTTTTGGTATTACTTTAAATATAAAAACAATTTGAAATGACCGAAGACGAGTCAGAATTTGTTTATCGACAGAATTTTCTTTAAACGTAAATATTTAATATTAAAAGTTTTTAATAATTACAACAACACTCATATATTCATAAATAATTTATATCATATTCAGTTGATATCCTTTAACGATTAGACAGTTTTACATGAACTCCAGTAAGTAAGATTTTTTTTTTATGTGGCATTTGGCTTCTCGTAGGCCACACAGCCAGCTCAATTGTGATTTCAGTTCGTCCAGTGTTTACAGTTTTCTCCATTGTATGTATTATTTTTCTAGTAATTATAGACACCACAGGACACACACTTAACACACACATACCACACTTAACACCCATGCCTTCGGCCGGACTTGAACTGGCGACCTTCGGCACGTGGAGCCAGTACCCTACCCCCTACGGTACCCAAGACGGCCGTAAATAAGTTAGTCTTCGTACTCTCATGAAATAATTAGATAAGAAGAGATATAATCAGAAGGAACGTACACACTGATTCTGTTGGCCGGTCGTTGCGTAAGCAATCTTGTTTGTTTTTTTCCCTGTTGTAGAATAGAGCTGTAAAAGTAAAGAGAAATTCTGTACCCGTATGTATTCGTTACTAAACCAATCAATACCCGTTACTTTCGAAACGTTACTCGTTACTTTCGGTACAATCGAACACTAGCATGAAGCATCGCATACGGGACGACTTCGTTCGTATTTGGTAAAGTTTAAGTAAAATGTTTATTTACTAAAATAAGCTTAGGTAAGTTGTTTGTTTGGATAAAACTTAAAGTAATTAGCACATGGATCTTACGGAAAATCTCTAAATGTACACTTGATTTGCTGTAATGAATTTTATATTCAAAAGAATAATCTAATTTCAAAACAAACACCTGTTTGCACAAACAAAAAAAGACCTGACCTTTCACTGACAGTGGCATATCTAATGACAATAACTAATGGCGGCTATTTTTTAAAGTAGGCTACTCAAAACCCTGCCTGAAATGATAATGGAACATGTATTATCAAATATTATAATCTCCTCAAAGTATTTTGTTTTAAATAGGAGATTTCACCACTGACTTCCTTTACTGTTTTCATTTATTTTTGTAAATTCTTCGTACTTTTGTGATAGATTTGTTAAAATAAATGTGGACATACCTTCAAATCGGGCCTGCAGGCAGAGTGCTACTGACTCCCGCTTTGTTTCATTATAAAAATATTAATATTCAAAACTTTTAAATCAATATTAAAGGTTGTTGCGTTGCGGTTACAACAAACATTCAACATGAAAGCCAGTACCGCATTAATCACATGGATCCTGCGGTAATAATACAATAACACCAGGCACAAGGGTATAGAATTCTGGAACTGCAAAAAAGGGCTGCTAGATTTGTGTCTGGAAATTATCGCATAATGCAGTCAGTAACAGATATGATAAAAGAGCTGGAATGGGATTCATTGGAAGAAGGGAGGAGGGTGAAGAGGGTCACGGGAGCGTGCAAGGCATATATTGATGATGAGGCATAGAAATATATTGGTGTAAGAATTAAAAGTAATGCTTGCAAGGGAAAAGATGACCATGACCACAAGTTGGCGCAAGGAAGATTCTCTTTTTTAGATAAGGGTGTCAGGGATTGGAATAAGTTACCAAGAGAAATTAAAACGTTGAAAGAATTTAATTAAATATTATTAAAATAACAAGTACAGAGATGTATATCACAAACTATTAAACAATTCTTTTATATTGTAAATTACACTTTACCCTATAAAATAAAATAGAAGGTATCAAATATTAAAATAAACAAATTTCAAAAATGTTTTAAATCAATAAACCTCACTAATGAACGATCAATGAAAAAACAGTAACTATCTCAAATTATCCATACAAATTTTCTATTTACAAATTATGCACTGTAAATTTTAATGTTAAATAAAATAAAAAAATTCAAACTTGGTCTTTACGCTGGCAAAATTAGTTAGCTGCGAGAGCTATAACGTGTTCGTATCTATACGACAAATGCTAGTAACGAAACATGCGAGTAACGAAATGAATTTGTGAGTAACGATTTGGTACTTCGAGTCAGGCGATGAACCCGTTACTCAGTAACGAATACATCGTTACTTTTACAGCTCTATTGTAGAATCTATTAACAAGGTACGCCGGCATGGTTAAATATTTCATGTCTTGCATCTAAAGCATTTTTATAGGGATCTGACATAGCACTACAGCAGTTTAACAGTTTTCACATAGAGTTTTAATGATTCATTTGAGAAAATGTCAGACCATCTCAGAACAAAGGTTCCTCATGGGGACTGTATAGCCCACCGGTGGGCATTAAACACGAGATGATTAGAGGCATTTCTGGTCCAAGACAAATTAGAGGGCGTTGAAGACCAACCGCCCCCCCCCCCTTGCTTTTCATTATTATCTCCGGCTCTAAGAGGAATTAGCGTAGTAAGCAATTTATTAGCTAAGTAAAGATACAGACTGTCAATAGCTGAACGCGGAGATTTAAAATTGCTGATTAGAGACAAATTAGTGTCATTGCAATGAGCTTAGCCCTGTAATTAATAATTATTTTTTGGTAAGTTTTCAATCAAACTGTGAACATTTTAATAACTTTTAATAAAGTAATTTTGCTAATATTACTTGTCTTTCTATATCATACATTATATTGTAAACTTAACCTAAATGGATCCCCATCGAATCACTGTTTCAAAATGTGGATTACAAGACAAAGAAGTTGGAGCACTACGAATTATACTATTTAATACAAGAAGGGGAGTCAATATTTCTTTTTTGAATAGGAGGGTGATGAGTAATTTTTTGTTCGAAAAGGGGCGGTTTACTAATAAAGGTTAGGACCCCCTATGGTGTAATGCGTATTTAAACCATTCTCTTTTCATAGTGATGTATCATAACGCGATTGATGTTACTGAGCAGTTTCAAAGCACGTATTCATACTTGTTATTTCATAACGAATTTACTTTGTGGTTTACCTGCGCATGCATGATCAGATGTGGGGCGATACGCAGCGATGCAGCCGTCCGGGGACGAACAAATTATCTCGCTCCGCTGCCGACACGCGCTCTCGCGTCAGTCTGCCGGCCAAATCCCATCGCCAGCCGCGGACAGGGCACATCTGCAACGCGTGTTCTCCGGAATTGCTTGTCCAGCGCAGCGACCGGCCTAATATAGCTCCCGCCTGAATACACACGCTCCAGTTCTCAGTTGTTTGGTTGCTCGGGGCCACACGGATTAGCATCACGTGAAACGCCAAAGGGAATTCTTTATTATTTACAATTAGGTTATGTGAGGTCAGGACAATGTGTAGTAGTACATCCACTTGATTTGGAAACCGTTATTATCTCATTGACAATAAGTACTGTAGGTCGTTTTAATAATATTAACTAGCTAAAAACACGGCTTTGTGGTGGCTTGCGAAGTTTTGTTATAAAAAATACTATAGACAATTAAAGAAATCATAAGAATTTTAATATTTAAACTTCACGAACTATCATAAAATCAGTGTTTTTAGTTTGTTGATAAAAACAATTAGGCTCATTTATAATAAGACACAATCTATCTATCTATTTATATATATATCAATATATCTATAAATTAGAAAGTTTGGATGTGTGTTTGGATTTACTTTTGGAATAAATAACGCCTTAATCACTCAACATATTCAAATGAAATTTGGCATGAAGTCAGTTGATTGTGTGCGAAGTGACATAGGATAGATTTTATCCCGCAAAATCGCATAGTTCTTTTAGAAATTGCCATTTACATCAATTCGAAAACAACAAAGAATTTCCTACTTCGTGGACAGCAGTGCCACGTTTACTCTTTGCTTTTTACGTAAATCGCAAGCACTACTTTTCAGAAATAAAAGCAAAAACCTTCTGACGTATACAAGTTTGTGTTTAGTTTAAAAGCCATAAAACCGATGCACTTGACAAATAATAATTTGGAAGCAGGAAATATAAATCTGTACTTTAAAAAAAAAGGTAGGTACTGTTGGTAAGATTGCAAACAGATGTCTTCAGTTGGGTACATAAAATAGTGTGACATCTCAAATATACCAGCACGAAAGTCGGTTCACTAAGAGTACAAAATTGCCGTGCCGGAAATGTCGTATTTATAAAAATGTAACGGATTTCAATCAATCTCGGTTCAATTTATTTCATGTGTGTCTTCTTTTTTGTTACTATACAGTCTCTGTAATATTAGAAATTATTTTTACCAAAAAGTAAAACTTAATTAACCCTATTCTATTTTTTGTTCAAAATTTTTGTACAAATTATTCACGAACAGTGCTTCTTACTTACTCTTCAATATTATGCAAATATCTATTGAAATAAACAAATATTCAATTGCATAGGCGTAATTATTCATATAAATATTATTTATCGCAATTGAGTAAATGGACCACAACAACCAGATGTTAATGAAGCCTTGCCAGGCATTTCCAGTGGACCTCTACAAACAATACAAGAAATTACACCTGAAATTACATAAGACCATCCAGAACATCAAATTCAACAAGAACTGCAAAACCAATAGTTTTAAGCCTAGCTATATAAATGTTAGTATTAAATCCATTTCGCCATCAGCTGCCAAAGCAAAAGCGGTGAAATAAACAAATATTCAATTGCATAGGCGTAATTATTCATATAAATATTATTTATCGCAATTGAGGAAATGGCCCACAACAACCAGATGTTATTGAATCCTTCTTTTAAAACGAATGATATAATGGCCTAATGTAGAAACTTATTGTTTCATGAAGCAACATTGAAAGTCGTTTACAACACAATACACCTCATTTACACGGAGCTTATGAAAGCTGTTTATTTATTACTAATAATAACTAAATTCCTTCTGCCTTACTCTGCAACAAAAATATTGTGGTCCAAGCAGCATTTCATTCAAACCACTGTCTCAGCCGCTACAAAATCAAACGATATGAACACACCTCAACACATTAAATGCATGGAAACTACATTTCGAGTAGTAACAGATTTTTCTATATCAAGATTCCTAATTACTATCACAATTAATTTCATTATACGCCTTACTAAATCACGAGCAGTAACAGTCACTTACCTTGATGTAAGCTTGACCAGCAATATTAACAAAAATTGTATTAGAGTTGTAGAGAATTATGGACTTTACGTTGTACACCGTAAGTTACAAGACTTAGGATTTAAAAAAAAAAAAAAAAAGTTACGTTACTTCAATGATTGTTACATGACGACATAGTTCATGCGACTGAATGTAGGTTCAGATGTATTCATAAGTCAAGTTTATTTCGCCATTCATAATGTCACTAAGATGCAATATGCCCTATAATGAATGTATAAATGATTTGCTGATAGAAAGGTTTGATTTTCTAGCGTCAATATTAGCCAAGTTTGTGACTTGGTTGAAATGCAGCCTGGGTGTGAATGAGAACTGAAACATTATGTGTTACTAATGTTTTCCCGATCATACAACTAAATATCAAAAACTGGTTATGTACTTGCCCCGAAAAATGACTCTTTTGCTAAAATAAATAAAAAAATATTAGAGGAAATAGCCGGAGAAGTGACAACATACTCTTCCATCGATACAGTAATGTCAACTGACGATGGTGTTACCTACCCCGTCGAGAATTTATACTCCTTCGAGTTATTTGGGCTACCGTCCAACAAACTCGAACTTAAGGTTGGCACTCGAGTTCTCCTAATGCGTAATCTCGACCCCCCCCCCCCTCCAAGGTATTGCAATGGCACCAGATTACGTATCACAGAACTAGAAAGAAACATTGTGATGATGACAATTCTTACCGGTGCATCTGAAGGGGAAGCCGTATTAATTTTCCCTTTCAATTAAAAATATTACAGTTCCAATTAAAAATTGCATTTTCAATTACAATTAATAAATAGCAGGGTCAAATGTTAAACGTTCTGGGAATACATTTGGATAATTCATGCTTTTTCCCATGATCAATTATATGTTGCCTGCTCGCGGCAATCGAGTGTAAAAAATTTACGTTTTTTCAGAAAATAACAAGTCATACAATATAGTATTTACCGATGTATTAAACTGAAAATACTCTTAACATACAGAATATTTTTATTGTTTTAAAAGTTCGATGAAATTTTTGTGGAACATAAATAAATATTTGTTATTTTATTGCAAATTTTTAATACTACTATTACTAATAAAAGTATCTGTAATATAAATTTTATGGTCATATTGACCTGGCGACAAGGCTTCTTTGCGTCTGCCCAATCAGGCCCTTTCGTAGCCGCTTAACTAACCCAGTAATCCTTCCGGGCTTAGAGGATCCGCAGTTCAATGTGGAATCAGTACCACGTGAGTATTCTGGCGTACTTCATATCACACAGCAACTTATGCCAGAGGTGAAGGTCGAGCTAAGGACCTATGAAAATCCTCGCCGAGACTGGGATCCAAGCTGGGGACTTTTCCATCTCCAGTCTGACGCCCTGACCACTGAGAAACCAGACCTCTCAAGAAAATCTTATATTACAACACTCTTCAACGCGGACGAAGTCGCGGGTAACTAAATGGGAAAATTAGAAAGTTTGGATGTGTGTTTCGATGTGCTTCTGGAATCAATCACGCCTTAATAACTCAACATATTTAAATGAAATTTGGCATGAAGTCAGTTAATTGTGAGTGAAGTGACATAGGATAGATTTTATCCCGCAAAAACAAATAGTTCTTTTAGAAATATTAATTCGCAAACAACAAAGAGTTTCCTATTTCGTAGACAGCCGTGCCACGTTTACTCTTTGCTTTTTACGTGATTCGCAAACACTACTTTCCAGAAATAAAAGCAAAAACCTTCTTACATATGCAAGTTTGTGTTTAGTTTAAAAGCCATAAAACCGATGCACTTGACAAATAATAGTTTGGAAGCAGGAAATATAAATCTGTGCTTAACTTTAAATTAAAAAAAAAAAAGGCAGGTACTGTTGTTAAGTTCGCAAAGAGATGTATTCATTTGCGTACATAAAATAGTATGATATCTCAAATATTACATCATAATTTCGTTCGTAATATATGCGTCATAATAAATGTGAAAAATCAAGGCTTAGAAAAAAAAATAATAAAACGTAAAACGCTATGAGTATAGGAAAGTAGGTTTACTAAAAGTACAAAATGGTCGTGCCCGAAATGTCGTATTTAGAAAAATTTAAAGGATCCCATTCAATCTCGGTTTAATTTGTTTCCTGTGTGTCTTCTTTTTTGCTACTATACAGTATCTGTAATATTACAAATTATTTTTACCAAAATTTAAAACTTAACTAACCCTTTTTTATATTTTGTTCAAAATTTTTGTATAAATTAGTAAATAGTAGACTGTGATTTACTAAACAGTGCTTTTTTACTTACTGTTCAATTTCTACAAATATCTAATAAATCCTTCACTTAAAACGAATGTATTCAATGGCCTAATGTAGAAACTTATTGTTTCATGAAGCAATATTGGAAGTCGTTTACAACACGATACACCTCATTTACACGGAGCTTATTGAAAGTTGCTTATTGATTACTAATAATAACTAAATTTCTTCTGCCTTGGTTGAAATGCAGCCTGGGTGAGAATGAGAACTGAAACATTATGAGTTACTGATGTTTTCCCGATCATACAACTAAATATCAAAAACGAAAAATGGTTATGTAAGAGGACAATACTTGCCCCGAAAAATGACTCTGTTGCTAAAATAAATAAAAAAATATTAGAGGAAATAGCCGGAGAAGTGACAACTTACTCTTCCATCGATACAGTAACTGACGATGCTGCTACCTACCCCGTCGAGTTTTATACTTCTTCGAGTTATCTCGAACTTAAGGTTGCCACTCGAGTTCTCCTGATGCGTAATCTCGACCCCCCCCCCCTCCAAGGTATTGCAATGGCACCACATTACGTATCACAGAACTAGGAAGAAACATTGTGATGACGACAATTCTTACCGGTGCATCTAAACGGGAAGGAGTTATAATTACGCGTATCCCAATTATTCCCAGTGATACTCCCTTTCAGTTTAAAACATTGCAATTCCCATTAAAATTACATTTTCAATGACAATTAATAAATCGCAGGGTCAAACTTTGAAATTGGTGGGAATACACTTGGATACTCCCCGCTTTTCCCTTGGTCAACTATATGTTGCCTGCATGCGGGTATCGAGTGCAAAAAATTTACATGTTTTTTCAGAAAATAACAAGTCCTACAATATTGTATTAAACTGAAAATATTCCTAACATACAGAATATTTTTAGTGATTGA
The DNA here is from genome assembly GCA_031002005.1 of Vandiemenella viatica. Lineage (NCBI taxonomy): Eukaryota > Metazoa > Arthropoda > Insecta > Orthoptera > Morabidae > Vandiemenella > Vandiemenella viatica. Next base: position 81,200,255 of record JARYHS010013630.1, read on the forward strand.
AAAGTTCGATGAAGTTTAATTTAATTTAATTTAATTGCAATGGAGCACAGGCTCCGGTGGCAATATCCCTACACACCCATCTTCCCCCTATCCTGCACCCACCTACATTTGCCCTCTACAAATGTTATCTTTAAATTCCTTCAAAGTTTTCGGTAAATTATTCATCATTTCTCTTGGTAACTCATTCCAATCCCTGACACCCTTACCTAAAAAAGAGAATCTTCCCACACCCTTGTGCCTGAAATCGAGTGCCAGCTTGTGGTCATGGTCATCTTTTCCCTTCCATGCACTACTTTTCATACCTATTGCAATATCTTTCCATGCCTCATCACCAGTATATGCCCTGTACACTCCCATGACCCTCCTCATCCTCCTCCTGTCTTGCAATGAATCCCATTCCAGCTCCTTTATCATATCCGACACTGATTGCATTCTGCGATAATTTCCAGAAACAAATCTAGCAGCCCTTCTTTGCACCCTCTCCAACTCCTGTATTTGATACGTAAAATGAGGGTCCCATACTACACTACCATATTCGAGCAATGGTCTGACCAAAGTTTTGGAACAAATAAATTTTGTTATTTTATTGCAATATTTATTACTACTATTACCTCTATTAGCTCTAAAATAAATTGCAAGGCTTCTTTACTTCTGCGCAATCAGCCCCTTTCGTAGCCGCTTAACCTAACGCAGTAATCCTGCTGTCGGAACCGGAACACAACCACTATTTTCAGTAGTTGAATGAAAATAATTTTCAAATCAAACCATTAGGAGGCGTCCATAAATTAAGTGAGGTGAAATAGTGGGGGGGAGGGGGTCCGACGAAATCTCACCAAAATTCACCAAGGGGGAGGGGGGGGGGTCAACGGAAATCTCACGTGAGGTTATGGAAATTTTTGTTGGACTGTAGAGCTAAAAAAAAAAAAAAGGTCTAGGTTTTTAGAGGGGTTTTCGTCGTAAGGTGGGGGTGTAACTGGCTTTGGAAGGGTGAGACCTAAAAAAAAAAAAAAAGACCGAGCGTGGTGGTGTAACGGATAGCGTTCTGGCCTCGCATTCGGGAGGACGGCGGTTCGAATCCCCGTCCGGGCATCCAGATTTGGGTTTTCCATGGTTTCCCCAAATCACTCCAGGTGAATGCCGGGATGCTTCCTTCAAAAGGCCATGGCCGAATTCCTTCCCATTCCTTGCCCCCATCCTTTCCCGTCTCTGAAGACCACGTTGTTAAAAAGGGACGTTACACTGTTAAAAAAAAAAAAAAAGGTATCAAAAAGTTGCGAGGGCGATTTCTAGGGGGAGGCGGTTCTCACGGACCAGATCTCACCAGAGGGAGGGGGGGGGGGGCGGACCAGATCTGACGAAGACTCACCAGAGAGGGAGGGGAGTGTCCGGAAATCAGGAAAAACACCTCACGTAATTTATGGGTGCCCCCTTATCACTCGTGGCATTACATATATATACGAATAAAAATTATGACAACTTTTGCAAATGATTGATGACACATCTGGAGATGACTTAAATTATTAGGGCGAGCTAGTTTATGTTCAACTTCACGTCTAGACGTACAGTAGTTTTTTCAAAATGTTTACCACATAAATCTAAAAATTGTCGCCTATTGTCTCTCGCCCTAATAAGAACAGTGAAAGATGTTGACTTAAAAGTTTGTGGACACATGCGTCAAAATCGGAAATTTTTTAATAATTAATGAATGATACTATACCGGTTTGCCAGCACAAGAATAGTAATAAAAGAAGGAATATATCAGCATTGTACACGGTTTCATTATGTACGAATTCATTGTGAGAAATATTTCTTTGTTTTTATGGTCCTAAAAGTACTGATTGAATTAATATTTGAGGTAATTAAGAACAATATGTATTTGTTTTCTTACCAACATTTTCGTACCTTACTTCCATCTTAAAGAAAAACTCGACTGATCAAAAGTATTAATTTTTCTTTTTCAAAAATATTTATTTACTTAACGCGATGCAAACTTGAAGTGAAATTAGTTTTAGCCGTTTTAATGACCTTTTGACTGAAAATTACGTAAGTTAATTACAGTATGGAGAACGTTTGCCTGAAGAAAAAAAAAAATTGAATTCTGGACCACGTATCGTACCCGCGTCCTACGAAAATGGAGAATCACAGAACGTGTGTAATATGAACCACGGGAACAAAGGGAAAATGCACAAGGGACCGAAATGTAATCATACTAATTCAACTACTTACAAAAATTTATTTTCATTTCAGTTCAGAAATTTCCTAAAATTTTTATTTGTTTTCACCTACAAACATTTGTACACTAGTTACGGAACGTGTGACCTTATTGTAATGCATATTTACTGTAGTCTAAACGAAATTCCTTACCGAATGATCTATACGATTTCTTGTAGAAAAAATACAGATACCGTACAGCAACTGTACTAACTGTGGACCCATATTATTTTTCTGTTTTCAGTAGACATATTAAAGTTTTGCATTAACGATTCTGGATGGCGACTGCTCGCAGTGTCGTTAGGACAGGAAACATACATCGTGTTTATGTGTCTTGCTGCTCCTATGGTACAAATTTTGTTCGTCAATTGTTCAAAAATTTGTGAGCACCAGTGGCAGATAAAGATTATAGCCACTGTGTTTGCATTACAAAAGTCAGTGCACTTTTCTGAAAGCAGAATAATAACCAGTAAGCTATACTGCAGGCGTATAACACAGAAAGTGCTCCTTTTAAAGAAAATCGGCAAATAAAAATAATCCGCTTTTGTTACTTACCTTGATCTGAATAGTTTCATAAACTTCGAATATATTGAGCATAACTCGTCGTTCCACTACACCAAAAAGCTATGACATACAATTCTATAGCAATAACATAGAAAAACGCCTTCTTCCATTTTACTGCACGCAGTTGACTGGCTGTGGTTGATGAAGAACATTTTCAAATAATGGTACTCTAGAAGACTTTGCCATGGCTGGCCAACACAGAAATAATTATCACGAGGAACTCAAGGTAAGAGGGGAACAATACAGAAAAACATGGAATATTTTTAAGAGCATTTGATAATAAACAGTTTCCGTAGAGTCACTTTACCGAAAGCAATTAATTTTAATCAGTTGCTCGGTGATCTTGGAGACGTAGCCATTATCTTTGAAATGCAGACAGTGTTGTCGAGGCGGATTCCGGGTGATTGCATTGTATTGTACAGATTTATTTACAAACTAGCATTTGCCCGCTGCTTTGCACGCGTATCCTTTGGAATAATTTAGAAATTGGTAGTCCTAATAGAACTCGACGAAACAAATCGAATCTAAAGAATAAAATGTTTTGATATCTCGCTTGGTTCCCGAGAAAAATTGGCTCAAATATTACGCAGTTAGGCTGATATGCTACTAGACCAGAAGCGTAATTGGAAGTGCCATACCTTTATAATTTTCAATACCCGTTTTTGAATACATACTTCTCTAGAAAAAGTGAATATAAAAGTAAAAAAAAATGTACTCTAGACCTGATGCGACAGATATTTTACTATGCGGCACAGAATTAACAGAACAACCACCACCAATGATGTTATTCACGCCAAATATAATATCGAAGTAAAGAACAAAATCTTTCGATATCTAACCTAGGTTTCTAAATATCTTAATTAAAAATATACTTAAATTCATGGCACAAAGGGAAATATTACTTCTTGTCCAGGTCGCACATTTTCCTAATCACAACGCCTTTGACATAACGTATCTCTAAAACTAAATGTCTCGTATTCTTACATAAGAATGCTCCTGGCAGCATTTTAACTAATTAACAAAACTTTTGACGCACGATATGGCTGGAACTAAGCGAAAAGTCGAAATGTATCGCCTTAAGAAGACATCGTAAAATTGCGGTGCCACGGAATTTTATCTTGTGATACAGGCCACATTTCGACCTAACCACTATATCCCGAGAACTAAGCGAAGTCTGGAAACGTCTCATCGAATTGCATAAAAATGCATCATCAAATTTCGGCGCCAATGGAAATTTTTCTTCTGGTACAACCAGTGTATTACGGCCGAAAAATCAAGCGAGCTTAAACTATCAAAGAAATCTTAAATCCACAAAATATATAAGAATCATGTAAAATAAGTCAAAATATGGATAGGTGCATACTTGTTATTATTCAACGAATATGCTTTATTAAATACATCCGAGGAATTTATTCGCATCTTGAAAACTTGCCTGCATTCTTAAATTCATTGTTACAGAGTGCAGATACTATTTCTGTACTATTAATTCTGTGCCGTACCGCATCACGTCTCTGGTATGTTTGTTTTTGTATACTTTTTTTTTATACCGGGAGTTTCAAAAATGACCGGTATATTTGAAAAAAAATCAATAAAAACTAAACGGGCAGCGATAGAAATACACCGTTTGTTGCAATATGCTTGGGACAACAGTAAATTTTCAGGCAGACAAACTTTCGAAATTAGTTACAATTTTCAACAACAGATGGCGCTGCAGGCGATTTGAAAGATATAGAAGTAAACGCAGTCTGTGAGTTCGTGATTCTGTAAGTCGTCTTTCTGCTGCAAGCGTGTGCTGTTCACAGATTGCAAGTTTGCTGTGAAAAAATGGTTTATTCCTTAGAACAGAGGATTTTTGTGGTGTTGGAATTCCACCGCCTCGAACACAGTGTTGTTGCAACAAGACGAAGCTTTCAACGGAAGTTTAATGTAACCAAAGGACCGAAAAGCGATACAATAAAGGATCTGTTTGATAAATTTCAACGAACTGGGAACGTGCTGGAAAGGTAGGGCGACCGCGTACGGCAACCACAGAGGGGAATGCTCAGCTTGTGCAGCAGGTGATCCAACAGCGGCCTCGGGTTTCCATTCGCCGTGTTGTAGCTGCGGTCCAAATAAAGTCAACGTCCACAAATCGTCTCATGCGCCAGAGTTTACACCTCTATCCATACAAAATTCAAACTCGGCAACCCCTCAGCGCTGCTTCCATTGATGCACCAGAGACATTCGCTAACGATATGGTGCAAAGGATTGATGACGGCGATATCTATGTGGGAAGCATTTCGTTTACTGACGAAGCTTATTTTTACCTGGACGGCTTCGTCAATAAACAGAACTGGCGCATTTGGGGAACAGAAAACCCCATGTTGCAGTCCCGTCGTCCCCTGTATCCTCTAAAAGTATTGGTTGGGGCCGCCATTTCTTCCAAAGGACTCACTGGCCCATTTTTTCAGATCCGAAACGATTACTACACCACGCTATCGGGACATTCTTCGTGAATTTGTGACGGTACAAAATGCCTTAGAGGACACGGCGAGCACCTCGTGGTTTATGCAAGATGGTGCCCGGCCAAATCGCACGGCCGACGTCTTTAATTTCCTGAGTGAACATTTCGATGATCGTGTGATTGCTTTGGGCTATTCCATACATACAGGAAGCGGCGTGGATTGGCCTCCCTATTTGCCAGATCTGAACCCCTGTGACTTCTTTCTGTGGGGACACTTGAAAGACCAGGTGTACCGCCACAGTCCAGAAACAATTGAACAACTGAAGCAGTACATCTCTTCTGCATGTGAAGCCATCCAGCCTGACACGTTTACAAAGGTTTCTGGTAATTTCGTTCAGAGACTACGCCATATTTTTGCTGCGCATGGTAGATATATGGAAAATATCGTACTTTAGATTTTTCCAGACTGCAGTACCATCTGTTGTTGAAAAGTGTAACTAATTTCGAAAGTTTGTCTGTCTGAAAATTTACTGTTGTCCCAAGCATATTGCAACAAACGGTGTATTTCTATCGCTGCCCGTTTAGTTTTTTAATGATTTTTCAAATATACCTATCATTTTTGAAACACTCTGTACAAAAACATTTCCTCAAAAACAGATGTGGCAAACTTGAAAGCTATGGCACTGCCAATTTCCCTTCGCGTCCGGGCTTCATATCAGCTTAACCACATCATCTTTCAGTCAAGATATAAAAAACATTTATTCTTTATTTTCGATTTGTTTCGTCATGTTCTATAAGAATCCTTCATCAAACTGTGGCGTCACTGTTATAATAGACTCCTTTAGAAATTCTTTACGAATTTTATTCTATTACCAAATATTCAACTTGAAGATTCATGGATGTCATGGTAACATTTCTTTTTGATTTCGTGTACACTTTTTCTCAAATTGTATGACCTAAGGAATGTGTGTGACAAATTTCAAATTTTAGTACAATTCCTTCTCACCTGGTTCTTATTTTACCACTGCAACTGTCATTATTTAGGTTGCATATAAGTAGTTCCTGTGCGTCAAGTTTCGATCGCAAAAAAGTGAATGTTTTAATGGAAATGTGATTTTTGAACTAAAACATTGGCAAAGTTTGTGGTTGGTTTTAAATGCAGCCAAGAATTATTTTCAATTTCCTTTCCTTTCAATGACGCCTTATTACTAATGTCACAGTTCAGTCACATGTTAGTACTGTAGTCCCAACTGGTCATGATTCGCAAGCGATGCCATGAATGTATTAATGCGCACGCAACAGAAACTTTAATTTTGGAATAGAAAATACTAACGAAGTTTCTGGGTAGGTTTAAATACAGCCTGCATCAGAAAGACACCTGATACGTTTTGTTAAAGCATAAGGCACGGCAGATTTAGTTTTCTAATTTACGCAGTGTAGAATGAGATGTTAGAATTCGTAATTACTTTTTAATTTTATTGGTTCCATGTTGCTGCCGTCAAAAACTCAATAGCACATTATACGTTCCAAATCTAAGCCGATAAAAGCTACAATTTTACAAAATTGGGGGTATGATGGTTATTTAATAAAAGAACAGTTTATTCTACCGGCTGTGGTATGAACAGCAGCCAAAATTTGTAAACACTTTCCTTGTGCAATATTATTACGGAAGTACCTGGGTGACCGATCTTCGCTCGGAATTTTTCGATTTCTGTTCAATATCCAAGATTTCGAGTAAAGTTTGATTAAAGTAAAAGGCTTGGAGGCATCCTACGCGGTTTGAGGTGCACAGTTAACCAGAGCCGTTTTCGAGAAACCAAATACAAAAATAGCTCTTAAAAAAAATCGTATTAAAAACTTGAAAAGCAAAATGTTATCTATATATTAAATTTCATCCAAATCGCTAGATCGATTTGCGAGACCGCCACATAAATTGCTTTCAAAGAAAAATGCTATTATTATGTTAAATAGAAATCTTAAAGGCTAGTCAGGATTAATTAATGGTGCGATATTTATGGTAATTCAGGGGATTCTAAGATAATTCTTGATGATGGATTCTTATGTTACTCGACGAGAAAAATTGAAAGTAAAAAATAATTGTTCAGTTTCTGTACGCGACATATGGAATCTTGTAGTAACTGACTGTTTCTGTATGCGGCACATGGCATCTTTTAGAAACTGAGCAGTATGCGACACGGAATCTTGGAGCAACTTGGCAGTTTCTGTAGGCGGCACAAGGAATGTTCTAGAAACTGGGCAGTTTCTGTTGGTGACACATGGAATCTTGTAGAAACTTGACAGTTTTTGTAGGCGACACAAGGAATCTTGTAGAAACTGGGCGGTTTCTGTAGTCGGCATATGGAATGTTTTTGTAACTTGGCAGTTTCTGTAGGCGGTACATGGAATCTTGTAGAAACTTGGCAGTTTCTGTAGGCGGCACATGGAAACTTTTAGAAACTTGGCAGTTAGTGTAGGCGGCACATGGAATCTTGTAGTAATTGGGACAGTTTCTGTAGGCGGCACTTGGAATCTTGTAGAAACTGGGCAGTTTCTGTATACGGCACATGGAATTTTGGAGAAACTAGGCAGTTTCTGTAGGAGGCACATGGAATCTTATATATACTGTGCACTTTCTGTAGGCGACACAAGGAATCTTGTAGAATGTGGGCAGTTTCTGTAGGCGGCACATGGAATCTTCTA